>JAQFVV010000090.1:3116922-3716922 GCA_028023455.1 Epiperipatus broadwayi | reverse complement strand
AATAATAATTTGTCAGAATATGAAAGTGAACAAAAGTTTTATCAAAAATAAATTTCTATTTATAATTGTAAAAATATTTTATAGTGGTTAACCTAAAAGAACCTTTATAACCTATTAGAAAATGTTCAGTATGTCAGTGATTTTCTTTCTCAATTTACTTTCATGTAAAAGTAAATAATTTTTACTAAAATCTTAACTATTTTTCTAAAATAATTTTATTTTCAGCATATTTTATCAAAATAATTTATAATATGTAAAAGAAATACTAAAAAACCCTAAAACATTCATTTTCATTTTCAAAATCAAAACAAAGAAGTTGGATCAGTAAAAGTTATTGACAGATGCTCCCTTTTGTTCAAAATGGGAACCAACCAATCAGCATCTAGGAAGGTCTACCTTCTTCCATTATTGTATCTTCAAATTTATACATTATTGATTTTTTATTTGTAAAATAATTCTAGAAAGGGCAGCAGAGCAAGTTAAAGCCATGCTAAAGATTACTTGAACCTAACAGTTAATGATATATATTATTACAAATAATAACTTTCACTTTTATTGCTACCTACTTAAAAATAAAACTAATTGTAATCATATATTTTTTGGGTTAAAATAAATATTTTACAAATATGTTCCATAAATAAACATAAAATAATCAAAGCACACTTTGAGAGACCTGAGGTAATTAATCTATTAATCAGGGACATCAATAGTTTTTTTTGAAGTTGAAAATTTGCATAATACTTGTAAGCTCTCTATACAATGCTGACGTCTTCAGATTTTGTTTAAAGTAATAATTTTATTTCTGACTTCTATACCAAAAATGTGAAACAAAAAAATGCCATTGCAATAGTAGTATCCTTATAATGCTTCAAAACACCTCAAAATTAGTGCTTTAGTAGTGTTTAGGATAGAAAATAAATAAGATGCATATAAATATTATATGGTACAAATATATTGGCATTGAGTAAGATTTAAAAGAAGTAAAATATAAAAATTGTCAATGAATGTAACTTACTTTTTTTTATTAGTTAGTATAATTTATATATTTTTTGATATGTATAATGAGAGCAATTAGTGTTTATAATTATCTATTTTATTAAAGTAATGTTAATATTGGAAAGGATATAAGAACATACAGATTACTATCAGGGTAAAACCTCTTAACAATAATTAAAGATGGTAGAAATAAGTTATAAAAAAATAGATCCTTGTATTTCAAAAGTAAGAAAGAATGTAGATTATCTAGAATAATAACACAAAGGATAAGAGGATATGTGCAGAAATCTCAAAATGGTTGTCTGTATAAAAGAAGCAGAAAAGTTTAGAATTGTTCTTTTATCTTTGTTTTTCTGGCTGATTCTAGGGTGCAGCATTTTTGAAGCCATAATAAAATGCTACTACCCAGAACTACTACAATAAATCTAATCTCCATGTGTGAGTAGAAACAGATCATTCACCAGCAAATTCTCTCACAAAAGACACTAAAAACTTCATCTATCCCTGTCCTAAATATGAATCAGAGATGTGAAAAGTGTTACCAGAATGAAGAAATAAATAATTACTATGGATTTCTCACAAAAGAAACTTACTGGTAAGGCAATGGCCATATTATAATTATCTAAATAAATCAAAACGATTTGTGAACTAGATTTCAAAAGATAAACTTTTAGTTTAGTAAAAAGAAAGGAGAGACATATCTGAATTTATTCTTAAAAGTGAACTATTTGAATTAAGGGATTCATATAATTAACAGATTATGCATGTGTGTTATTTCCAATATTATAAATAATTCTTATTGTTTAAATATTTAATGTGTGTTAATAAAACTTTTATTAATAATATAAACCTTTCATTGTAAGTGCTGAATTTTAGTTATTTAGATTATAATATTAAGTTTAGAGAATTGTGTAAATTATCTTTGCCAATATGGTGGATTAAAATCTGGGAAAAATCCATCTAAGAAATTAATTAAGTGATGGGAAAACATAGTTTTCACTTCTATTGTTAATTATTTGTTTTGTAAGTCTCAACAAAAATGCATCAAGGGTTAGGGGGCTACTGATTCTGGTGTCTTCTTAAATAAATTAAACTAACTCCATCATCAATTTGAGTTATTATAAATATTAGGTCAGTTAGTCAGAAAATATAATTCTATTCTTGAAATATCTACACTGCTAATGGAATGGACCATTGCCATTAAATAGTTTGACTAATTAACATTTTATAGTGCATAATAAAAGACCTAAATCAAAATACAAAATGTTACAATATATTCAGCGATTGGTTATTTATTGATAATAATATTAAAATATGTAACAATTCTAGATTTTGATGTCAAATCATTTGCCTTATTAAATAAAGCTTTGTCAATATCTGAGTAATGTAGAAAGATCTCTCTGATTAATATCACATGTCAAGTTCACTTTTCTTATAAGACTCAATTGTAAATATAAATTGATTAATTTTATAATGTTAAAGGTTTTATCATATGCATCTTGAACATACATCTATAATAGTCAAACAATGTCTTTTTTAATTATAAAGTGATCTCTCAAACCTCAATGCAAGGTAGCAGCTTTATGAAGACAAAAATGGTCAACCTATCTTTAATGCAATTTTCACTTATATAGGCCAATTTTTACATTAGTTTATATATTTCTAATATAAAGATCATAATACTAACTCATAAATCACAAGATTTTGTGAAGGTTATTTTGTAAAAGAAATAATTTAATCAAACAGTAAAAAGACTAACAGCTTCATAATTAGAAATCAAGATGCTTCCAATTGGCCTATATAAATAGGAATTTAGATTACAGATAAGATGGCTATTCTTATCTTTATAAAGTCGCTATCTTGTGTCAAGGTTTGAGAGGTCTTTCCATAGTGAGAAAAGAACATTGTTTGACTATTATAAACATTCAAGGACATATGACAATAATTAAAGGTTTTATCTAAAAGGATTTACATACTACCTATGTGGTTAATAAATAATCACAGTTTTACATTAGTTTATATATTTCCAGTACAAGTATCATAATATTAATTTGTAAATTGCAAGATTTTATGAAGATTAATTTGTAAAGGAAATAGGGGACTTAAAAAGTGAAGTGACTAACAGCTTCATGCTCTCAAATCAAGATGTGTCACATTGGCCTATAAAAATGGGAATATAGGTTTAAGATAAGACAGCCAATCTTGTCTTTATAAAGTCACTATCTTGTGTCAAGGTTTGAGAGGTCTCTCTATAGTCAAAGAAAAACATTGTTCGACTATTATAAATGTTCAAAGTGCATATGATAATGGTTGGAGCCTTTCTCTAGAAGTATTTACATACTTCCTATGCACTTAATAAATAATCACAACTTTAATTTTATATTTGCAGATAATTATATGACATGACAAAGTGGAGCATTTATGTGAACTAATGCATAAATAGTTATCACTTTCTATTATTACATAATTTTTACATGTGCTGAGACAAGAAAACATTTGCACATAATTAAATCATGCTAAACCAAAGTTCAAATTATAAAGTTAATTTTATATATATACAGGCAACAGTCCAAATAAATTTTTTGACAAAACAATTACTTTTGTGCATTAAGTGAACAGAAGTATTTTAAAAAATTTAAAATTGTAACACAAAATTAATATAATGCTTGCATTTCAAATTTTACTAGAAATATATAACAAACATGGTAGTTGTTAATATAAATATTAAACTAAACAACGCCAAATGTGTATATACAAATAATAGACTTAAATCACTCTCTATATTTACATTGAGATATGTTTAATTTAATGTTCACATATTAAATATTATTTAATTATTATAAACAAGAAATTAAATGAAAGCTTCTGTTTCTAGCCCTGTATAATTGAGTATTAGTTTAAAACTATTAAATGCCACATTTCAGTTAGCTCATGTATTAATTTTATTTTGAATTACCAACAATGTTAACATAAGTATGCTTATAAGCATCAGAACTCCAAGAATAGGTGGATTGGTTCTATTCTTGATGTTTTTTCAACATTTAGAATGTTAAATCATAGCCTGGGAGAGGATGATTTACTCCATTTATTAAATAATTGATATGTATGTTTAGATATATTAAAAACTAATTTTTAGTATATTAAAAATATTCCATTTTTATAATTTCATTGTATAAAAAATTTTAAAAAACATAAATTGAAATAATAGTTATAGCAAATCACTCATGTCTCCCTTTTAATATAATAAATTGATTACTCTGGTTGTCACAGGGTGACACTACTATATGGAGAGTTTTGCCTTGTTTATAAAAAGAGATCTACTATACTTATACCACCATCTATAAAGAAATTGAAAACTAAAATTTAAATTACTAGTGCCAAAAATAAAATGATGTGCAAAATTTTGTTAAAATTCTATGTCTTTTTTAAAAATCAATTTATTGATATAAACATAATGTTACAGTGTGGTGTGTCAGGAGTTCTACTACGTTGTATTATATCCCAATCAGACAAAAATAATTTATTCATATTTATGTATATGAAGCTGAATAATATATTTTATATATGTCATTTATTTTTCAAATATATACAATCAATAGATTGAATCCACTTCTTTATTTAAAATTATGTAAAGAACCTAGACATGTATAACAACAAATGCTAAAAGGACAGATGATATCATTTGTCTTTTAAAGAGTTTATTTACATGTATAACTTATCAGAAACTTCCAAATTACATTTAATCTAAGTTATTTATTTTCAAATATTAAATTGAATTTTCATTTCATACTAAGAGGTTGTTTAAACCAAAGTTCTGCTTAGATATTCTGAATATTAAAATGGTGATTCTTGTTATACATTCTATAAATGCATACAATCAATAGATTGATTTCACTCCTTTATTTAAAATTATGTAAATAATAGTGACAAATTCTAAAAGGGCAGATAATATTATCTGTCTTGTAAAGAGTTTATTTGCATGTATAACTCATTGGAAGGTTCAATTACTTTCTGTTAAATGATATATAATCTGAAATATTTATTATATATATATCTGTAAAAGCCAGTCAATACCAATATCATAAACCATTGACAATTTCATACTGTTGCCTAGGCAACCTTCTTTTACCAATAACAAACTCATTTAGCCTTGAGTATTATATATATATATATTGTAGTAAAGAGTGTATCTACATGACAGTACAAAAAGTGGCATTATAAATTAGACATGAATTACTACTATTCACTAATTCACATCATTTGTGATGACTATTGAATCTTATTGTCCTGGAAATAGCTATTTTATTGTGTATTTAAAACTTGGTATTTCAGATTTGTTTTTCTGAAATATCTTATTAAACTTTCGTAGATAAAACTTTTTATTTACTTAAAATTTTTATATTGTTTTTTCGGTTTCAAATTTATTTTGTTATTCATTGTTATAGTCTAGCTGAAGCTTTTTGATATTGAGACAGGTTTTAAATCTAATTATGGTTATTCACTTTTGTTTGAATACTTTAATTTTATTGACATAAACTTTTATTTTTATTTTGAAATAAATCTATATTTTTTGTGATTTTATTTCTTTATTTCATATTAATTTTAATATTTATCACGAAGAATTGTTATCAATAATAGATAAAATTATATATAATATTCTTTTTAGCCATATATGTTGGAGTGATGAAACAATGCAAGCTAAATGTTCATTCAAAGTCGACAAGTTCGGATGTGTGTATGATCAACTATATATATTAAATTTTGATTTATATGTGTCAAAATTTCTGCACCTATAATTTTGACACCGATCACTTCAGATCAGTACATTAATGATTATTAACAATCTCTTATTAATCTAGAGATTATCCCAAGTCCAGATATAAACTTTAAACCTCAGTTAAAGATTTGTTATACCTGCTTCTAAGTAAGCACAAACAAGTGATAAGTATATAGAAAGAGATAATGACATGGGCCATGTGAAGAGTCTGATTCAGCATGAAATTCATTTTGAGTGTTGTTTATATTTTTCAGATGTCATTATTTATACATTTCAAAAGTGTATGGTGAGTTGGAAGATTTAAGTATATGTTCCATATAATATATATATATATATACGTATATACATACACACACATGTTCCATATAATATATATATATATATACGTATATACATACACACACACAACTGAAATGGACACATTTCCACTCTTTTTCACTGTGCCATATAAATATTGATTAACTATGGAAATAATAAAATGACATCACATATCTACTAGACTTGATGGTATCCAAACTTAGTTCAATGACATGTTTGTGGTTGTTAAAACTGGGACTCTACCTTGATTTTCTGGGTACTTAAAAAGTAGTGTCAGGTTATTTATTTTGGATGTAAATTAAAATACTAGATAAATTTCATCTTCTAAATTAAAACAAAATTATAGAACTAAGTTTGTATGCCAACAGAATTAATTGGATCATGGTATGCTCGTGGGAGGTAAATTTATTTCCATTTAAGTTGTATATAATTAAGCTGTGAGTATTTGTTATATGTATATATTAAATCGAAAATTTTTATGAGCTACAGATATAAATGAAATATTATTTGGGTATATCTGTGCATAATTTATTATATATATAAACCAACATTTTAATCAGGTTATACTGTTGATGACCAGTGTACTCTTGTCAAAATGTTGGTTTGTATATACATTTTTAATAAATTAAACACAGGTGTATCCAGATATTTCATTTATATATAAATGTGTGTGTATGGTTATATATACAATAAAATATGTATATGATGAAATAAAGACAGACAAACTCAATTTAAAATACTTCTAAAAGAATAAGTAAAACAGAAGCCTAGACAATGTAAACTTTGTTTTATAAATGGGAAAAATAAGTTATTACATAAGCTTGTCTAGTAAAAGAAAATATAAAATAATTAAAATGTGCAGCCAGTAAACAACACAAACATAGATAAATAAGTAATACATTTAGATAATGTAATGAATGTTTATGCTACCATATATTTAGATTCTTTAGCAGATATTACATGATTAAATAAAAAGTTGTTAAGTAGTCTTTAAATAAAATGTAAAATCAAAAATATATTATAAAAATGATTATCAACAATATTTAATTTTAGACCAACCTTTGAATTTATTATTCAACCTTTATTCTATATTACAATTCAATAATTTGGAATTGATTTATTAGAAATATAAATTTACAAATAAAAAACATTATAGAAAATTATATTTGAACTTTATAAATATAAAAATAAATAATAAAGTGAAATAAAAGTCAAATGTATAACAAATCATCATCATTGCAGAACTATTAGCAATCCTTTGCATGATGAAAATCTCTCCATGTTCAATCCAATTTCTCTGATCTCTAGCCTCTTTCCTCCACATCAGTCCTGGACACATCCTTACTTTATCCATCCATCTCACATATGGTCTCTTTCTAGGTCTTTTAAATCTCTTAAAATCCAGTGTAAGATTTCAACTATCAATCAGCATTTCTTCTAATAATATGTCCAGCTCAACTCCACTTCAGTCTCTTAATTTTTTCAATAATGTCAGTAACACCTATTTGTTCTCTTACCCATATATTTCATTTTTGATCTCTCCATGGTACTCCTATAACAAATACAATTATTTCTTTCTTATTGGATGATTAGCACCATGTTAATAAAATTAATCAACAAAATGAATAAGATTGTTTAACTTCAGTTTTAAAATGCAAGGACTTATTTACAAATCATTACTAGGTTCTGAAATTGCTTTCTTAAATTTAAAATTTTATTTATAATTATTAAATTGATAGAAAAGTTTGTATTACTGTGTTTAGAAAACATACCAGTTATGTTACAAATTTTATATTTAGTAGTTTTAAAAATAAAATATAGTAAAAAAATACCTAAGTGTAATTATATATATTTTTAATAATTACTATACTAAGATTTTGTAAAAATAGACACAAATATTTAAATAAAATAGAAGAAAAAAATATATTTTTAATAATTTTTTACAACAAGGGCAAGGTAGTTTAAATGGGTGCTGAGAATTAATTTAACAATAAATTCATTTATAAAACAATCATTTACTTTAGCAATTTAAATCACTGTTTAATTTTCAAGCACAGTGTTTGTATGTAGATAGTTTATAGGGTGTAATTCCCTTCACATTTTAAATAAAAAATACACTTTTATTCAAAGCTCAAAATTAATTAGATTTTATTTATTAAATAAATGTTCATAAAATCTCATTTTTATGCCAGTTACAAACATATGTTCTTATATAAATTGATAAACTTTTTTTAAAGAAATTTTAATTAAGTTCTAAGCACTAGCAATCCTAAAATAAAAAAAAGCTTTTATGTAAACATGTCATAAAACTTGAGCTAAGTGCTTTCAATATCTTGGTTATGATATTATAGTCACAGCAATTACTGTTAGACAGGAGAGTGATGAGTATACATAGAGTGTAAATTTATGTAAACATATCCCAATGAATTAGATAGTTTAGTTTTTAGAGAGGGGGAAGTAGGATTTCTTTACAGAATTTGAGTTATTAATGATGTACCATACCCCCTTTATTTCATGGTTGGAGTTATTTCATTGAATGCACATGATGCTGGCTGATGTAGACTCAAATGTGTGTCGGAGTGTATTTGATGCTCCAGAAAAAAAGATTTGTTTTCTGAATTGTTTTTAGCCCTTTTGTAAAAATGTGTTGTCAGGCGATCATATGATTCTCCTTAGTAGACTGCATTACATATGTTCACAAGTATATTGCTTGCTATATATTGCTAACAATTATTAAGCATATTTTTTCCTCTCATTGATTTTTATATATGTAAATGAATGTATTTTTTCTGGGAAAAAATGTTTATTCTGCCCACTTCATTATCTTTATCTGTACGAGATAATCTTAGAAAATAAAAACTAATAAAAAGTTGATTTTAAAACTAGAGTAAATTTAATTTTTAGATCAGTAATGTTTTGGAAGTTGCATTGGTGGTACCATTGTAATTAAAGTTGTTTAATTATAGTTATCTCTTGTATTTGTTCATAACTTTATGTTTATTTAATGACAAAAAGCTGAACTAAATATCTAGATATCAGCTTTGATCCAATATGAAGCTTCTATTCGTTATATGTGGTATTACACAGTTTGCTATCACAATTTATCTTCCGAGAAAATCATCAAATTAGAAAATATAAGTATATGCTAATCAATTTACATGTTTATTTTTAAAAATTTAAATAAATTATTTATTTCTTAGTAAGCACAATGTTTCTATGAAGTGATTTTTTTTAAATTGAAATTTATTCAATTAAAAATTTAGGAACCTAAAATATGAAATGCTCACTGACAAAAATATTGTTTTTTTTTTTTTTGCTAATTATAAGTTGAATTTTAATATTTCAAAGATTATTTCCACTTTTTAATGGAAATTGCAAGGATTTTTTTTTATTTTATTAAAATACATTATTCTTATAACACACTTTAAATGTATATACGTGAAGTTAATACAAATTTTCACAAATAACAATGTTTAGCTTAACACTTTCACAGTATGTTTACTCCAAATTCATAACCATCATTATGCATAAATGTAATGAATGCAATTTTCAAATCATTACCCTATCCATTTTTTCAATATTGTAAGCAGACATGAAGGCTAATATTTGTGTAGTTGCAAAGTTGATATATTACTATTAATATTATTTTCATTGTTCAAAATTATACTTTTAATATAAAATATCAAAAATTTGAGTTTAATAGGAGTTAAGTATGTTTTTATTAAAAATAGAAAATACGAAAAATAATTTTCAAATAATCTGTTTTCAGCAAAATAAGTGAAAATTCTCCTGAGGAGTTAAAGAATATTTATATACTGCTATTTTTTATATATGTAAACAATTTTATACCAGTTTTCAAAACATTTAAATGTTTAAATATTAATGTAATTACGGTATTTTCACAGATTTTAAACAATTCCTCTTTAAATATATGAAATTATTAATTTTTTTTATTACATGTAGTATACATTTTCGTTCAATTTAAAGTTAAATTAATAAGGTAATTGCCAATTGTGATTTCTTCACTAGAAATTTATTGCTTGTATGGTTCTTGATTGGTACTGCAGTGTTGCCTAGCAGCATGGGTCCAGCAAACCAACAAGTCCCATTAATAATGTATAATCAGAATTTTTGTCTAGAAATGTATATTTATTTTTTTATTTTCTTTGTGTTAATTTAAACAAATATATTCTAATATTACACACCTTTATAATTCTTAATGTAAATTAATATACTATACAGGCTTAAACCTGCATATATATATATTGTGACCTTCCGGGTTGGCACCAGGAAGAAATGTGGGAAGTTCACATTTGTGCTAACAATGGTTAAAGATAGTTATCTGAGAAAAATGAATTGAGATGTAATTTGATAGTTAAAATTAGGATTTAAAAAATTAAAACTTTAAGTGGGTGTACTAATTGGTAGAGTTTTGGATTATATATGTTTGGTAGTAGAAGAGGAGGATGAACAATATTAGAGATGTTTGTATGTAGTAGAAAAATTTACATGTCATAATAAGCAGATACATAGATATATTATTAATTAGAATTTTCTTTCTTATATTTTATTTATTATTTACTAATTATGTATTGTTCATAATCTTATGTTTAAAAATGATAAAGATTATTTGTATAATAGTGAATAACATTTCTAAATTAATAATTAATATTTAATATTTTTTATTATTATTATGTTTTATTCTATTCAAATATTGTATTGTTAAAATTTTATAAGTAAAATTCTGGCACACTTCCAAAGTTGATTGTAATAAAAAAAAACACAGAGGGTGTGAGTGAAGAAAGACATAGAGTTTAAAACTTGAAGGAAAGTAAAAAAAAAGTTCTAAGGAAGAAGATGTAAAAAAAAAACTTAAAAGAATCAATAACTCTCTAAGAGTATTAGAACAAACAACAGAAAAAAAAACATCGCAAGGATTCTAATAATATGCCTGTGGAGAATTTTTGTTATTATACTACTGGAATGATATAAAAATGAGGAGATAAACACCCCCCCCCCAGAGGGATACCAGCCTCCAAATTTCTGCCAAACGATGGTCCATATTCACTACCTTTAAAATGCCTGGATGATATGTAAGCTAAATAATTATGATTTATTTTAAAGTATTACCAAAGCTAAATAATATTAAAATGGCAAAATTGTTTAAAATAAAGCTAGCTAAAATTTTCTTATTAGACGCTATAATTAAATGCCTGATTTTCAATTTTAAGAATTTTCTATCAATATTCTACAAAATAAAATTTAAAATGAAATAGTTTATCTATTTAATCTTATATCAAGAAGATAATTTTATACTGTATAACTTTGCTATTCACGCATATATAATAAAATAATTCCAATGCATGCAAATGTTATTATAACGCCTATCATGGAATTCTAGGATAAAAAAAAAGACTATTGTCATTCTTAACAAATTATGCTTTAACAATCGGAGAGACTTTTTTTTTATGTTATAATTTACTGTTGTCTTTGAAAGTAATATGTATGTTTTTTTCAACTTTCAACTTTCAATTTTTTTTAAAAAAACTTAACATGTAATGATGAGATATTGATAAGTATTTTCGTTATTGATTACAACAGATGTATTACCAATTTTTTATTTTTTTTTTGTTTTTTTTTAAAAAAAACAAAACAATGTAACTTCATATCATTATAATATGATAATCTATTATTTTGTATGATCTAGAAATTATATTATAGGTGATTATAGATATTCAGATGTGTGTGTGATGCTATAAATTATTATTTTAAAAAAAATTGTATTTATTATGCTTCAATTTTCTTAATGAAGTTTATTTAAAAAAATAAAAAAATAAAACCTTGTCTGTTATAGTTGAAGGTAGAAATGGTTAAGGGATGATTAGATTATTTAGATTGAGTTTGGAGATATTATTTAACCCTCACATATATAAGTATAAGTGTTTGGTTATTATTTTTCCCTGCCTTTCTTTGTTCTTGTATAGTTAGTGTTAGATGATATACACTGATTATAGCAGATAAGTGTTGTATAAATTTTTATAATATGTATAAAAGATGATTGATTTATGGCATCATCAAAGTTTTATAAATAAGCTAATAAAAAGTATGTTTTAAAAATACATTATATTTAAGATATTATAAAAGCACACATATTCGAAAATATATGATTCGTATATTAAATATTAGTCAATTTTGGTTTTACTGTAGAAGAAATATAATTGGTTAGAAAGGTGCATAAAATAATATTTTTTTTTGTTTATTCATTATTTATTTTGTCTTTTAATTTTTAATAAATGTTTTAATGAATTAAAAACCCAAATGAATTGCTTGATTATATATGTTCGATTCTCCATTTCCACACACATACATATATGGTTAACATAGCATAGCCCTAAAATATATAGATTTGCCAGTAGAAGTCAATTTATTTAATCTGTCTGGAGATGATAAATCACCATATTACAGTGCTAATAATATATTCTGCTTTGCTTAGGATAGGTGGTGATGTGGATAAAAAGATATCCGATCCTCATCATTATCTATCTTATATTAAATATGATAATTGATAATTTTGCAATAGTTTTATAATTAAATAAATGTGTGGCATATGATTAAATTAGTGTTACAGAATTGTTATTAATAAATGTTTTATTACTCTTGTTTGCATCCTATATAAAGACCATATCCTATAACCTCAAATGAGCTAAGCCATAGGATAATTACAATATAAGAATCTTTTAAATAAGTTTAAAAGCAATTTACAATTATAAATTTTATTCTATCTTGTATAGAATTGGTATCTGGGCATTTATAAATCTAATAAAGTAAACAAGTGAAGAGAGCAGAGGTTACAATATATATATATATATATATATATATATATATATATATATATATATATATATATATATATATATATATATATATGCAGAATTCAAACTCAGACTTTCACATGACTCTCAACTCTCCATGCCATCTCATATTCCTGACCCACCTGATCACACACATGTTGAAAAGATAAATAATCACCAATATATGTATTTCATGCTAAACCAACAATCATCAGTTGGTCCAGATTACTATCTCCACACATATATACAATCATGTGTGGAGATAGTAATCTTGACCAACTGTTGACTGCTGGTTTAGCATGAAATACATTTATTGGTGATTATTTATCTTTTCTACGTGTGATCAGGTGGGTCAGCAATATGAGATGGCATGGAGAGTTGAGGGTCGTGTGAAAGTCTGAGTCAAATTCTTAATGTAATAATATTATTATATAAATTAATCTTTTGTATGTTATAAATAGTATTAGGAATTAATATAATTTGATGTCCAAAAACAGTAACTATAAAACATTGACCAAAGAGCATTCAAATTAAACTAATTTAGTCAAAACATATATTTTTCTCTAATGTATTTTTTAAATTGTTTGTTAAAGTAAATGTGACTTTGTAGATTATAAATACATTTTAAAGAAGAGTATATGTATAAAAAGTAACTAAAGATTGTAATGCTCATGTATATAAAATTGAGATTATTTGATATATTTAATGTGTAAGTTAAAATGTATAATGTAAGTTAAAAATTTTAATAATTTCATATTCAAAGTTTAAATGGCTAAATATTTGTGTTAATGTTTTCATAAAAGATTAAATGTAGTTAAGATGCAGCTTAAAATGTTACTTATAATTTTATGTAAATGCAAACTCCATTTCATTTTACTTATAAACAAATTAGATTATTTCCTATAATATTATAAATAATAATAAATGAATTTTTAAAAATAAACAACTTATTAAATTACAAATTTATATTGAGAAATAAAAAAAGAAATAAGATTAGAGTCACATTGTATGTTCTTAAAACATATATAATTAAAATATATATATATATAATTAATAAAATCAATCAAGTTAGACAACCCAATATTAATAATAATCAACAATCTCAACCTGTTGTCAAGGCAACCTCCTTTTAACAATAAATGTGGAATCCCACTTTTATTAATGGTCCAATATATTTATATAGACACTGTAGATTGCAACCTGACCATAGAGATTGAAATCATTGATACAAAGAAGTTTAAATAAACATCATTAAACAGGTAATTATGACCTATTCTAAATGCAATCAAGTAGTCAATTATAACATTATAAATGACAATTATAATTTTCAAACTGCACCCAAAGTAAATAACAAATGTAATAATGCTCAAGTCAAGACTTAGACAATCCCAATATCAATAACAATCAATATTCTCAAGCTGCTTTCAAGGATTGTTTAATAATAAAGATGGCACCCCATCTTTATTAATGATTCAATATATTTATATACAATTATATGGAATTTGAACACAGATTTTCAAGCTCCCTTCAGCTATTGACTCTATCTCATAAAACTGATATACATGACCACATACATGAATAAGATAAATGATCACCAATATATGTATTTCACGCTAAACCAGAACCCATCAATTGGTACAGATTGTTATCTCCTACATACATATATAATCAGTGCTCACTTTATATTAAAGTATGAAATCTTCAAACTTTAATCGACAGGCTTTAATCTAGTCCACCCTCTAACTCTTCAGCCATCCATATCCTTGAAAATGTGAAGAGTTGGAGGGTGGAGTAGATTGAAGCCACCCATTAAACTTTAAAGACTTGCAATTTTAATATAAACTGAGCACAGCTCCTCAGAAAACATGCACAAATGAAATCGCACAAAAATAGATGTAACTTACATTGAAAAAGGGGGATGCGGTCTGTGATTTTCCAAAATTCGCATAAAAGCAAAGCACCAACGTAAAATTACTTTAAAATTCACGCAAAAAAAAATAAGGAAATAAAATATGACTAATAAAAAATTTCAAATTTGAAAAAAATTGATACAAGACAAACTTCTTTTAACTATAATATTTAATTTTATTCAAAATAATATATTTTTATGCATAATTTACAGTACAGTAATTTACATTTTTTATACACATTTTAATTATTAATGCTATTTGCCGATAAACAGGTTCGTTTGCAAACTGGTAAAGATTC
The DNA here is from genome assembly GCA_028023455.1 of Epiperipatus broadwayi. Classification (NCBI taxonomy): domain Eukaryota; kingdom Metazoa; phylum Onychophora; class Udeonychophora; order Euonychophora; family Peripatidae; genus Epiperipatus; species Epiperipatus broadwayi. The sequence goes on along the minus strand of JAQFVV010000090.1, from coordinate 3,701,772 downwards.
TTCACAAGAGGAATTATAACTAGCTCCAACTTCACTCTCATGTTGTTGTTTTAATGGTTTGTCTAGTGACAACATAATTAGTATTTAATCTTTGAGATGATGATTTTACTAATTGTTTATGAAGCTCACAATATCCAGACATACAACCATTTAGCTCTTGTTGGAATTTAAGAGCACATTCGTGATTAGTGTTATTAGTAACAAAATAATTTGCCAATTGATTAGAAAGTTGAAGACCTTCTCGTATCATTTTGGAAGTGAAAGGAACAGGTTCCACTTCTGTTTCATTATCTTTTTCTACATTTTCTTCTGTATTTAAACTTTTATTTTTGTCTTTAATTTTTTAATTTTCAATTCCATTTAAAAATCAAATTTCGTTTTACTGCTATTACTCACCTTTTAAAAATAAACTTGCGGACACTAAATGATTAATAATTGATTAAACGTACTTTTTTAAAAAGCAAAAACAGAATGTGATTTAGAATGCAAAATTAACACGCACAATGTTTGAACAAATTTACATTATAATCTTGTAAAATTTAATGTGTGTATACATAAAATGTGGAAATTATGATTTTAATTTCATTATTGCATAAAATCTTACTATTATAAAGCACTGAAAATATTGAAATTACTAAGTTGAAAGTCATATTCTAATAATGTGCTAATACTTTCAATATAACATAAGTGCACAAAATTTATTATTTAAAGTAATAGCGCAATATCGGAGTTCGACTTCCGATGAAGCACGAATCGCGTAACTTCAAAATCGTGTTAAATAAGTCCACGTAAAAAGAGACCCAGGTGTATATATATATATATATAAGTAATGGGGAATTGAAATCAAATTTTCAAGCACCCTTCAATTATCCACACTATCTCATACAACTGCTACACATGACCACAAGCACTGATTATATATATGTGTGGGAGATGATAATCTGGACCAACTAATGAGTGCTGATTTAGCACGAAATATGTATATTGGTGATTATTTATCTTTTCTACATATGTGTGGTCATGTGTATCAGTTGTATGAGATAGTGTGGTTAGTTGAAGGGTGCTTGAAAATCTGAGTTCAATTTCCCATTACTTACAATTCAACTCTCAGATTTGTGAAGAGTACCTGGTTTTTATATATATATGGAAGATTATTAATATGTGTATTGGAGAGCATTTATCTTTTTTGCTGGTGATTATATATATCAGTTATATGGGATAGAGGGGATAGCTGAAGGAAGATTAAAAAGGTTTTTACTAAAAAGTGTTCAAAGTAGTGGATAAATTGTATAAATAGATGTAAATAAACGCATGCACAATAGCTTGAAATCCCCTATAATTACTTCTAAACTCCCAAGTATATAAATTATACTTACATTCAAATATTATATACAAGTATTAACTTATACACAGAGGGAAAAAAATATTACATGATAAATGATATAAAACTTATGAAAATATTGTGTTTGAGGATAGATGAAAAATGATTCAATTTTATATAGGCGAATGGTAATTTACATGCTTCATATAGAGCTGACTAAAGAATAAACTTTTTTTGGTTAGTGTTAATATAGAGTTATGTCTAAAACAATGCACAACTCAGATAAATATGTTGTCAAATTTTGATTATAATATTTCTAGGTAAGTATTTGAAAGCACAGAAGTAAGTATTAATGCCATTCTTTATTATTTTTATAAGCATGTTGTATTTTTTGTTGTCAAAATCTATAGAGCAAGACACAATGGTTCTGAGACCATCAATGTAACAGTGATATTACAGGATTGAAAGGATTAATATATTTCCTAAGAAATTTCTTAAGATAGATTATACACTTGCAAAATGAAAACAGATTAAGGATGAGAATTATGGGCAAGTTTTATAGATCTGTATCATATTTTCAAATTATTTCATATGTCACATGTGTAATCCAGATTCAATTTAAAACAGTGTTTTGGGAATTTTACCAAGTAATTAGTTAACAAACATTTTAGTCATGACTAAGAAACACACATATTTTGAAAATGGGTTAAAGTCATGGCAAGAGGCAAGATTGACCATAGATGTCTATTAGGATATATATATATTATTTTTTTTTTTTTATATTTATATTTTTATTAATATACCTAACATCCTACCCCCCTTTCTTCTCCCTCCCCCCTTCCCCCCCCCCACCTCTTCCTTTTATTTTCCTTTTTTTAATATTTTTTTGGTTTTTTTTTTTTTTTTTTTGTTTTTTTTTTTTTGTTTATGTTTTTTTTTTTTTTTTTTTTTTTTTTTTTTTTTTTATTTTTTTTTTTTATTTTTTTTTTTTTTTTTTTTTTTTTATTTTATTTATAATATGTGGGGAGGTTTTTTTTTTTTTTTTTTTTTTGATTTTTTTTAGTTTTTATTTTTTTTTTTTTTCTTTTTTTTTTTTTTTTTGAAACCCCCTGGTGGAAAATTATTTTTGGATTTATAGTCTTTATTTTTTTGTTTTTATATATATTTCAAATCCTAGAATGAGACACCAACTAAACATTTGATATTATAATGGTCCATCAGATCTATATGCTCTTTAAAATGATCAGTAAAAAATGTTAAGACCTGCCTAAGAAACTAACTAAGATTGTGAGTATATTTTAACTCTAATATAGGAGACAAGTGATTAGGGATGTATTAGATTAAGATTAGCTTTACAAATGACAAAACATGAAGATGTAATTGATGGAAGATGTAATGACAATCCACAGATGTATCATTTTGTTATAGACATCTTAACAGTAATCCTGAAAAGATGCATTTTATAGTAACAAGTATATCTCTCAGAATAGCATTAACAATACAAACTTCTAATATAGAATAAAGCTATTTTGGATAGAATGCTTTTACTTTTGCATTGAGTTTTGTAAGGATGAGATGATTCAATTGACTACTTAAATGCAACTTAGAGATATTGATTGGAATTCCAAAATAAGATGAATAAGTTCTATGTGGTATGACCATAGATTGTGATCTGTAGCCAATTGCTACATGGATGAATTAAAACATATTTTATTGTTTCTGTAAATACATTATAAAAACAAGTATATTTAAAATGTAAAATAAACTTTCAAATAAAATTTAAATTTACATATTCTTTGACAAGCAATAAATAAAAAATTCTCATTCTACAAAGATGTGTATAAATAGTTAAATATTTGTCTGTGATGTGGTTCATTATGGCTTCTCCTTTTTCAGAGACAGGAATCTCTTAGACACTATGCCCAGGAAAACCTGTTAGTCATTATCCCTTCCCTTTTCATTCCCCACTCTACATTTTTCCCATATTCTTCACTATCCTGCTCCATCCTATTTCTACAACATAATCTTTGTCAACTCTATGAGTTTTATATCTAAATCCCTCCTGTTTAAGCCTGTCATCTATGACCAAAATAAGAAATAAAAAGAAAATAATTTCTTTAAGTAGAAATATTAATCAGCTAAAAATCAGACTCCATTAGTGATTATTACTAATATAACATCAGACTATGATAGTGCCAGAGTAACAATAGGTAGTGACCAGAGTCAAAAATTAAAAGTTTAAGAAACAAACATGTGAGTGCTTAAAAGTCAAGTTGGTAATTTAAATTGTTAATATTTGTTTAGGGTAAATGTCATTTGCATATTGATTTAACCAAAACATACATCATGGTGACAAGTAGGATTTTTAACAGTCGTTTGCTAAATTTTTATGGATGGAAAAATAATGTAAAATTTAAAACAAATTTTCTGACAAGGATTCATGAGTAGGGAAGAAGTGAATATATTAAGGTGTTTGTAAATAAAACTGTGAGTAATTAATCTTTAATTAAAATTTAAAAAAAGGATATCATAAACAAAGAAATTTAATAATTTTATATTTCAAAACAGTATTTTTTGACGTTTATGAATAAAAATACTTGTACAAATATTTGTGTGCTTTGAAAGTGAAACGATTTAAGTCGGTATATCATTAGCATGATTTGAAGAAAATCATTTTATGAAATAAGTTCTTAAAGAAGTCTATTATACCGCTGAGAAACTATTTATATGGAGACCACTGGTATTTTTTTTTTTTGAGGAGGAATATTTAGTATTAAGATTTTATGCATATACAAATACACAAATTGTATTAAGAGCAAAGATTTATTAACAATAAAAATACTGTGGTGCTAAACATGCTTTCGACAGATAATTGTCGTAGACGTAACAATGCTGGTAACAGTGGTAGCTAACCAATTAGCATATTAATTGTGTAATGCTTCAAATAGTTAGAGCTAGCCACAATGAGGAATGCAAGATTATTTTTTATTGTTTTATAAAGTTTGTGTATTTGTATATATATAGAACTCGCAAAATAAGCTCTTAACAAGCTTTGAGAATATCTTCAATCCCAGACCGGTTTCTGCTTCTAGCGTCATCAGAACTTATTTTGCGAGCTCTATATATAACATTTGGAAATACAAGTTATTAAGTTGAGTCATGTGACATTTGACTTGATTTTTTTATCATTGTATATATATTACAATTGGAAGATAAAACGTTCATAAACTTTACTTATTAAGATTTTAATTTTAAATAGTTTGTAGGTAAACATAGAATGATTTGTCTAATTTGAAAATAAAAAATTAAAACATTTTCATGTATTTCTAAGAAATATTCACAAATTTGACGTCATGGAAGAGAGCTGTCTATAAGATTTTAAATATATTTCTTTATTCTCAATTAAATAAATATTTTAACTGGAAAAAGTCAACAACAACTAAATGGGTTTTATTTTGTTTTAAATTACTGCTAAATTACTATGCAATGTCGATTGAAGCAAAAAGCTACAGACAATGTAAAAATAAATATATTATTGACTTTTTTTAAAAAAATGTCTCATTAATTTACGTTTGCAGGTATTATATTTTATATGTGTAATATCCAAGGTTAATTGCACAAATTTAAAAATTCTTGTAAAATGCTATGTAATATTTGTCATTTGTTATTATATAAAGGCATTCATTTTTTAAAATATAAATTAAATTTTATTAATAACAAATTATTTACAAGTATTAACGTATATACAGGAGAAAAAAAGAATTTGCACGACATATGTACATAGCTTATAAAAATATAATCATTACGAGTAATGTTTGCGGGCAGATGAAAATCTTTCTGTTTTATATAGCTGGGTGTATAATTTATATGCTAATAAAATATTGTTTGCCAAATTTTGTTCATACTACTTCTAGATAAATATTTTAAAGCATATAAATATGTATTACACTACTCTGTATTATTTATTTAAAGAACATTATATTTTTTGTGGACAAAAATTAAAGAGCTGCCACCAAGCCCTATGGTTCTAAGAGCACGAATAATTTCTATGGCATTATAATAATAACTTTTTAATTTTATTTTTCTGAAGCAATTGTTTCAGATAATTGCTTGTGAAAGAGAAAGTGTCATAAGGATGAGAAGTATGGACAGCATTGAAAATGTGTATCATATCTCTGGATGCTTATTACCAAACACATGTGGGATCAACAGTTAATTTAAAGTGGTTAGCAAGGAAGATTTTGGTAGGATTTGTGCCAAGTCATAAGTTAAACAAAAATTTCAACCATGATTGAAAAACATACATATTTTGGAATCTGATTAAAGTTTTGGAAATTGGGAGGGTTGACCATAGATGTCTGTTAGAATATATATTTTTTCAAATGTTTAAATATAACCCCAATAAAAGAATTGGTGTTAACATTGTCCATCAGATTTGGATGTTGTATGATCAGCAAAAGAGGAATGACATTCATATGGAAGTGAAGCTACTAATGTTATCATTGGTAGGTGGCTTTTAAGATTGGACCAACTAAGGTTGCAATGTATATTTTAGCTTCAATATAGGAGACAAATAATTGAGGGCGTATTAGATTAAGACTACCTTTACATGTAGAAAAACAACCACTTGTAATTGATAATTTTGATAATGATTCACAGATGCATGATTTTATAGTGGTCGTGAGAATTTTAACAGTAATTTTGAAAAGACACAATCATGGTCTATAGTAAGCAATATAACATCCAGAATAGCATTAAGTATACAAACATTTGCTATGGGATAAAGTTATTATAAGTGAATAACTTTTATTTTTGTATTAAACTTGCTAATAACCAGATGATTTAGATAATGCCTTAGTTGAGTTTTATATAAGTTTATTGGAATTCCATGAAAAGATGAATATGCACCTGTCAAAAATGAAAGCAGATTGTAACGTCTAGCTATCTGCCACTTGGATAACTGACACACTTGTATTGTAAAACTTATATCATATAATATTAAATCATCTATGCACTTTACTACTGTTACACAATGCTTTATTTCCCACCCACTTTTACAGTTTATAGTTTCAATTGCCCCAGCAATCTTCTTCAGAACTTTTATATCTCGTAACTTCAACTACTAAATTCAAATTTTATAAATTTACCATTATACTTTTAGGGAATTTAGCAGTTGAAGTTAGGAGATATAAAAGTTCTGAAGAAGTTTTCTGGGGCAATAAAAACTGTAAACTATAAAAGAGGATTGTAAATAAAACATTGTGTAACAGTAGTAAAGTGCATGGATGATTTAGTATTATATGATATACATTTGGCAATGCAATAAGAAAGATTAGCTATTGAAAATCTTGTTAGTGTTTTTAATTTGTTCAGAATATGAAAAATGAGAGAAATGTTCTGTATGTCTCTGAAGACCATCAGACCATCATCAACAAAAGATATCACTTTAATGGTAATTCCAGGACACGGTCGGAAGTGACCTCCTGTGTTCTGCTCAATTTTGTTTTAGCATTCACATTTTGAATTTATTTTTAAATTATATAAATGTTTTACTTAACATGTATTTAATAGATGCTATAATTGCAAGGAATTCAAGTCATATATCATGTCTTAATTTTATATGCTTGTATTACAAATGTTATGTAATGAGTGTGCCAATAGCTCTTAACCATTTTTTTTCAGAATATCCCTATCCTCAGATTGGTTATAATAATAGGTGTTCTATATGTCATTGTCATCACCATTTGAATCATTATAAATCTACTGAATATTAAGGTTTATCCATAATTGCTTCAGTTCTCCTGAACTTTGCTCTCTTCTTTCTAACACACGATCAAATTTCTTTATTTCAACCATCTGTTTCACATGTTCATTTCTTCTCTTTTTTGCAATCTATTGCATTCAGGTTAAGACTTCTACTGTCAGGTCTATTGTCATCGCTACTAAAAATATGTTGAACCAATTGCATGCATTTTACTTTCTTATTATTTTTATTGATGCCAGAAATACTTGTTTATCTCTCACCAAGGTAATTCATTTTTGATGTCTTCATTATATATCTTATTATACATCATTAAATGGTCTACAGTCTCTGAAGTGCTTTTCTGTTAAATGTCCATGTTTCTCAACCATGTGGTTTATTTTTGGTGTCTTCTTATTGTATATCTTACCATACATGATTGAATGGTCTGAAGTCACTAAAATGCTCTTCTGTTAAATGTCCATTTTTCTCACCCATGTAGTTTTTTTATTTGTTCTTGTTGTATATCTTATTATACATCATTGAATGGTCTGAAATCTCTTAAGTACTCTTTTGTTAAACGTCATTGTTTCTCAACCATGTAGTTTATTTTTAATGACTTCTTGTTATATGTTTTATCATACATCATTGAATGGTTTGAATGATCTGAAGTGCTCTTTTGTTAAGCATCCATATTTTAGATCTGTAAGTAATAACTTGATGAAACACATTTATTAAACACTTTCTTGTCAAACACATAAATATTTCCTTTCAATATTAAATTATTTCTACTGAAAGCTTTTAACCCAAGTTCAATTCTAGGAATAATTTCGTTCAATATTTTTCCGTTTGTATTATTAATCTAAGCAAGGTATTTGTGGAAGTTAAATTCTCTAATTCGTGATGACCTATCTTTATGTTCTTCTGAGAAAATCCATTAAACATTACTTTAGCCTTTTTAGATTCATCATTAATTCTATTTTTTAACTTTCATCTAACATCTTCCCAAGCTCTGAAGAAATATTTGAAAAATTTAATTAATCCATTTATTTTTACTTTTTTAGCTTCTCATTTTACTCCACAAAATATTTCCTGTAAATTCATTGGAAACCTTTACAGCATTAAACTTTTTAGAACCATCATTAATATAATAATTGCTCTTAAATTCTTATAGTTTTCATAATAAGGTAATATTCCAGGTCCATATCTTGATGATCCAATGTATTAATCAATATAGAAGTGCTGATAGAATCCAATGATTTTTTTATCCACAAATCCAAAGAATGAAAACTTATATTTATTAGTCCTTACTATAATTTTTCTCAGTAATAACCACTTTTAAATACAGGTTGTTAAAATACACAGTTTACTACAATGAGTTGTAATTATCTTAGTAAATATTTTCTCCAGAACTTATAAAAACTGGTAGGTCCAAAATTTCTAATATCTTTATTGCCTTTCCTAAATATCAATATTGTTATTGCATTCTCCCAATCATCTAATACATCATTATTTTTTAGATATTTAGTATATAACTTTGCCAATAATTTATCTGTTTATTGATAGTTTTTTAAAAATATCAATTGCATTTATATTACTTCTTGGAGATTTCCCACCTTTATAGATTTAATTGCATTCTGTCTCTTTGACATTTAGAGTTCTTGGAAATTCAGAAAATATAATAACTGTATAGAATACTTTGTTTCCTTGTTTTCTATTACAATATAATTTTTATAGAACTTTCTCACACATTTCATGATGCCATATAGCATTATAATAATAGTTTTATCATTCTTATTACTGCAGAATTATCATTCTTTACAATGCTAAGATATTCTTTTCCAATTGTAAGACTTTTATTTTGTCTACAGCTTTCCTTGCCAATTCACAGTTATATTTGTTGCATTGTTATTGATCTTTTTTGCATCATTATATAAAACTCTAGATATTAAATTCTTCTTATTGAATTATTTTAAATTATTTTCATTTTTTTTTTAATATAGTGATTTGTCTCAACAGAAAATTTATTGGTTAATTGCTGCTTTTTTTGTACCTTCTATTTTTATGGCCATTTTTAATGGTGTGTCTCTTATCTTCTAATTGATTTTAATGAAGCCTAAGTTATTTTTAAACTCTGTTAATATTTTAACACAACTTATAAGGTTTAATTTAAATTCATTGAAGTGTATCCAAAGTTAAGAATTTCAAGTGTTAATCACGTTTTCATATTAATTTCAGTCTTTTTAGTTTTGAATTACCATTTACCTTACATCTTAACAATTGATGCTTATTTCTATATTTAATTTATTAAAAAATACAATCCTAAAATACATATTTTCTGTTAGAGAAAATATAGTGCAATTCTGCAGTACCTATATTTGAGAGTTTCCACATCCATTTCTATCCACAATTTTTCTTTCAAAAAAGGCATAATATACAGTTTTCTTTTTTTTTTTTTAAAACTCCACAATTCTGTGTTGTTTTTCATTTTCTTAAAGCAGAAACTGCTCTCAGTAATTTTGTCATTCAATCATTTAACCAATTCTATTATTAAAGTGTCCCATGACATTTTTTAACATTTTGTTTGACCTGTTCAAAAGCATCCAAAAATGCTCCTCTTCTTCATCAGAATGAGAAATTCTTAGAGCATTAGCCTGAATTCTGGAACATCAGCTTGAATTATCTGCATTTGATACCTTCCATGTTCAATAAATAATCTTGCAACTGAGTCTGATATAACATCAATATCCATGTGGCATAAACCTGAATTATCAGCATTTGGTATCTTACACTAAAAAATCTCTATGTGGCATAAACCTGAAGTATTTGCAGTGGATCCACAGGGCATAAATCTGAATTACCTGTCTTCAATATCTTCTACATTGAAGAAATAATCTTGCTAATGTCCCATTAATCTCCATGGGATATAAGTCTGAATTATCTGTTTTCAACATCTTCTGTTAAGTTGAATATATATAATCTTGCTACTCTAATTGATATATCATCAATCTCCACAATTAAAACAGGAAAACTCTCTATACATATTGCCACTCAGTGCAAACCAGAGTAATCAATGGATTCCAGAAGGCATAACAGTTATGAGCAAGCATAAGAAATAGTAATTCATGTCATTTATGCTTTCAATATTAGTATTTTTGTATTATTGTACATGTCTATTATTGAAGTCAATTGTTTTTCACCTTTTCTTCTAACTTCTTCAAATCCTATAATAAACCATTCAATATTCTAATGTTCTTTTTGCAATTCTTGTATTTTTGTTTCCTTTTAATATGAGCTGTAGTTGTGAGTTCCCATATAAAATATCATCATCATCAGTGGAAGATGAGACTTGCAATCACAGAATGTATGGAACCATCTGCATTTGGTCACCACCCATTGCACGTGACTTTACAATCATCCCACAATTAAAAGTCATACTTTTGGCATATCTACCATGATTGTAAACAATGTTCATTTGCACATACATATTCATTTCAATTAATAATTATCAGGAACTTGAACAGAAATATTATGGTGTTTTTTGATCTTAAACTCAGAGATAAAAAAGCCAATAAACACTCCATTCTGGTATGTTTGGGTGTAACTTAACAATGTTCATTTAGTACATGAATAATAATTTAATAATCATAGCTGCAATAACAAGAGCGTTTGGAGTAAAAATTATATATTTTCTGTGTGTAATTTTTTAACTGTAGCTTTCTTTTGTACAAGGTACTCTCGTATGAGAAATCAAGACATTCAATTTGCATTTTGACTCAATTGAGTGGTTTTGCTAACTTTTTTCTGAGTGTTAAATGCTTGGCTTTGGGTTGGTATTTTTAGATCTAGTGTCTGAACCTACCCTCACCTCTCTGAGAGCAACACAAACCATGCAGAGTTTGGGGAGGGGTTCGACAGAGATATTTTAAGTGTTGCTAACATTTATCAACTTGTAGAAATTCAACCTCATTGTTTTTATAATTCATATGTATGGTTTGCTAGTATTTTAATTTTTAAAAAAATTCTAAAAATGTCAGCACAATCAAAAACATGAGAATTCAAAACCCACTAGACTCCACATTGATGAGTATCCATTGTTTTCTCAGAGATCTCAAATTTTGTGATATTTCTCAAGAAATTATTTTGGACCACTAAAAACATGATTTTTTAAAAATTTTATTATTATTTTTCAACAATAATTGAGTATTAATTGCAATATAATTATTAGAAATTAAAAATACATGTTAGTATAAATTTATTTTGTACAGAAATGTTTTATTTGTAAATATAAAATGTTATATTTTTTTGAGTAATGTTATTATGGAAACTGCAGTGGGTGGCTATTATGATCTGAACATCACATGATCACCATTTATTATGCTTTCTCATATTGGATGATTAGGCACTAGATAGGGATTACTCTATCTTGCACTGAGTGGTACTATTGTTGGAGAGTTTTGCTTGTTTTAATAACAATTATGATCTGCTAACACATCATCACCCACAGTCTGTTGGAAAATATAGCAATATTATAAAAATTGCTAAAATATTTAAAACTTTTAAAGTATACATTGATAGATTTACCAGATATTTTTAATTATTTCTTCACATTTTAAATACAAATGTCAAACAAATAAGACTTCATTCATTTTGCAATGGCCAATGGCCATCTACTCCTCCTGATAGTTGAATGTCAAAACAGTACATTGTTTGGATTATAATCTAATTCTAAAAATAATTGTGTAACTCAAATATGATTTTTAAGAATTTATTTAATTTCCAAAGAAAAATATTTGTCAAATAAAGTCAAATTTATTACATTCTGATAAATAATATTGGTTTAATATCAAATGAAAGATAAAAACTTACAGCAACTGAAAATAAGAAAACTACAAAAGGTAGAAAAATTAAGACCTCAAAAAGAAATAAAAAAATACCATTTTTTAATTAATAACATCTTTTTTTCTTCAACCATATATATTATATATGATTGAAAGGATTGAAGATCTACAATTATATCTGATAACTAATAAATAATCTGTCTTCCATAAAATAGCTTCTATAAAAATTATTGCTATAGATATTTGTCTTGCTTCAAAAAATTATTTAATGAAAGTTATTTGAGTGTTAGCTATTCTGATAAATTCATAGTAAGAACAGTTTGTTTATAATTGTAAAAATGTCACGATTAATGAAAAATATGATTTTATTTCTTTGCTTTTTAAACTCTCTTTTTATAAACTTTTTAAAAAGAGTGTTCATTTAGTTGATAATAAGAAACTTGTATGAAATAGTTATTACATTGAATAATGTATAGAAATGCATTACCTAGAGTATTCCTTGTTTTTGTAAAAGTTGTAAATAAGTGAGAGAAGTGTTGACATTAAATAAAAGAATGAGCTCATAAAAGTAGAGTTAAAAATATAAAATATCTGCAATATACATCCATGACAAGTCCCAATGTTATATTTAAAGAGGCTAAGATTGTCTTCTTTGAAAAAAGTGAAGTGAAAACAATTCAAGAATCTTTACTATAAAAAATGTATAATATTGAAGCAATTAATTTAATTAAGAGTTCTTTTAATATGAAAGATATATGGGATGTAATTGTAAATTGTGGAAAATTCTTATTATTACATATTAGTTGTTGTATTTTGCTTTCTTTTGCACTTGAAAAGTCTTGGTGGTTAAGAGGTTGTGAGAGCTGCTTTACAAGCAGTTGTCCCGGGTTAGTGGGTTCGCTTCCCGGCTGATGCTATGAAACTTGAATGGTTTTGTTTAATTTTGCATTTGGGATAAATGAACTATATATATAAGATCTATTAATTATTATTTAATAACAGTTAAATATTCCAACAGTGAAGGCTGAAATTTAATTACTCTCTTACATATTGGTAGACTTCTAACATTTCTTTATAAGATTACACACAATTAATACAAAGCTTAAAATTTTACTTCAATTTTTTTTTATAAAGATAAACTTTAGTTTGAATTTAAATTATACAAAAAATAAAGTTTATTTTATAATAATTGATATTTTAATAGTTAGTAAATATATTTAAAAAGGAAATAATTTTAAATTTATTATATGTTTAATAATATTGTGAAAAAATTATATGTGAGTTTTCAGTTTATACTACTTTAAGAGGTATAATAACTACTCAATCTTATTGCATTTCCAAATGTATACCATATAATACTAAATCATCCATGCACTTTACTACTGTTACACAATGTTTTATTTACCACCATCTTTTACAGATTACAGTTTCGATTACCCAACAATCTTCTTCAGAACTTTTATATCTCCTAACTTCAACTGCTAAATTCAAATTTTTAAAATTTGAATTTAGCAGTAAAAATAGTTACCAAATTAGCCACAAGAGGCTCTTTAAAAGACACAAAAAAGAGCTGATTCTATACCTACTTTGTCTCAGGAAGTATTTCAATCCATATTATAAAACCAAGCTACCTAATTAGTTACATAAATGCCCCCGGGCTGGTGTCAAATATTGCCCGTAGACGTTTTGTATACATTATTAATAAATACAACGAATTATTAAAGTTCTTGTACGTTTCACATTTTCCACTTATTTTGTTAAAATATAAAATGATATTGAAGCTTTTTTTTTATGAAAAAAAATAAATAAATAGAGCTGCAATATTTTTGCCTAAAGAAAAATATTTCATTTACAGTTAATATGTCATATCCAACCTCTTAATATAAGTGCATTGTATTAGTTATATATTGTTATCAAACGATAATAGAGAACAAAATGAAAAGCTACACTTAATATTAAAACACGTTTAAGTACATTTCAGATAAAACAAATGTAGTTGAATCAATAATTTAATGTTATATTGCTTATATTCCATAAATACCACTATTTTAATATAACTGCGTTGAAAATAATATATATATATATATATAAAGCAATATTTTAATATAATTGAGTTCAGAGTAAATAAAATAATATATTTTATTTTAATTATATCTTAAACTATTTCCATCAGTTAGTATTAGTTGTTAAATGTCTTTAGAACAATCCAAGTTATTAAAAGTTTTCAAATACACTAACCTTATTAAAAACGCATAGAAGAGAGGAGACTAAAACCACTGAAAACTTGTTTATATACTATACTGTGTATTATTATTAACAGTTGAGTATATTTAAATAGTTTAAATAAATATTCAATTGTTCTAAAGATATTTGACAACTCAATCTAGATGATGGTAATAATCCAGCATATTTTTTGCTTGGAGTGCTTTTGCTAGAAATAACATAATATTAAAAGAAAATATCACTATGTGATTGAAAAAGAAGGCTTTTAATAAATCTATTCTACTAGTTCTTACTTATGAATCTAAGACTTGGACATAGAAGAGCAATACAGAGACTTCAAAGCACTCGACAAAGTATGGAGAAAGGTATGTTTGGACTAGTAAGAAAAGATTGAAAACAAAATACTTAGGTGAGAGAACAAACAAATGGTACTAACATCATTGAAAGAATTAAGATACTGGAGTAGAGTTGGTCTGGACATATTGCTACAAGAGATGATAATAGAAGGACAAATGAAATCTTAAACTGGATTCCAAAAAACACTCCATGTGAGCTGGATGGTTGAAATAAGGAAGAGTGCTGGGATATAAGGAGAACAGAGGCTAGAGATTGAAGAAGACAGACTGAATTAGGAGAGACCTTCACCCTGCAGTAGATTTATAATGGTTGAAAATGATGATAACCACTTCAATAAATTAATCTAAGGTCTTACTGTCTGGGAATTTTTACCTAAGATTGGCCACTGAAAATGTTCTAGATGAGCAATGATTTCTGGATTTTATTTTCCAGAGCTTGACATCATAGCAATTTTCTACAACTGTATTACACAATAGAGGATAAATAATGACAAGTACCAAAAATTATGTATCATTGAATAATACACCTATTACACATATCCCACAATCCACAGCTGCATGTTTGATTAATAAATACAAACACAAATGGTGGTACTGTTGTGTCCATATTCCTGATTAGTTTCCAGTTATGGTTCATCAAGAATGGGTTTTATATATGGATCAAGTACACTTGGATTTTTTGGGATCATATTGCACCTTCCTGCCATAAATCTTTATTATTTTTTTATAATCATATTGTCAGCATAAACTTATTGGAATGATGGTCCTTAAAAATAATGTAATATATCATGTATTTCCTAAGTGTATTTATACAACCCTGGCCCAGGAATATAGCTACCTACAGTTGTTTAAAACTGAGGACAGCAAAAGATTTAGATAATGAATTGATGTCAGGCCTATATAAATTTGCAAGCATATTGGCTTATATCCAAAACATTAAGATGTTCTTTAAATTTCAGGGTGGTAACTTGAACCATAAAAATGGAATTAAAAATGGATACTGGAGTCAAAGTACATTAGATTCAACAAATCCAGTTGCACTCAGTCCAGATCCAAACATCTTATTGATGAAGGTCTTGAAATAGAAACTAGTTTGGTGATATGCAATGAATAGCAGTGTGATTATGAAAACTTTAGGTACCATAATTGGTGTTTAAGTAATAGATATTCTACATAGATACTATTTAATTAGTTGTTACTCTGAAGGTCATTTAATGCTCAACCATTGGATAATTTTTAGTTCTCATGTCCACAATTGTCTCATTATCCAATCCAGACAAAAAGTAAGTTTTTTTTCTGACCTCACCTATGATCAAATAGGGATCTTTTGTATGTTATTCTGATATGTTAACTGGTATATTATGAGATCAAAATTAGATACAACCAATACAGTGGGGGAAGAAAATATAAACAAATGTTAAAAACATTAGAAAGAAAGGTAGCTTATAATAGCAAGTCACTAAGCTCATAGATAAATGATATGTTAAGACAAAAGCAGTGACCCCGTTAGCACAATCTACCATAAACTTGAGTACTTTGTGGTTAGCAGATGCATACAAAAATCCTATATTTAATATTTTAATTCCATCCTTACACCTGTTTTTGGATTTTGCCATTAAGAATAAGATTTGATGTATATCTGCATCCTTTCAAACTTTTTAAACCACAAATTTATTGATAAATGAAAAAGTAAGAAATCAATGTGAATGTACAGATTTCAATACTAAAACTATGGAATGTTTCCCTGAAGGTCTGTGATGATGGAATTTTAATTGTATTTATATGTTCAACTACTTTCATCATCCAATATTAAATATTTATTGTCTTTAGAAAAATTTTAGACTTTACTTAAATTTTCCAATTACCTTCAACTGTTAGCTGAAAACATATACATATGTAAAATTCACACAATGTTATTTTTTTATATTCTCTTGTTTCACTGGAAATTTACAGGTATATTGCTATTATTTTGTATCCACTATCTTTTTTTACAATTTTTAATGGAGTAATTATTATTGATGTCAGTTAAATGTGAACTATGTTCAAAATATGTCTATGCTTTAAAATGATTAGAAGTTCTAATTTAAATTCATTAAAGTGTTTCTGCAAATTAGGAATATCAATTATCAATGAATATTTACACTTTATTCTTGCCAACAGTGTGCAATCATATCATGATCATTAGTTCACACTTTTTAGGGAATCCTGTACCTTTGGAAATAGTTCACTGTATCATGTTCTATTACAAAAAGGCCACAAATTCTTAAAGGTAGTGTTCTGTTCTATCATGTCAGTCACTTGATGACATTGATGCTAAGCAAAAACACATTGATATAACATTCCAGGCCAGTGATTCTATAGAACTATGACGTCCATAAAATTAAAAAAATTCAAACAAAATATAAAAATGTAAACACACTTTTTGGGACTGCAATTAATCAGAGACTGGCTTCTTTTTTGTGTATGTATCGCTAAAAAATTACGTTGCTTTCGAATAGCAAATAATAGTACATTGGAGACCTTTTTGGACAGTAATTCAAACAAAATTTTAGAATGAAAGCTGACTTTGATCTTTTTGGGATAGTAAATTATTTGGACAGTAATTAATGAGAGACAGGCTTGTTTGGGTTTTTTTTTATTTTGCATATTGGAAAAGTTACAGTACTTTTTTAATACAAAATTAAATTTACTTTTAAGCTTTTTTCGACAGTAATTAATCAGATACTGCATTGGGGGGGGGGGGAGTAAATTAGATTGCACTCTTTTTGTGTATGTGTGGGTATATATAAAATTATGTTACTTTTTTAATAACAAATAATAGTAAATATAGCAGATACTTATTTGGACAGTAATTAATCAGAGACAGACTTCTTTGTTTTTTTTTCTGTATTAGGAAAGTTATAGTAGTTTTTTAATAAAAAATTAAATTACATTTTACCCTTTTTTGGATAGTAATTAATCAGACACTGCATTTAAAGGGATGGGGGAAACAAAATTAGATTGCAATTTACACAATAAAGTTATTAATAATTATAACAAACTATTATAATGAAATCTGACTCTGGTATCTGAAAATTGGCAATTTTGAGAATTCAAAGAAGCCATCTTCCCTGTCTTGGATGATTTCCCATGATACATTACTTTCATTGTGATTTTTGAAATAGTGCTGTGCCGCACCCTAAAATCCAATTTGTGACACTAATACAGTCCTGATGGAACAGTGATGACACTGTTAAAACTGTTAGAAGGTATCAGTAAGTCAGTTCACATGAAAAAAAAGGTGGAGCTGAAAAGTTAAATTATTTAGACACAATACAGTCAACACACCATCACATGATACTGTAGCGAAAAAATACAACCCACCATTATGATAAAGTGGGTAACACAAGCAACTACGGCAGCCAATAAAGCCATTTTTGTGCTTTTAGCATAGAAAAAAGCCACAGTGGTAGCTGGCAGCCTACGGACTCATTCTGTGTTTTATCATAGAAAGAAAGCTATCTGCTTGTCTGTGGCCATGGAAATGGCATATTTCTAGCAAATTAGCTAGAAATAGTGCCATCAAGTGGCTGACATGATAGATCAGAACACAACCTTTTTAACATTATAACAATCTACCAAAAACACCTGCTGACAAAATAAAAACCATTAAATTGAACCAAAATATGGCAATGTTAAAAGCATCTTGTTGCTTCCCATGTTATATAATATAAATAAAAAAATTCAAATAAAACTTTTTAATGAAATTTATCTGATTTTATTCCTTTTTTAAAATTTAATAATTGACATTAAATTTGTTTTAATTTAACAAGTAATACATCTTTGGTAGATTATAAATCCTTTAAACCGAAACATTTATCAAATATATTGGGTACCATCTTGGTTTACTTGAAAACTCACAAGTATCTTTTATATTTGAAAATAAAATCTGAAGATGTCAGCATTACACACTGTTTAAGTCATTATATCTAATTAGTATTAAAATGACATGAGATCAGCCTCTTTAGATGTCAATAAAATGACAATTTCTGATTGGCAGACTATTTTAGCATGAAAATGAATAGAAAAATGTATTTTCCTTAATAAAATTGAAATTTTCAGTAATTTATTTACATATGAAAGGTTATTTGTATAATTTATTTTAAACCAAAATCTTCCATGACTAGAATTACATTTTCTTTCTAAATACTTATTTTTATGAAGACATACTTAAAACTTTTGTTACAGTAAGAACAAGCTGACGAAATAGAATGAGCTTTTGTTAAAGTGGTAAAGAACTTTTTTGGAAAAATAATAACTTTCCATCAACACAAAATATTTCCTGTTTATTTCAAAAAATATTGAATGCTGTATTAATATCATCATAAGTGATTCTAAGGCAGTTTTACTTTGCTTATACTGAATGTTTTGCATATGTGAGGGTTTGAACTCAGAATTTTTCTGTCTATTCATCCTCCATTCCATCTCAAGTACCCAATACACATAGCCACAAACATGCAAAATAATATATCATTCCTAATATACATATTTCATGCAGAAACAGCACTTATCAGTTGGGTCAGATCATAATCTCCCACACATATATACAATCAGTACTCAGTTTATATTATGATGGCAATTCCTCAAACTTTAATGGTCAGACTTTAATCTTCTCATTCTTCCAACTATTCAACCATCCATTACATTTAAAAATCAATGATGGAATGCCCAAAGCTGTTATTGGATTTGATATTGTTATCACACCTATGAAGAAATTATGTTCAATCTAACCCCTCATATTATTAAACCATCTTGTATCCATATATATATATATATTGAAACAGACAGATCGGAGAACCGATCTTCATTTCAGGTGTTTTTATGTACGGTAATTCAAACTACTGTTCGCCCGCAGTGAGATTTTGTCTATTTTAAGTTATAATATAAATTAGTTATATATTCTATACTTTATAAATAAATATGTAAAGTTTCCGTATATAAATGTCACAAACCATGAAATAATATTCGGGTGTGCGTGGTTTGTGAATTTATATCATTTAATTTAAAGTTTCAGTGCGGGCGTATTTGTTTTAAATTTTAGTTTTAAAATTGTATAAAGTCGTCTAAAAATACTGATCAAAAATCACATTCCTTTGATCAGTGTTTTTAATTAAAATCTAATTGCACAAATGTTCAGAGCAATTAAGTTGTATTCAAAATTAGTAAGGAATTTTTATATGTAATTAATGTATCGATTTAAAAATGGCATATTAAATTAAAAGATTGCTAAAAACAGATAATTGATTGTTGGTCAAGCTGCATCGCTAGAGGCTAGAGAAAGTAGGCGGAGCCTAAAACAAAAACAAGTCGGAAAGGTCAGCAGTGGCTATTTTAGAGAAAAACTTACATTCTAACTTGGGTCGTGTGTGAGAGAAGTAGTCTCGAGACAACACAGCAGTTGAGTATAATTCAAACCTTATTATTAAGAAGTTTACCAGTGAATCGCAATGTTGATGGGCTAAGTGCCAGGAGCTGGTCTCTGCCCGCCAATATGGATCCTCGTGCCGCTGTTTGATCATGTTTCATATTCTTCAGAATTTCCAACTTCCAATCTCAAAATTTACTATGCCGTACAAATAACTTTCAAAAATGCGCGCCTACGTTCGTCACAAGCCAAGCTGGATGAAGAAAGAACAGTAACTTTGTTACACGAACTTTAATTTTCTTCCGTGCTTAATGTTATCAATCAAACAAATCACATGTAAGTTTTTATGTCATTTATAATGCTATTATTTAACCTGTCAGTAAATTTTCTTTTCTTTTTTTAATCCTCTGCTCTAGTCTTTAGAAATCATTTATAAAATTGTAATTAATAGTAATAATATTTCAACTGAATGCATTTATATTTTCTTATGTTGCTTATTTCATAAACAAACATTGCCAATAGTAATATTTCCAATTCTGTATAAACTAGTGTGTAATAGTGATCAATTTAATTTAAAAGTAATTTCATGTTCTGAATTAAATATTCTTTCACATTCCGAGTTAGTAAATGTTAAATCACTTTATTATTCTATGTTAAGTTGTTATAAAATTACAATCTAAGTTTCAATCTTAAATATATATATAATAGTTTCAAAGTGTTCATTAATGTTATGTATAATATGAGAAATAATTCATTGCATAATTTGATACTATCGCTACCGCCTGTCAACCCGAAGGGTTAGAGTTTCAGAGTAAATTTAACTAATTATTGTTGTCACCGTCAGTTTAAGTCCGCTATGTTTTATTGGGGTAAGGATCTCAGCCTGTGGCGTAGAAACAGACAAATAGTTTCCAGGTTTTATATAATTTCTTTTAAAAAATCCATTTCAAGTTCTCGTCCGTGATGTCTGTGGCAATGCCTTTCCTTCGCTGAAGTTAGCGTCTCGCCATACTACCATTGGGGAATGAAAGCAGTTTTCTTTCCCGGTAATCTCTTGGATCACCGGGGTTCGAAATGATCCCGGCTGGTTGTCGTGTCCCGGAGCTACTTGGGGGCATTAAGCCTTGTCAAAGTACAAGCCGCCCGGTATTCCGTTAATGCACCGCAATTGATTACTGTAGGGCTTTTGAATATAGGCAACCACCAGTTCATCTATCTTCCAGGTCGTATTTATATAAAACCACCAGTTCATCTATCTTCCAGGTCGTATTTATATAAAACCACCAGTTCAGCTATCTTCCATGTCGTATTTATATAAAACCACCAGTTCAGCTATCTTCCATGTCGTATTTATATAAAACCACCAGTTCAGCTATCTTCCATGTCGTATTTATATAAAACCACCAGCACATCTAACCTTTATGTCGTCTTTATATAAAACCATCCTCCAACTGTTCGTCTACGTTCCGGCTCGAGCCTATTCTAATAAAATAAGTTAATAAAAATCTTTAGATAAATATTTTTCCAGTGCTCAAATACTCTGATTCTCTTAACCACCCGTCAATCATTTAACTACCCAGCTATTGGCATAAGTTTGTTTACTAAATAAAACGTTTACTAAAGACTAGTAGCCAAATACAAGAGGATTCATGGAAGTCTTACCGTACTGTATAACACTATATTTATATGCTGTATATTTCTATTATATAACACTATATTCATGTGCTTTCTATTTGTCTTATTTAACACTATATTTATATGCTTTATATTTTGCTTATTAAACACTTTATTTAATCTTAATCTTTGTGTCCTCCACCTTATTACTCTCTAAGTCTATTTAGCCACTTACTGTCTGTATTGGCAACTTAAATATATACGTTACATGAATGACCGTTCCAATATCTATAGTCTAACAAACCTATATATCATTAACTGTAAGAATTTAGTCCATGTTCTAAGCTGAGCTAGAAAAGGGATAACCCCGTGCTGTTATAAAGTCATCATCGGTTGGTCATACCGGGGTTTGGGTTTGAATTCAGTTGGCGTTTTGGAAATTATTCTTAAACGTGGACTGGGTTCGAACTCGGGTACTGTGTATGAGTAAGCGTGGTGGATTTATACCGGTACAGTTATTATATTTTTGGACGCCCTCCGTGGTGCTCGATGAAGAAATCTCCCACACCCTGCAGAGTGAACGAAAGTAAACAGTTAAATGATAAAAATATTCAATTTTTTTTTGTGTCGTGTCATAATATTGATATGTATTTGGCGTATTAAAATGCGCAAGTTAAATTATAGTAGTAAAACAAGTAATATAAATTTTTTTTTCCCCTCACACAAAGGTTCAGTATATAATCCTCCCAAATATTGTTAAGAAACAGAGTGAAGATTTTTTTTTGAAAAGAGAGCGGAAGCAATTCGTGCGTGTAATTAATTAAAATAAATGAGTTATTCCATAATGTTTTTGCGAGTTCATTCTTGTCGTTTAAATCATATGAAAAAAATAAAGAAGTAGAATTAAGCCCAGTTCTGAAAAATAAAAATGTGTACGCATATATATATATTTTCGTTTGTTGTGAAAAATATTTTTTGTGAAAAAAGAACAAAGAAGTAGGATCATTCTTGAGTTTTAAAAATAAAAACGTGTGTGCATATATATGTATGTTGTAATATAAAAAAAACCTTACCGGAGTCAGTATTAAATTTTTTTTGCCTATATAAATCTTAAATCAAAAATTATTAGGTCATATAAAAGTATATATTTGGGGATCAGTAGATTAAATTATCTATTGGTCACATGTTGCTGGCTGGCGCCTATCAAATAAATTTGTCAGCAAACATGTTTGTCCATACAGCAGTGGCGAGTGTTGTTTTAAAAGAGAGTAGGGTGGCATATATAAAAAGAGAGAATTACTGACAGAAATACAAAAAAAAATACTATGTTATGTACCCATTATGAATATGTATGTATTATAGGACTGAGGAGAACAGTGCGAACTGGGTGAAAGAAAGTTTTTTTTTCCCTGTATATTTTTAGTAATGATTTTAGACATGTCATATTATATTCCTAAATAAAGAAAAAAGCGTAGATAACAAAAACCAGGCTGAACGTAGGCGAAGGAAGAAAAGAGAGAAAGGAAGTAAGCCACACAAACAGTATCAGCAGCGGAGGAGGATTTGGCACAAGGAGCAGGGATCAGTAACCTTTTATGATATATACAAATCAAAGCGTTGTACGAATCAAAGTCTTATGCTAAAAACATTTCTAAGTAAAAACGAAGAAGAAATGACAGAAATAGAAGGAAGCGAGCATGTGTCCGCGACTGGAGCAGAGACGTCGGACACATCCAGCGACCACGAAGTTGTATTCAAGGAATTTCAGGATAAAAGAAAAAGTTTTAGACGACCGGAGAGGAACGTCAAACAGAGGGAGCGCGATCGCGATGCGAAATTTGACGCGATGCTCGAGGAGATGAGGGAGGACAGAAAGATCATGATGGCCATGATGGCGCGTATATTAAAGATTGAAGAATGGCATATGGGGTTGGACGTTCAAAAAGCTAGAGAAAGTAAAGCAAGTATTAGTGCGAGGAAGGGAGAAGAAGACCAAACCATTCCGATGGAAGTAGAAACTATGAGCGGAATAGCCAATGAAGAGAAGACAGGCCAGGACCCAGACGCAAATGTTGAATTAGAAAGGCGAACTGAGGCGCAGGGCCAGCGCGAAAACCAAATAGCGCAAAGTGGAACTAGCTACAAAGAAAATGAAATAAAAAGAGAACAGGCCGGAGACACGCCAATCAGGATGATTAACATCCCTCACGTAGGATCATCTATCCACATTCAGACGTTCAGAGGCGACCCCGGGGAAAATCCAGCCGTGCATCTGGACAGCATTAGAGAATTCATGTGTTTTCACCCGATGAGTGAAAAGGAGAGGATAACAGTCGCCAGCCATTATCTGAGGGAATCCGCGAAGGCATGGTGGAAATTATTGAAACAACCACCGAGTACGATGCGAGGCTATGAGGAAGCTATTTTAAAAAGATACTGGAGTGTGGAGAAGCAGGAGGGTCTGCTACACCAGTTTTCAAATATGAAATACGACGAAAGTAGCAGACAGAGTTTCGTAGCCTTCTTCACGCACCAAGCAATGATATTTAAATCCCTCACCGCTTTCAACTACACGGAGCAACACATTACTCGCATCGTCATGCATAACCTTCCACCGTGGGTGCAAAGAATAATGCTGGGAAGTTGCCCCATGTCGTTCGAGAACACGGTAGAACTGCTTAACCAGATCGACTATGGGGACTTGTATCCAACGAAAGGGGAATGGGAGCACTATAGTTTTAAGACCAGGCCTTTAAAACCTTATATACCTCCCGACCCAGGGAGAAGGTAGAGATATACAATAAATGATAACCCGGAAAATGACCACTATGACACGCATATGATGATGAGAAAAGGAATTACGGTAATACACCCGCCTTTATAAATGTTAAGTTCAAACCCTCACCCAGACTGTTCTCCAAGGTCAAATTAATAAAAAAATCAATTATGTAAAAAAATGAATGAAAAAAATGTAACCAGAAATTATGTATAATCATTTTTTTTGTTGTTTTTTTTTATAAAGTGACAAGAAATGAAACAGACAGATCGGAGAACCGATCTTCGTTTCAGGTGTTTTTATGTACGGTAATTCAAACTACTGTTCGCCCGCAGTGAGATTTTGTCTATTTTAAGTTATAATATAAATTAGTTATATATTCTATAGTTTATAAATAAATATGTAAAGTTTCCGTATATAAATGTCACAAACCATGAAATAATATTCGTGTGTGCGTGGTTTGTGAATTTATATCATTTAATTTAAAGTTTCAGTGCGGGCGTATTTGTTTTAAATTTTAGTTTTAAAATTGTATAAAGTCGTCTAAAAATACTGATCAAAAATCACATTCCTTTGATCAGTGTTTTTAATTAAAATCTAATTGCACAAATGTTCAGAGCAATTAAGTTGTATTCAAAATTAGTAAGGAATTTTTATATGTAATTAATGTATCGATTTAAAAATGGCATATTAAATTAAAAGATTGCTAAAAACAGATAATTGATTGTTGGTCAAGCTGCATCGCTAGAGGCTAGAGAAAGTAGGCGGAGCCTAAAACAAAAACAAGTCGGAAAGGTCAGCAGTGGCTATTTTAGAGAAAAACTTACATTCTAACTTGGGTCGTGTGTGAGAGAAGTAGTCTCGAGACAACACAGCAGTTGAGTATAATTCAAACCTTATTATTAAGAAGTTTACCAGTGAATCGCAATGTTGATGGGCTAAGTGCCAGGAGCTGGTCTCTGCCCGCCAATATGGATCCTCGTGCCGCTGTTTGATCATGTTTCATATTCTTCAGAATTTCCAACTTCCAATCTCAAAATTTACTATGCCGTACAAATAACTTTCAAAAATGCGTGCCTACGTTCGTCACAAGCCAAGCTGGATGAAGAAAGAACAGTAACTTTGTTACACGAACTTTAATTTTCTTCCGTGCTTAATGTTATCAATCAAACAAATCACATGTAAGTTTTTATGTCATTTATAATGCTATTATTTAACCTGTCAGTAAATTTTCTTTTCTTTTTTTTAACCCTCTGCTCTAGTCTTTAGAAATCATTTATAAAATTGTAATTAATAGTAATAATATTTCAACTGAATGCATTTATATTTTCTTATGTTGCTTATTTCATAAACAAACATTGCCAATAGTAATATTTCCAATTCTGTATAAACTAGTGTGTAATAGTGATCAATTTAATTTAAAAGTAATTTCATGTTCTGAATTAAATATTCTTTCACATTCCGAGTTAGTAAATGTTAAATCACTTTATTATTCTATGTTAAGTTGTTATAAAATTACAATCTAAGTTTCAATCTTAAATATATATATAATAGTTTCAAAGTGTTCATTAATGTTATGTATAATATGAGAAATAATTCATTGCATAATTTGATACTATCGCTACCGCCTGTCAACCCGAAGGGTTAGAGTTTCAGAGTAAATTTAACTAATTATTGTTGTCACCGTCAGTTTAAGTCCGCTACGTTTTATTGGGGTAAGGATCTCAGCCTGTGGCGTAGAAACAGACAAATAGTTTCCAGGTTTTATATAATTTCTTTTAAAAAATCCATTTCAAGTTCTCGTCCGTGATGTCTGTGGCAATGCCTTTCCTTCGCTGAAGTTAGCGTCTCACCATACTACCATTGGGGAATGAAAGCAGTTTTCTTTCCCGGTAATCTCTTGGATCACCGGGGTTCGAAATGATCCCGGCTGGTTGTCGTGTCCCGGAGTTACTTGGGGGCATTAAGCCTTGTCAAAGTACAAGCCGCCCGGTATTCCGTTAATGCACCGCAATTGATTACTGTAGGGCTTTTGAATATAGGCAACCACCAGTTCATCTATCTTCCAGGTCGTATTTATATAAAACCACCAGTTCATCTATCTTCCAGGTCGTATTTATATAAAACCACCAGTTCAGCTATCTTCCATGTCGTATTTATATAAAACCACCAGTTCAACTATCTTCCATGTCGTATTTATATAAAACCACCAGTTCAGCTATCTTCCATGTCGTATTTATATAAAACCACCAGCACATCTAACCTTTATGTCGTCTTTATATAAAACCAGCCTCCAACTGTTCGTCTACGTTCCGGCTCGAGCCTATTCTAATAAAATAAGTTAATAAAAATCTTTAGATAAATATTTTTCCAGTGCTCAAATACTCTGATTCTCTTAACCACCCGTCAATCATTTAACTACCCAGCTATTGGCATAAGTTTGTTTACTAAATAAAACGTTTACTAAAGACTAGTAGCCAAATACAAGAGGATTCATGGAAGTCTTACCGTACTGTATAACACTATATTTATATGCTGTATATTTCTATTATATAACACTATATTCATGTGCTTTCTATTTGTCTTATTTAACACTATATTTATATGCTTTATATTTTGCTTATTAAACACTTTATTTAATCTTAATCTTTGTGTCCTCCACCTTATTACTCTCTAAGTCTATTTAGCCACTTACTGTCTGTATTGGCAACTTAAATATATACGTTACATGAATGACCGTTCCAATATCTATAGTCTAACAAACCTATATATCATTAACTGTAAGAATTTAGTCCATGTTCTAAGCTGAGCTAGAAAAGGGATAACCCCGTGCTGTTATAAAGTCATCATCGGTTAGTCATACCGGGGTTTGGGTTTGAATTCAGTTGGCGTTTTGGAAATTATTCTTAAACGTGGACTGGGTTCGAACTCGGGTACTGTGTATGTCTAAGCGTGGTGGATTTATACCGGTACAATATATATATATATTAATAGGTGAGGGATGGGCTTAGAATTACATATTGCTTGGGAAATAGATTGCATGTTAATATAAGTTTAGCCCATTCTTTTTATATTAATATATATAGATAAGTAATGATCTGATAATATGAGGGTTATATTGATATAATGTCTACATGAGTATGACTACAATATCAAATCCAATAATGGCTTTGAGCATTTCATCATTGGTTTTTAATAAAAGGGATGGGTGAATAATTGGAAGGATGAGATTATTGAAGCCTGTCCATTAAAGTTTGAGGAACTGCTACCTTAATATAAAGTGACCACTAATTATATATGTATCTATGTGGGATATTGTGATCTGGCCCAAATGATAAGTATTGGCTCTGCATGAAATATGTATATTGGAACTTGTGTATCATTTTTTGCATTTGCATGGTCATGTGTATCAATTGCTGAAATGAAATTGGAGGATCAATAGACTAAAAAATTCCGAGTTCAAATCCCTCTGCCTACATTATCAGTTATGATAATGGCCTCTGGTTTTTTCTAAAATATCAAAATTTTCATAATTCTTTTGAAATTTTATTTGAAAAAAATCTGCTGAGACCACTATGTTATTTACAGCCAGCTTAGATTTAAGTAATAATAGGCTTTGGTATAAGGAATACCACTATTATTTGACAGAAAAAAATACTTTCTCAACATTTATTTCCTACAATACATTAAATATGATTTTTTGCTTGTTTATAAAATACTTTTGATTATTTTTGCAGACTAATGGGTTGATTATTATTTAAAACAAAATCTTTTATTTTTAAAAATGGAAGTTAATAATCTTGACTGTAATATAACAAAGAAACTCACAACATTTGTAATATCATTATCTGTCACAATCTATATAGTGTTAACATCTTTTCAAATAATGTAATTGTTATAAAAAAGTATAACATTTTAAAGCAGAACATGATATATTTATCATAATTCTATTTTTGTTTATTTATATATATAAAAAACATTTGTTCATTTTCTGAGTGTTTATAAGAAAATAACTTGGTGGATGGCATGTATAATATATTGTTTGAATTACAAGACAATTTAAAAATTTTTAAACACATCATATGGGATTTTTTTAGAATATTATTCATCATATATAATAACACATCAAAGGTACATCCACTTTTTCTTTTAAAATATATATGTTCTACAATAATATCAACAAATAAAAAATCCTTCTCCTTTTTCTTTTCAAAAACTTTATTTTTTTATCTCAATACTGAACATATATATACATTGATATAATACAAAAACTCCAACATTTCAACTGTTTTTTTCTCATACAGTCATTTTCAAGGATCTGCAACAACAATATTAAATACATATCAATAAATAAACTTCAATTACATAAAAACTTCCTCTTACATTAACATAAACAGTAACAAACATATTAAACATATATAAATATATTTTACTTACATCTCTCTCCCACTGCTATATTTTATTACTCTTTCTTTTACATTATTTAGTTACAAATCTGTCTTAAAATCATCCAAGAAACTTTCTATACAAATTTAAATACCAATTCTAATTTTCAAAAACCTCTCTCCCTTTTTTATTTTTTATCTAAAACCCATCTTAAAACTACATTCATAAACTATATCTTTAAATGAATATAATACAATTATAAACATTTTCTCTCTTTCTCTCTTTTATACAAAAAAACTTCTAACAATTTACCTAAACCCATTAAGCATTTATTTTAATTATACATTAATTTAGATTCCTTATCTACTCCATTAATTCTATTTAGAGTAGGATTATATTTTTTTTATATATAAAAATTCTTTTACCATCCTTTCCCTGTAATTTTTAACCCTTTCCAACATTTTAATATTAAATTCTTTATGACCTAAACCTTTACAATGCATGTAAATATTTGAATTAATTTATGTTCTGAAGAAAAATTGTTTATAAAAGAAATTAGTAATATAAAAGAGGAAGGTATAAAAATAATTATCCAGTTAAAATTATTGATAAATTATGTAATAAAAAGAATATTAAAAGAATAATAAAGAAGAGAAACAATGGAAAGATGTAAATAATTTTATATATAATAGTTATAATGTTTCTAGAGATACTTTTATGAAGATTAAAAAGATTATAAAAAGTATAAATAATAAATACAAAGGGGAAAGTAGGTTAATTATTAAACCAGTATATAAAAAGAAATTGAATTTAGGAAATTTAATTAATGATACAAAAAATATAGAAACTGACAAAATGAATGGAATTTATTTAATTGAATGTTTAAATTGTAAGAGGGAGGGGAGGTAAGGTTTCATATATTGGTACAACTAAGAATACATTAAAAACTAGACTTAGACAACATTTATATGACAAAAATTCAAATATTTACATGCATTGTAAAGGTTTAGGTCATAAAGAATTTAATATTAAAATGTTGGAAAGGGTTAAAAATTACAGGGAAAGGATGGTAAAAGAATTTTTTTATATAAAAAAATATAATCCTACTCTAAATAGAATTAATGGAACAGATAAGGAAACTAAATTAATGTATAATTAAAATAAATGCTTAATGGGTTTAGGTAAATTGTTAGAAGTTTTTTTGGATGAGAGAGAGAGAGAGAGAGAGAGAGAGAGAGAGAGAGAGAGAGAGAGAGAGAGAGAGAGAGAGAGAGAGAGGGAGGGAGGGAGGGAGGGAGGGAGAGAGAGAGAGAGATGTTTATATTTGTTTTATATTCATTTAAAGATATAGTTTAGGAATGTAGTTTTAAGATGGGTTTTAGATAAAAAATAAAAAAGGGGAGAGGTTTTTGGAAATTAGAATTGGTATTTAAATTTGTATAGAAAGTTTCTTGGATGATTTTAAGACAGATTTGTAACTAAATAATGTAAAAGAAAGAGTAATAAAATATAGCAGTGGGAGAGAGATGTAAGTAAAATATATTTATATATGTTTAATATGTTTGTTACTGTTTATGTTAATGTAAGAGGAAGTTTTTATGTAATTGAAGTTTATTTATTGATATGTATTTAATATTGTTGTTGCAGATCCTTGAAAATGACTGTATGAGAAAAAAACAGTTGAAACATTGGAGTTTTTGTATTATATAAATGTATATATATGTTCAGTATTGAGATAAAAAAATAAAGTTTTTGAAAAGAAAAAGGAGAAGGATTTTTTATTTGTTGATAATATTATTTATGTGTAAAATTAGATTTAAAAGAATCTACTACAACTTATATAAAATAAAGATTTAAAAAAGAAATGAAGGTTAAGTATTTTTAAAACCTCTCATTAGGTAGAAAAAAAGAAAATGTGCAATTGTTAACCCGTTAATCTTTCTAGCTGCAACTCCATGTTTCAATTCTAAATGGGCCCTAAAGAGACTTTCACCCATATTTCACTATATTTTAAAATTTTATTTTTATAATTAAATCTGTTTTGTACATCAAATATTGTTAATCCTAAATTTATTTATTACAAATATAAGCTTTCAAATAATAGTCATTCTAAAAGTTAATATTTCACTTTCTAAATGTCAAAGTAAATTTCTAAAGAGTTGTCATCTATAACAATGGTGCTTGACATCATTGGATGTAATTCATTTATTCAAAACCTTAGTAAAATGAAATATTAGGTATTTGGATTTCATTTTTTAAAATAAGATGGAATTTGGATTAGTTTTCATTAAACAGCATGGTTTAATGGTAATTACCTTTCTATAATTGTAAAGGATAATAAAATTAAAAAACAATTTTAAATATGCCATGGTATTTTCCACACATACTGTGTAGTTTGTAAAATTTTATTACTTTTTTGATGGTAAATATTCTTTAATTAACTTTCCAGTATATTATTTTCAGAAATAATGGTCCCTACTGTTTAAATGCATTTATATAAAATTTAGTTTATGCTTTTCAGTAACAATTTACTCTTTTAATTAGTTTAATTTCAAAATAGCAACATAGACATGTTTTCTTTTATATATAAGTCTAATTATAATATCAAATAGAAAATACAACTTTTAATTAAATTACCTAAGAATAAGTAAATCAAACTTTCTTTTACATATATAAAATTATAATTAAAAATGATTTGTTATCTATTTAATTAAAATTCTGACATATAGGATTTAATTAATTAGAAAAAAAAGCATATAGAAAAAGTTTTCTGATTGTATATAACCACTGTATGCACGTTGTATTGTTATTCTCAAACTGGTAGAAGACTTTAAGATTCATTATATGTGTGTGTGTGTTTGTGTATATACATTGTCTTTTGTCCAAATTTAAACCTGGAAGGACTACATTTCTAAAAAAAATTATTGGCTTATTTTATTTTAATTCTCAATTGGTTTTTAAAAATATCAAATCGTTTACTTTATTAATCAATAATGATTGAAAATACACTTTATTGTAAGAGGACATACATTATCTTTAATTTTTATTAAGAGACAGTGTATTAAATTATTAGTATTTTATATAACAATAAATATAATATTTAATATTTTACTCTTAGAAGGACCTAATAAAATAAATTATGTATCGATGGATTCATTTTTTGACATTTTTATTTACTGCATATATTTCACAAATAAGATATGAATACAGACAAAAAAGTCATCAATTATTATTTAGAGTGTGTGTATGCATGCATACATATTCTATTTTTATATGATTAAAACAGTATTAAATTACATATATTTAAAACGTTATTTTTTATATAAGTATTTAAATAGGTATTTAAAATAGCAAATATTGTATACTTGGGTCTCTTTTTATGTGGATTTTTTAATGCAATTTTGAAGTAACGATTCATGTTTCTTCTTAATATCTTTTTATGCAGTTTTCTGTTACGTGAAAAAGAAGTCCATATTTCACTTATAATTAAAATTTTCCCATTTTATATACACACATTAAAATTTGCAAGATTATAATGTAAATCTTTTCAAACATTATAGATGGCTGTACTATGCATGGTGTGTTTTACCATTTTAAATCACATTCTATTTTTTCTTTTTAAAGAGTAATCAATTAATCATTTAGTATCCACAAGTTTACTTTTAAAAAATGAGTAGCAGTGTTGGCACAATTAAATTTGACAATTTAGCCAGAATGAAATTGATAAATTGCTTGAGGATAATGCCTTAAATGATAATGATATTATTGCTATAAGTTTAGATACCATAGAAGATTTAGAAAAAAGATAATGAAACAGAAGTGGAACCTGTTTCTTTCACAGCAAAAATGATTCGAGAAGGTCTTCAACTTTCTAATAAATTGGAAAATCATTTTTTTGTTAATGATATGAATTATGAATGAGCTCTTAAGTTCCAACGAGAGATAAATAGTTGTATGTCTGAATATCATGAGCTTCATAAATAATTAGTAAAATCATCATCTCAAAGATTAATCACTGATTACAGTGTTGCCAAAAAGCCATTAACAAAGCATGAGACTGAAGTTGGTGCTTATTCTTCTGTTTATGTTTCCTCTTGTGATCGAATCTGATTTCTCACCAGTTCATTGAAGCTGCATATTGTCAAATAGCGATGAAGATTAAAATATGTATAAAAAATGTAAAATAAATTACACATAAAAACATAATGTTTTAAATAAAGTTATATGGTTAATAAAAAAAGTAAAAAACTTTGTCTTGTATCAATTTTTTTCAAATATTTGAAATTTTTTTTTTAGTCATACTTTATTTCCTTATGTTTTTATGTGAATTTTAAATTAATTATACCTTGTTGCTGTGGTTTTATGCAATTTTTGAAAATTACAGAATATATCCCAAATTTTTCAAAGTAAGTTAAGTCTATTTTGGTGCGATTCTTTTAATGTGGTTTTCTGCAGAACATATCTATCACATAAAAAGAGACCCAGGTGTATATTTAAATGGATATAAGTCATTATGAAAATATAATTTAAATACTACAATGTGTCTTTAGGAATATCATAATATTAACCAATGCTGTTATTATCATAAAGAAAGAAAATATTACAGAGTGCTTTATGTGAAAACTTTTAACTTTCATTAAAAATGATAAAAAAATTTTAAAGATATAAAGTGGGATATAAACACAATGCTTATTCAACATATTTATTTACTATGGAAAACATTTT
Organism: Epiperipatus broadwayi; assembly: GCA_028023455.1. Lineage (NCBI taxonomy): Eukaryota > Metazoa > Onychophora > Udeonychophora > Euonychophora > Peripatidae > Epiperipatus > Epiperipatus broadwayi. Next base: position 3,668,386 of record JAQFVV010000090.1, on the reverse strand, counting down.
GAAATTATAATAAGACTTCTAAGAATGTTTTTCAACTTCAAATTTATTACTATTTTGTGCATATATTGTGGAATATATATATATATATATATATATATATATATATATATATATATATATATATATATATATATGGTACCAGACCATACTCTCTTGCGGATTTCTAATCCTAATCTTGCACCGAGCATGAAGTGACCAAGATTTAACAGGGAAAGAAATGGATATCAATTTAGCCAATTGTCTGTACTCATATATATTGGTACTTCCAGCTAAACTGATAGAAAGAGTGAATTGACAGGACTCTGCCAGTTAAAAACACCCTTAGTTGATATCTTATTGAAATGCCCGAATGTTTTGAAACCTATGGTAAGTACACACCTTTGAAAAGACTATTTACAAAATAGACTTTTACGCGCCACTTCTAGAAAAGAATCAAAAAATGAAATTTCACCCCTCCTAGAAGGGTGTGCAATACCATAAGTTCAGTGGAGCATGAGAATAAGATTTAACACCCTGGTAGAGCGATATCCCATGTGGCTAGCTCAGTCACTCTACATCTAGAGTCTTCAATGGGTGAGTTAAATGATTATCACCGGTACGTGGTTGATAAGGAAAGAATACATTTTATCAAATAAATAATAATACTAAAACCAAACAAGTTTAATATTATGATTAAATATTTATTTAATCTCAAATACCCACCACCGTCATACTTAAAATGATATAAAAAATAAATAAATGAATTATGATCACAACCCGTATATATATTTGATGCTTTTAAATAGATAAATATATAAATACAATTTAAATGAATACAAAAATAGATAAACCCCTAAAGCTATTTACAATACAATATTTCATAAAGAATGGAAGTTGTCTGAGCCTTTTTTACCCTGTAGAAATGTTATACTTTGTGTGACATGATATACAGAGGTTTTAAGATGAGATTTTCGGTTATACAGGCATATACTTTTGCACAGGACTTTAAAACCTTTTTTTATTGATAGTAAATATAATAAATAAAAAAAAAAAACCAACTCTGCATAAGTATATTTGCACTATGAAATATTTCACTAATTTCATATTTTTCAACATGTCAATAAGGTTGCGTAGTTCAGATACCATATAGTACTCAACATGAAGTACTGTATCTATTTGCCTTTTACAATAAATTCTTATACATGTATATACGTGCAGCACAATTATACACTTACTACTATTCTAAATATAGTTATTAGAGGACTTGCTTACAGGGAATCTATAATAAATAAATCTCTTCTTGCACGCATCATGAGATGCAGCAGTGACAAAAAAATAACTTAAAAGAATATACAGATAAATATATTTTAAAATACTCAACATGAGGTATTATATTTACCGAACATTTAAAGCGTATGTGCACATATATACACATGTATATTTATATATGACAAATTTCAGGAGTAATGACAAGAGGGAAAACGAATAGCAACAAAAAAATCTAATTGCAAGCTCTGTTGAAAATACTAGAATTTGAAATAGAAAAATTGACTCAAAAGATTTAAGTAGAAGCTTTATCATTTATGCCCATAATAACCATAAATTCAATATACATATGCGAGAGACAACTCTCTCTTTTTTTAAATGATTAATAATAATAATAAAATAATAATATATTTAATCGGAAATATCAGAGTTAATTATTTCAATATTAATAAAGTATTTGTAAAATAAAAGAAACTTATGTAGGCATCTTCATTTTCTCTGGACTGGGCTGGGCTCTAAGTGGCTTCAAGTCAACTGACTGTGAAGTGAGGATTACATCTCATTCAGGCATAGACAAGGTGGCTTTTGTCATCATCGTGGGTGGCTGAAACTGGTGTAATCACATCTTGGCAGCTTGGGACAGAGAAAGGGTGGTATACTGGCTGGTTGTGTACCCCATGGTTATTTTACTGGACTCTTTGGTAGATTGCTTCATATTTTCCTCTGTTTGTATATGATAATAATTTTTATTAAATGTTCATTTGCTATCTTGACTGTTTCATTAAATCCTTAAGAAATCATTAGTTCTTAAAAGAACTGTATAATGGATTTCTTAAAAAATGTCCATAAATTAATCTTGTCCATAAATTAATATCTAAGTAGCTGATTGATTGGAGAATTCTGGAACCAAAGTAGTGAACTACTTGAATGCCAAAGAAAGAATAAAATCCCACAGCACTGACTAAAACTTATCAAAACCACTCATAAAAACCAATTCAGGTACCCCTCTGAGAAGTATGAATCAGCCAATCCTTTTAATTTACCTTATCACTTAGATTATGACATTTCTTTCTATTTTTCTGATTAATTCTACATTTTAGGTTTAATATAATGACTTCCATCTTCAATAACCTAGACCACTTGCTTACAAAATCAATTCAAAAGAATTTTTAAAAAGATAACAGTTTAATTATAGCCTTATCAAAACATTTTGCTTTTGATCAGATTTTTGCAAAAGCAATTAACATTCTTTGTTTACAGAATAAAATTACAATCTTTAGAAAGGTAATTTAAAAAAAAGAAAAATATATACAAGTATGTTGGAACAATTATTTTAATTATTTATTTTACGAATATGTTCCAACAACGTGAACTATTTGTTTAATAAAGTTTGCTTTTCTCTATTTGAATTTTTCAAAGAACAGCAAAATACATAAAATAATATATATTGAAAATATACAAAACATTAAAAATAAAATACAAAAAATACATCAGTTTTTTATATGTGTATTTGTGTACAATATTTTAAATTTGTGTGTGCGGGTATTCTAATGCTCAGACCCAACTTCCATTATTAATAAAGCACATTTATATATTTGTTGTGCTTAATACAGATTTTGTGCAAGACCATTTGATAATGCCTGGCACAATATATATATATTATAAAGTTTAACGTAAACCAATAAATATTATTTTAATGCAATTATATTTTAAGAAACATTCCTTGCAACCATTGGAGAATTAAATACTGTATATTTCCATTCTTTCTTTATTTTTTTATTGAATACATGGGTTTGGTTATTATACATAAAAATATGGCATAACCAAAAAAAAAAGTTAAATTACAAAGAGAACAAAATTTAAATATAATATAGTTTTTAATGCTACTTTTAATTTATTTGAATTTATGGTATGTTTATTTCTTTTTTTTTTTTTACATATATTAGGAGCAGTAGATTTTGGATGTAAATCTTTACAAGTAATTTGCATCTTTAATATACATTGATTAACAAATTTTCATTTATTATTTTGAAAAAACAGTAAACTAAGTAAAAATACTTAATTAATTTCTTAATATATATATATGCAAATACAATCAATTTTCTTTTTGGCTTCTTTAGTGTATCATTTGCAGCATATGTCAGATGCCTTTTATATAATAGAGGCAATAAATAAAAGGCTAATTAATTCCTGATCAAATAGCTTAAGAAAGAATATTTCATTTGCTCATTAATTCATATAATTTTTGATTTGTTGTGTTTGTTATATTAATAAACTTATTTTTATAGATTAAAAGTGAATTTCATAATTATTCACTATAGTTTAATATACACTTTAAGAGTTGCTACACCTTTTCTGTTATATATTAAAATATCAGTTAATCAAAATATTGAATAAAACTACTTATTTTAATAATTTATTATATAATCTTTAACATTTCATTAAATACATTTTGTTATTACAATAAATAAATACTTAGTTATGGTTAAGCTAATGATTTATTAATCACTATTTGATAGTAAATAAATAAATAAATAAATAAATGACTCTGAAATGTTCCACTTTCCCTTAAATTCCCAACATTTCAAACCCCCCCCCCCCATATCATTCATCATTTTCAAGATTAAGGTCTTAATGAAGAACTGTCAGATCTTAAATTGAGAATTTAATAAACAAAATAATATATGGTTTAACATAAAAACAGATTTTACTTATATAACTGTGGAAATATTAAGTATAATATATAACTATGTTGAAATAAGTATGGACAAAAATATTTCATAAATCATGCATTTAATAAAATTAAATTGTCAATATTATAACAAGATAACAAGTGTCCTCAACTGTGAAATGTGATTGTTGTGGAGATAATAATTGTCAAATGCCCAAACAAGTTCAAAAATAAATTTTAAATAATCAAAATAAAAGAATAAATCTCTCAACCAGAAATATATTTAATATCTTGATCTCTCATATGGCAGGTTTCCACCTGTAATGAGTTATGATTATCTCTTATTATTATTGTCACTAAATCACTCTGGTTCTTTTATCAATCATTATAACCTTTTTACCTATATACATCTTTGATAATTAAGTAAGTTTATCTGTATTTTTTTCTGAATAAAGTGTCTTTGAAACTAATTATGCCACATAATTAGTAAATACTTTGGCTTAAATTTAGATGGTTTATATTTATTTGTGTGAAGAAACTTTTCCATATAGAAGGCAATTTTACTGTTTTACCATGTTATATGTTAAACTACAGTTATTTATATTTATAAATTAAAATTTGATTTGCAATCAGCAAAGTTTTTGAACTCACAAGTTTCAACATTAACCACTTCATAAAAATATATTAATGATTATTAGTAATCATTTAGCAAACTAGAGATTATCTCTAATCCAGATATAACTTTTAAACTCATTTGAAGATTAATATATCTGTTTTTAAGAGAATGTAATACAAGGCTAGAGTGATGCAGTAGATAAAAGGGCATTTTGTTGTACCAAACACATCACTAAGTAACATATTATTAAGTACTCTGACTGCAAAAGCATCAGAAAAGTAATCTTATATAAATCTAATTGCATATATAATAGATTGAATGAATTGTATATCAATGTGACAACTTTGAAATAATATGGATTTTTACATACATTTTAAACACTTTATAATGTATAAATGGATTTTCTGATATATGGATGTGACAAATGGCAATGGACACAGAAATGTAATTAAATAATAAAATAAATATTTATTTCAGAGAGTATATATATATTAGTCTACAATTTAACAAAAAATAGATTATTTACTACTACTATATTTTATATATATATATATATATGTCAATGCATTGACCGGGAAGTGAACCCAGACCAGCTACTTGGAAGGCAGCTATGCTAACCGATAGGCCACCAACACTTAACTACTACTACTATTTACAATAAAAAGTTAAAGAAACCTTTACATCAATTAATACATAAGTTAGATATAATGCACCTATAATATATCATATCTGTGATATATTTAAGTTATCTAAATAAATAAATAAAGAGAAACCTCCTAAGGTTTGAATTTAATAATCAGAGATACATACTAAGGTTAGTTATTACATCTGAATGTATTAATAATATATAATTGTAGTTAGTAATATAATAAAATATATTTTCATTAAAATTAGTGTACAATTTCTTAATATATAATTTATATTTTAGACTACTCAATATAAAGAAGTACATTGTATTAGTCTTAGATAAAGAAAACTGGTGAACAAGAGAAATACAAACTCAATACTTTACTCAACACACAATCATTTGAAAATAAATGATAAGGAGTAAGATATAATGCACAAATTGGAATAACTAAATATTTATTGATGACAACGGTGAAAAAACAAGGCTATACTAAAGTGGACAGGGTAATACTAGATCATTGCTGCACATATGTGTCCATGTATGTGTCCCATTAGTATCTACCACTAATATAAGGAAAGGACTAACAATAATATCTAAGTAAAATGAGACATTATTAACATAGTTGCCACAATAAATACATGATAATAAGCAGAAATATCAATAAAGAAAAGAAAAGCATAGAGATAACAATTACATGACAAATCTTAAATCACATTTACTCATAATAACACATATAACAAAAGTATAATCAAAAGACCAATACGAAGATATGCATGAATGATAAACAATGCAAAATATATAATATATATCAAAGAAGCGCCTCTATTCTTATAAATGTTTCTAAAACATACATAAATCCACCACAGTGATTTTTCAAAATACTGCAAACATGAATATAGTCATTTATATATCTTACCTTTAAATACATAGTAATATTTGTTAGATATATCCAAATAAAAAATAGAATAAAATGAGATTGATAAATATTAAATACACCTAACATTTTAAACAATAGTAAAATATAAAAGATTTAAAAAAAAAAAAAAATAGCCGGTTTTCTCTCCCAAATAACACGATTTCCTCACCTGTAAATCACTATTTATAGGACCTCTAGTTTTTCACTTTTTAAGTGTTTCTTATCAAGGATATAACCTTTGTAGATAGCTTGGCCATATGACAATTTTATTTCTCTCTCCCTCTCAAAAAAAAAAAAAAAAAAAAATGCAGATAACTCGCATACAAAATGAGAAAATCATAAAAAAAAAAAGGTTAACACAAGCTTCCGTACTTTTTTATGTAAGCAAGGTAATTCAATTTTTTTAAAACTATCTAAAACACATCTTGCCTTGAACTAAAAAAAAAAAAACTAATAAAAATAGTAAATAAAGGTTAAAAGCTCTCTTCTAAACAATGTTTTATTTTTTAATTTAAATACAAACATCCGGATTTAAACAACCGAAAACATCTTTTTTTTTTTCTAAGGAAAAGAATTAGTAACAAAATAATCAATTCAGTGATGTTTTGCTCCTTTTTTTTTGTTTTATTTAAAAATAATTCCAGAAGTCATTAAAATAATTATTGTAAAAAGTGTAATTTTGTTTAATTAAAATAATTAATTCTAATTTTTTTCTAAAATATATCTTTCAGAACTAAATATATATACATTTTCAAATTATTCCAAATGGGTTTATATATCTACGTCGACTTACATCATAAAACATGTTATCAAGATTTTTTTAGCTGTGTTTATATTTCTATTCACATAAAAATATATTATGCATCCACACATAAAAATTATACTTGCATAAGCATAGATATTGTAAATCATTTAAAACTTAATAATGGCCATTAATCCCTCTAGATGATAGTATCTCTCAAAATTTAATTACAAATAAACAATTACATATATTCTTCCAAACATCTGAGAACATGGATTTTTAATAAACAGTAACACAGCGACACCGATCTCGTATGTAAAGACATATATTTTGGAATTAACGAGAAGATAATGATAGCAGAAATGTCTTGGTACAATAACAAAGATATAAGATATACTTGACCTACCCAAATGACAATAATAAATTATTACAGTTCAATGTTCAACCATCAAACTTTATGCATTTACGACATTAACACAATTTACGACACCTAAATACATTCATGATTATTACTCATCATTTATTAATCTAAAGCTTATTATATCATTCTTATCCCAGACATAAAATTAAACCCCAATTAAACAGAGATGTATTTGCCTTTTAATCAAACATATAATACATGGCAAAATTTAACCTCCCCGACTTTTTCCATGTGCAGTATCTTTTTAAGATGTACTTTTAAAATATCCACTTCACCTAATATTTTTGAAACTTATAGATAAAAACGTCTGAGAGAGGTAAATGACTCTCAAAATGTATTTTATGCTGCATAAGCCCCCTTCAGTTACCCTAGGTCACAATCATTTAGACATGCATAAAAAATAATGATCTGAGGAAACTTAAGAGAGATGATTCAACATGTAATGTATATGGGAATCATTGATATTTTCAGATATTTTTAAAATAGAATATGTAAGGATATGGACTTTATATATAGAGACATTTGTTTTATTATATAATAAAAAATAGATACTTATTTACCAATGGATATAGTATGGTTGTCTTGCTCAACTATAAACTGATCAATTTGTAATCTAAAAAAGTTTCCAAGTTTCAGATGATGCCACTGAAATATAATAAAAAATCTTAAAATATAAATTCATAAGAAAATCCAAGTCATACATCAGGACTTAATCTAATAAGCTTGTATTTTGCAGCTTTTATTGGAAAAACATGTGCACACTCATTATATTAAACTCATAAGATATTTTACTAGAAGATTTTTATGACAAATTTGGAAGAGTGTTCAGAAATATTGAGTTTTGAGAGAGTTACTTTTAGCTGCATGGAAAGTTTTAGCAAACTTAGTTAAAATAAATGTTATTTCAAAATAATTTTGAAGACAAAAGTAAAAAAAAACACAGAATAATTGTTTATGAAAATAAAAGTAAACTTATTGTGGCATAACTATTTGCATTATGAAAAGTTTTTATTTTAATATGAATGAAACTTTATGACATTTAATCAATATCAAAAAATATTAACTAATTATATAGGACACCACCACAGAGACCTTCTGTCAGAGAAATCTGTCAACAAATGCTATAATCATATTTATTTTTAAAATTGCATTTGTACAGAAATTGATTAAGAAATTCCACCTTTTTTTTTTAATTTGTAGATTTGTGTAGTGTTAAAACATTAAATTTTTAATCAAAGAAAATCAAAAGAGACCAGTATAATAGAATTGTAACAAAGCCAAAGAGCTTTAACATTGTTTACATCCTTTTAAATTATTTATTCATTTATAATTGGTTTCCATACTATTTAAAGACTATTTTAAGCACATTTTAGGAATAAGTGAAAACATTAATATTTTGTAAAGTTTATCAACAGTCGAGAATATGTTTCCATAATAATTATGTAATAATTATTAAAAATCAAAAGTTTTTCTTACTATATTTTTAATTTTTATGAATATATTTTATTTTTAAAAATAATTTGTAACATAATGTTAACAAAAAACAGTACTCTGGTCACTCAATCTTAAAAAAATTATAGATAATACATCATAAGAGACACTATATTAAAATAATTTGAGTTATTCTAAAAATGAGAAAACAACTTTAATATTTTAAAGCAGAATTGAATAGACTTATCAGAAATGATTATTTTTTCGTTAGTACTTTAAATGCAAATTTCAATTAAAAAAGATTGCATTCATTTTCTGAAGTTACTCTGCTCTGCCAAGCACTCAATAATGAAAGCCCCTATTGCTTCCATTTTAAACTCATGTTTTTCAATACTTGTAAAGTTCAAATAAGAATTTTTAGAATTGCTTGTTTGCAAACATATATTACTACCAAATCACATTCAATTTATTTGTTTAATAATAAATCAAAAGTTAAAAGCTTACAAAAAATTTTACCAGGAAAAATTAAACTTTTATGGAGCTGGAGTGTTAATTTTTTATTTCTTTTTCTTTGTCACATTGACAGTTCTTTGTTTTTTATGTGATTCTTTCTGCTTATTTTTTTAACGAAAAATTTATTTTGCTAAATGGCTTTTTGTTTTTGATAAATATTGTTAAAAGCATATATCCAAGAGATGAAAAGAGTATGGCAAATATACTATCAACTTTTCTAATTAAAAAAATTAAAAATAAACAGACATTAAAAAATCAAAGTAATTATTCTTCAATCAAAAATATATTTTAATGAAAATAAAATCTACTAAATCTTTATTTTTAATGTATGCTAAGATAAACATAATTCAAATAATAAAAATATACTATTTTGAATTTAAAAATAAAATTTTCACTACAAAAATTTACAAACAGTAATAAGAAATTTATTGTCAGAATGAATTTTTTACTTGATGCAAGTAAATTTTTAGTTTACTATTTTTTTGCTGTAAATATAATGTATTCAAATAAAATCTAAAGGTAAATATTAAATACTTATTAAAAACAAATATTTAATAATTGTACAAGTAAACTAATAATAAAGAAGTAAAAAATGGTCAAGTAGCAATTTTTTCTAATAGAGATTTTGTATTCTTTCTTTAACATCAAAAGGTGCTAAAATCTAAGTAATTTAATAAGAATCAAAATCTTAGATGATTTTAATAACAAAAATTACTCAAAGCATTTTTAATTGAAATTTTACTTCTTATAGAACACAATGAAAATCCCAATTTCAGTGTCAGTGGTTTAATACATCATAATATTTAATTAAAAGATTAAGCTATTTTATGTGCAATATCTTTTCTTCATAAATTCTTTAGTCTCAGTAACATTTTATTGGTTAATTACTGCTTCTTTTTAACAGCTATCTTTGTTGCAGTTTTTAAAAGTGTATCAGTTATTTTTCTATTAATTTTATTGAAATCTGAATCACATTCAGCATCAACTAATATTTGAAAATGATTTGTAAGTTCTAATTTAAATTCATTAGAATGTTTCTGAAAATTAGGAATATTAATTGTAAATATTTTTTTCCTTAATAATTTTTGTCTCTCTAGTTTTGCATTAACGTGCATTTTACATCTCATTAATCGATGATCACTTTCTGTGTTGAATTATTAAGAACATAACAATCTTGAAATATGTGTTTTCTGTTAGTCAAAATATAATCCAATTCTGCTGTACCTTTATTTGGATGCTTCCATGTCCATTTCCTTTTAACATTTTTCTCAAAAAATAATTTATAATATAATGTTTTTTGGTTTTTTGCAAAGTCTATAAGTCTATGTCCTCTCTCATTTCTATTACCATAACAAAATTTATCTACAGCACTTTCATTTTTCATTTGTTTACCAATTCTAGCATTAAAGTCTCCCATAACATTTTTTAATGATGTTTAGTCTGATCAAAAGCCTTTTGTACAGCCATATAAAAATCTTCTACTCCTTCATCACGATGAAAAATTGTTGGGGCATAAACCTGAATTATCTGCATTTGGTATCTGTTATTAAGTTGAATCATCAATATTCTCACTCTTTTCAATACACTATCGATCTCCACAATATTGGTATTCCACTTTTTCTTTGTAACGAATCCTACTCCACTTGTACTTTCAATATTTGTGCTTTTGTAGTAGTGTACATGTCCTCTTTTTAAATCAATTATCTCTTGAACTTTTCTTCTAACTTTGTAAAGTCCAAGAATGTCCTATTTAATATGAGACATTTCTTCAAATTCTTGCAATCCTTCTTCAGTTGAAAGTGATCTGCAGTTGTATGTACCTAAATAAAAAGTCATCATCAAATTGCAGCCTGTGTCTGCAATCAGGGGATTCTGAGAACCCTCTGCCTTTGGCCACCAACCTCTACCTTCTTTACAACCCCCCATGAATAAGGGCCATGATTTATTTTTGTGTGTCATAGTTGTATACACCTTTTAGATAAAAAAAGTTTCATTCACACACACACTGATATTACCTTACCAGGAAACTGAGAAGACAATAGAGTTTATTGATCTTAACAGCAGAAGTAAAAAGCCAATAAACTCACCATGCGGCTAATTCTTTTGATGAGCAGCCCATCCATGTTACATATACTATGTGAATAATTAATACATATTAATAATGGCTGCAATGACAAGAACATATAAAATGGACATTTGGAATTTGCCTTGCGCAGCCTCCTAGAGAAATGAAAGAGTCTCCTTTTAGCTAACAGCAATTTTTTTCTGCATCCCATGTGTCAGTAGTGATTAATAATTCCCGACTGCCAATGGTAAATTTAATACATTTCAATACCATCAGCAATTTTATGCTAAGAATGAATTTACGGTTTGCAAACAAACTTTTATTTTAATTAATGATAATCTAGATATGAAAATAAGTTTAAGAGAATGTGCTCGTAGGAATTCTAATTTAGGTGGGCAAGGATTCCAACATTGCAATTGCACAGGCGATTTTAACTCAATCGCTGCAAATGTAAAAAATCAAAAATTCTTTGCAACTTTAAATGTCACAAAAGTTTTTCCTGCAAAAGTAAATCCTTTTGCAATGTTATTTTAAATATAAATAGATTGTAATTGTTTGTAATTTCATAAAAATATAAAACCTTTATCTAATTACAGTTTTCCTAGTTGTTTTCCTAACGGGCGAGTGCGCGGAGATTTATAATATTTAAGAAATATGTGATGATGAGACGACATCTCAGACTACTGCGCTAAATATTATGATGACAACGCCACACAGATTGGTTGCAAAACTTTGAATTTCTATATGAAACTATTGTAATTACCAAATGTAGCTACCTGACACTATAAATTTTTTCTTAATAAAAAATAAATAAATATGGTATTATTGGAGATTGACTTCCATTTAAATAATTTGATACGTAATATACAACAATAAAAACATTAAATATTAAAATAATAAATAACACATAACATTACATAATATATTTTTATTACATTTACCATCGCTAATTACCTGGCCAATGTGATTTATATGTATTATTTATCACTTTGATCAAAAATCCAATAATTATTAATAACTGGTTATCATTAATACTTACCAGATTTATTACAATAACCTAACCGTACATATAAAATTAAAAAAGAAAGAGAATACATTATGGACGACATTCCATAAATGTTCACAATAGACTTTATGTTACACCAAAAAAACAAAAACATTGCCAAAAACATTACTAAAATATAATATTTGTTATTGTATAACTATTTGTAGTTATATATATATTGTAACCGGACAAGCATAATATTTGTTATTGTATAACTATTTGTAGTTATATATATATTGTAACCGGACAAGCACATCCAACCTCTTTACATCGATTGTAACTATTTCCTGATGAGCATATTGCAGGAAGGAACTATCGATTGGCATTCCCCAATGCAGATGTTATCCCACGTACAACAATATTTCCTGCTCATCAGAGGATGTAGTGCCATAGAAACTGGAAGCATCTAGAAATTTATGTGTTTGGTTTTCCAAATGGCACCACTAGAGTTCCATCTCACTATAACCTTACTTACCATTGTCTGGTTATGCCATACATAGCTCAGGAGGCACAAGATTCTTGTGAACCAGTGCATAAATGTATAAATGATGCAAATGAAATTGAAAAATGATATTATTTATTTTAAAACAATAATTTTATTTAACAACAATATTACTTAAAGTTCCTAAAGAAGAAGAAGGAAAAGTTTGCTGACAGTCTCTATACTGGCTGTCTTCCTATCCATGTACACATTACAGATGTTTTCTGATTGTTCCTGAGTAGGAATTGTCCTTTTAGGTTTGAAGCTCCCTCATCTGCATAGATACGTATCCATGTATATAGCAGTAATTAATTTATTTAGGTATCTTGAAGTGCTTATTCTATCCAAGTATATTGAAGTATTTACTTTAATCCAGGTATCGAGAATTATGTGTTTTAATCCAGGAATCCAAAAGTATTTATTCCAATCCAGGTATATTGAAGTATTTATTTTAATCCAAGTCTCTTGAAGTCATTATTGGAAAGAGATTTATTATTACTAATATATTCAGTGTGGGTTTGAACCACTTATCCATCAGATCAGTACAGTTTGAAGTCACTATTTGAAAGGGATTTATTATTACTTAATATTCAGTGTGGGTTTGAACCACTTATTCACCATATCAATCCCATTTGAGGTCATTATTTGAAAAAAATTTATCATTACTTAATGTATTCAGTGTGGGTTTGAACCACTTATTCACCATTTCAATAGACTTTGAAATCATTATGCAGAAAAGATTTATTCTTACTTAATATTCAGTGTGCGTTTGAAACACTTATTCATCATATTAATACCATTTGAGGTCGTTAATTGAATGAGATTCATCATTACTTATTATATTCAGTGTGGGTTTGAACCACTTATTCATCATATCAATGTATTTTAAAGTCATTATTTGAAAGAGATTTATTATTATTTAATATATTCTGTGTGGGTTTGAACCACTTATTCACCATTTCAATACAGTTTGAAATCATTATTTGGAAGAAGGTATTATTATTCCTTAATTCACATATATAAACATTTCCTTAATTTATGTATGTGTGGTTCCAGAGGCAATTCATTCTATCAAAGTTTATATATATATAAAATAGTAACCGTTATTCAGAATAAATCGTTTTTTTTTATTATATGAAAGCATTTTAATAATCAATCAATCCAGAAAATGACATTTTATTAAACCATAGATTATCTTAATAAACACATCTTACAAAATATTTTTATTTCACCTATTACTCCACTGCCCCATTTTAAATATATTTCCCTTTTGTATTACTTACAATCAATTAATTTAAAAGCAACATTTCATTATATTATATTTTAACTTAAGAAATACAATTTGCAAAATATTTTTGCATATTATAGAAGGTTATAAAAGATGTACAATTTTCCCACCTGAACCTACATCTGCTGGTGGTTCAGTATACATTTTCCAATCAATGAGGGGGTTCTGAGAGCTTAACAAGTCGATGGTCAGTTCACAGGCCTTGATTTATTTTACTTCATAACTGAACTGAGGCAGAGAAGAGAGAAATCTATTTTCAATTATGCAGACATTTGAAGATATAATATTTTAACCACCTGTTTCTTCATTTAATATTTTATTAGTTACAGGTTCCTTCTTTTTATTGTTCACTGTGCTCCAGACTTTGTCGGGACAGTAGTCATTTAATATGGATTTCTCTAATACCAGTCTTGATGATTTCTAACAATATGTCTGCTACAAAATCTTTTAAGCAATCTCTACTCCCCTATTTATCTCTTTATGCTCCTCTTATCTCTCAGTTTTGGGACCGATCAAACACCAATCTTCTCAGAGGTCCATGTTTTTATTTTCTTTCTTTATTGGCCATCTACATTTGGTGGGAACAGATTCTAATAACTCTTATCTTATGTTTTTGGAAAAACATCTATTGATTTTTTTTATGCCCACTGCAATCTTTTTTTATTATTATTAATCATTAATTACAGCCTTCTTTTTGATAATCTGTAAACATTAAACTTTTGCAAAATATTGCATTTTAACAGTACTTTTAATGTTTTAAAATATTAATTTTTAAATTGCTGTCATCTTTTTATTTCTTCATTTTAACTTTTATTTTTGAAAACTGTGTCAGCTTTTTTATATTTTATCTCAATAGTTTTAAAAGGGGGGGGGACTTCAAATTACATATGTGAAACAACCTGACTGTTTCAATATATATATATTGAGATGCAGAAATTTTTAACTTTAATTTTAATTAAATTTATTATTAACCTTTACAAATTTTGACAATTTCTTTCATTCTACCTTGTGAGAGTTTTTGAGAATGCTCAATTTTTTAGTTCAAATAAAACCTCTATTTTATACTAAAACTGAATAAATTGGATTTAATTTCTTTTTAATTTTATTTTATAAATGAATAATATTTTTAAAAAATCATATTTAACATTTTCAGATAGTTAAAAAATTTACTTGTAAATAGAATAACTGAGCCAAATATCATCTAAGATATTTGTCTAAACATTCATTCAACAAATGAACAAATTCTTTTTTTTATTTTAAATATTAACAAACAAACGTTGATTTGAGATAAATGGATAAAATTCTGCTTTAAAATCTGATATTTGCTTTATAATTATTAAAATATTTGAAAAAACTCTAATACTATCTCAAATTTGATAGAGGTGATATTATTGATGAGTTTGACATTACATGTCATCAACAAGTATATAACTCCCACACATTTTACATTAGAGAGCAATAGAGTCCAGCCTTACATGCTAGTGACTTTCCATAAGATATTGCCTTCTCCAAATCTTTTTTAAATTAAATAATTAATAAAGGGCATTATGAGAAGATCTAAGTTACAAAAAACATGTTGTTATTACTTACAATAACATTTCAACTGCATTATAAAAGATTTGGAACAAAAACACTTTTTCTGAAAAAAATTTCTACTGATTATGATCAAATATAAACGTTATCAAATTAATAACAATGATTAATTGAGATTTTTGTCAATGATAAGAGTAACCAATCAGAATTATTATTTTATAGCATACTTTTCATTAGACTCAAAATATAAGATTGTAAGTGATCATTTAACTTTTCTTGCTTCAAGATTGAACATTTTAGTAGTGTTACAAGCTTGATATTTAAAATATTATTTCCACAGCCTGACATTACTTTTTAATTAAGAATATATGAAATGCTTAGTTTTAAGGTATGAATTCAAAATCAAACTTTGGAACAGTATATAAAAATTACTTAAGTATTTCATATGATAGAAGAATTACTTTTATATGGCACTGCAAAAAAATGAAGCTATAGCAACCCTTTATGATTTATGTTTAATGGCTTAAATTCTCTCTCATATATATATATATAAAACCATAAAACAATACAATACTAGATTAAATCCAAAATTTTACCAAAATCCTTACACAATCATGTTTTCATCTACTACAAATAGACCTTCTCAAGTGAAAATCATACTATAGGAACTAACATATATATATATATACAAACAAACAAACCTTTCCATAATTCATTTCAAACTCCACCTTCTCTTAATATCAAAAGATGACGTGTTTTATAAGATTAGAGAGGGTTGGGTTATTGGTTATGTATTTCTCCATTGATGTGTGCTGTTGATATTGATTATTTGGAGTTTATTGTTATTAATCTGTTTTCATGTTCTATAAAATTATTTGTTAGGTATGTTGATGATTGTTTGTTATTCAGAAAGAGAAATTAGAAGAGTTTTTGTGTGGATTTAAGTTTACTATTGAGGGGGATAGTTCTGATTTTGTAAAATTAAAGTTTTTAGATTTAAGTGTTGAAAAGGTTAATGATGTTTTGTTTTGTAGTCATTTTATAAAACCTAAGAAATTAAGAACTATGATTAGGCCTGATAGTTATCAATCTTTTATGCATAAAAAATGTCTTTGTTGAATTTTTGTTGTAGGAATAGAAGGCTTAATAATTTTAATAGTTATTCTGATATTCAAAGAAGTCAATTTGCTGCTGAATATGTAGAATTGGGTTACAATAATGATTTTATTAAAAAAGTTGTATTTAATAATAATGTTTATAGTCATGATTTTGATGATAAGCATTTGGTTGGTAAGGATAATGACTATATGTCTTTCCCATTTAAGTCTTCAATATATAATTTGGTTCATAAGAATAATCATTTGTTAGGTGGAATGAAGGTTGCATGGAAGAAAAGTTTTGATTTGAATTCATCACTTAATGGTTCAAAGCAGTCTATTGATAGTAGGTCTATTCCTGATATTGTTTATAAGATTCTATGTAGTTGTGGTAAGTTTATGTAGGCCAGAGTAAGTTTAGACTTAATGAGAGGATTAAAGTTCATATAAGTAGAGTTAAACATAGGTATTTTAACTCAGCTTTATATATACATGTATTGAATACACATCATTGAATATTGTTTAACAATGCTTCAGTTATTTTTTATAAAAAGAATAAGTTAAAAAGAAAAATAAAGGAGACTTTGATGATAAAACTTCTTGATTCAGAGTCTATCAATCTTATGAAGATTTTTTTTGATATTAAAAATAGGTGAAGTTTGAAATGAATTATGGGAAGGTTTGTTAGTTTGTATATATATGTTATTTTAGTTTTATTTTCACTTGAGAAGGTCTATTTGTCATAGATGAAACCATGGTAGTGTAAGGATTTTGGTAAAATTTTGGATTTAATCTAATATTGTATTGTTTTATGGTTTTGCATTTTTATTTTTTACTAGTACAGTGTTAGGCAGTTTTGGTTTTATATATATTGTAACCGGACCCAAACAACCCTTTTATTACTTCAGTTGTAACAATTTCCTGATGAGCATGTTGCAGGAAGGAACTATCAATTGGCATTCCCCAATGCAGATGTTAATCCCCCCTACAACAACATTTCCTGCTCATCAGAGGATGTAGCACGATAGAGGCTGGAAGCATCTAGACATTTCTATGTTTGGTTTTCCAAACAGTGCCACTAGAGTTCCATCTCACTACAACCTGGCTTACCTGGGTCTAGTTATGCCAGATGTAGCTCAGGAGGCATGAGAATCTCATGAACAAGTGCACTGAATGATGAGTGATGGAATAACAAAAAAAATAGAATTGAACAACTGGATAACTAAAATTAATTTTAAGTAACAATAATTTTATTTAACAATTAATTGGCAAGTTCTTTTAATAAAGTTCCTTCATATCCATGTGAGAATTCATTGTTTTATTCATGTCTGGTCCATTGTATTTCTTTGGTATATTTCCAATAATAGCACTTAAAGAATGTAATTTGTTGTATAATAAAGTCCTTTCATAGTTCTTTTAACAACTTATATTTTTAGTTATTTAATTAATTCACAGAGAGGAATGCAACATATGAAGATAACTGATAGCATTTAATCCAGAGTTTCACTTTATTCAACTAAATATTTCACTTACGGTCCATTGTTCTTCTTTGGTACACCTGGGTCTCGTTTTACGTGATGGATAGGTTCCTCAGAAAACACGTGCAAACGAAATCATGCAAAATAGATGTAACTTACCTTGAAAAAGGGGGCATACAGACTGTGATTTTTTAAAACTCGTGTAAAGCAAAGCACCAACATAAAATTTACTTTAAAATTCGTGCAAAAAAAAAAAAAAGGAAATAAAATATGACTAATAAAAAATTTCAAATTTGAAAAAAATTGATAGAAGACAAACTTTTTTTAACTATAATATTTAATTTTACTAAAAACAATATATTTTTATGCATAATTTACAGTAATTTATTTTTTTATATACATGTTTTAACTATTATCACTATTTGCCGGTAAACAGGTTCGTTTGCAAACTGATAAAAAAATCAGATTCTTCACAAGATAAAATACAACTAGCGCTAACGTCACTCTCATGTTGTGTTAATTAATGGTTTTCTGGTGACAACGTAATTAGTAATTAATCTAACAACTAAAAATTAAATTCTTATTTTTGTCTTTAATTTTCAATTTTAATTGTGCCCACTGCTATTACTCACCTTTTAAAAATAAACTTGCGGGCACTAAATGATTAATAATTGATTACTGTATGTTCTTTTTTAAAAAGCAAAAACAGAATGTGATTTAAAATGCAAAATTAACATGCACAATGTTTGAACAAATTTACATTATAATCTTGTAAAATTTAATGTGTGTATACATAAAATGTGGAAATCATGATTTTAATTTCATTATTGCATAAAATCTTACTATTATAAAGCACTGAAAATATTGAAATTACTAACATGAAAGGTCAAATTCCAATAGTAATGTGCTATTACAGTACTTTCAATATAACATTAAGTGTGCAAAATTTATTATTTAAAGTAATAGCATATTATCGGAGTTCAACTTCTGGTGAAACCTGAATCGCGTAACTTCAAAATTGTGTTAAATAAGTCTGTGTAAAAGGAGACCCAGGGGTATACTTCAATATGTCTTAAAGAATGTAACTTGTGGAGAGCATAATAAAGTCCTTCTTTTAATAGTTCTTTAACAGTTTACATCTTTAATCATTTAGTTAGTTCACAGAGAGGAGTGTAACATATTAAGACAACAGAGAGAATAATGAAGACAACTAATAGCACTTAATTCAGAGTTCCACTTAATTGTGATTTGTATTATTTAGGTATTGGTCACATGTAATGTGGTTTAAATTATTCTTGTATGTAGATATCCTTTACAGATATAATAATGAATATAACTGCTAGCATTGTATTTAATTCAGAGTTTCACTTAATTCACAAATAGTTCATTTACAGTCCATTGTGCATCTACATATGTATCTGATAATAGGGCAATATGAATTAAAGAATGCAAGTTCTTTAACCATTTACATTTACATTTTATGTATAATTCAAGAGTTCTAGTTAACTTTAAATTAGTTAAAGCATCATACATATATTTTTATTCATGATTATCCAAATCCAGGTTTGAATCCATGCTATATGCACCTCCTAGGTTCATTGGTTTGGTATTCTTGTTTCTCAATTCGCATATATCTTATTTTAGTTCTTTGTTTATATATATTTTTTTCAGAGTTTTGAAATAGTAAATAAAATCTTGGATAAAAAAATGATTTTCTTAATCTTTCAACTTATTTAAGTATGTGCATTATACGCATATAATCATTAACTTTTATTGATATACTAAATCATATTTAAATGTTTGAATTTGTTCATAATATAGTATAAATTTACTAAATACATTCGTTTTGTATGTATATTTTCATTTTGATATTTTCTAATTTTATCTAAATTATAAATACATTATTATAATTTAATAAATTATAGTTATGTGTAATATTCTTATATAATTAATAGGCAGGTGAGCATTTGTAATTTTATTTGGTTACTTTAATATCTAGCATGAATATTGTTGTTTGGTCTGGCACAGATGTATGTTTCCAGATATAAGTTGATCAGCATTTTCATTGATAAACGTATTTTCATATAGCTACTTTTATTCATAATTTTAATTTCATTTATAATTTATCAATAATAAATGTATTTTCATGTAGCTATATTTATTTATAATTTTAGTTTCATTTATAAGACAGACATTTTGTTTGTCTTTTATAAACACATATAAATATTACTTATTTTATAAAATGGTTACCTTCGTTCTTTTTTTCTTGTTTATATCCAGTCTGTTCCATCAAAAAGAAGTCATTTTATTTAAGCTGAATGGTGTTATTCCCTTTCATGATGATCACCCAGGCAAATCTTGAAGAAACATGGCATTTGGATGAAGAGAAAAGCTGTTACTGTTTACCGTTCCAGCGTTATGATTTCCTTATTAATGTTGTCTTTTTCCATTATTACAGTGGCTATAATTATTGTATTCCTAGGTTTCTTAAAATCAGGTATCAATTTGATAGTCAAGCAACACTTAGATGAAACTTTTAGTATTTTAACTCTTCACTTTTTTTACTTTTTTAAATTTTTTTTTTTTTTAAATCTCTTTCAAAATCTATTCAAAGTCTCTTTTTCTTTAAAAATCCAATTTAATCTGCCTCTGAACTTCCAACTTGACTATATATATCTGATTCTTGGACTGATTAAGCAACTCAGCCCATGTATCCTAGTCATCCCACAGCTCTCATTTAAGTCCAATTGCCTTTCTCTTCATAATGATTGGATAATCTATTTTTTTAGCGGGATAGATAAGAAAGCATGAAGATTAAGCCATGTTTTTCAATTTATTAAGACTGGCTCAAGCTGTTATCACACTTTATTCACTTCCAAAAATTAAAAATGTAATCTTTTTAACAAATTCCAGCTTTAAATAAATATGAGTGATATATTCAAATTATATTGTAATTTAAATCTATAAAATCAATAATGATTTTCTTTTAACTATAAACTTTTTGTTTTATTTCTTTTTTTAATTTGATCAAATCATGCTAGTCTTTTTTAAATGGGGGGGGGGTGTCTTTTGAATATATATACATGTGGAACAGTATATCTGTTTCATTATATATATGTATAATTAAAATTACCCCAAATCCAAAACTCAACCAGACCAGCATAAAAATAATATCAAAACACTACCAAAGTTTTCACTGCTACAAGCAGACTTCTCAAGTGTAAAGAACTACTAAAACTACACAACATATATAATATTAACCATTACCCACAAATCCATTCACTTCCCATCCACGCTTAATATTAAAATAACTCTTAAATAAATTAATTGCTTCAGAATAATAAATTTTTAATAATAAAGATTCTTTGATTCTTCTTTTGATGTTTTGATATTATTTTTATGCTGGTCTGGTTGAGTTTTGGATTTGGGGTAACTTTAATTATATATTGACTAGTTTAGCTTTATGCTTGTAATGTTTATATATATATATATATATATATATATATATATATATATATATATATATCTTCCGATATATACTATATATATATATATATATATTCACAGTACTATTTCTGAGAGCTTGCATATAGTAAAAATATAATATGATTTCATTATTTATTTGTGAGAATATTAAAATTAATATATTGTAACAGAATTACCTTTTCAACTCATAATAAAATGTTTTAATTTAGAACTTTTACTATCGACACAACTATCATGTCAAGCAAGAAGCCAATATAGATGAATTCTTTAAGTCTATATTCCTGATCGAACACTGGGATTACCAATGTAATATTCCAGTATTATTTTTCCCTACCAGATGCTCCTTGGCTGCTGGATACTCCATTCATAAGAATGATTAATAAAACAACCCAGCGCTTGAAATATTTATAAAATTTGTGAGATTTAATGTTACTGTACAAGATCAGTGGTTTTCAACCATTGGGTCATGGACTGACACCGGGCCACAGAAGTTTTCTGCTGGGCCGTGCTAGACTGGCAAGAAAGTTAATACTAACAAAATAATAAGATTTTAAACTTTTAATTAATATAAACAGTTTTTATTTATTTTTCATCGCTTTTTTACCCTGTTAAAAAAAAAGAAACAGAACAAAAATGAAATCTAATCAATCATACATAAATTAATTTGTTTTTTTAATGATCACAGATGTTTATGGAGGGAGGGTGTAGAATTAAATTTTTTATTATTTTTCTAAAAAAATTCAAAATTCAAAAAAAAAAGTTTTTTATTATACAAACTCCAGTTGTCTTTTGATAGCCAGTCATGGCCGCTTGTTGGCATTGTTTATATGTTAAAATAAGATCAAAACTTTTGACTTTTTCAAGTTTCAGGTTTTTTTTTTTGTTTAAAAATACGGCCACTTTTTTTTTGGCCTGTAAGGTGATATTTTTTTTGCCTTTATTTGTATACCGCTAATATACTAAAACTTTTATTTTTAAAACCAATTTTTATTTCTTTTTTTTAAAAATAAAAACAAACCAAAAGTTACTTTTGTCTCAGTGAAGTCAAAGTATTTCTCATCCCCCCCACCCACCCCCAAATTAAAATAAGATCGTTTTTGGCTTTAACTTTTATTTTTGCAATCAATTTTTGTCACTATTTTTTTAAAAATAAAAACAAACAAAAAATAACTTTGTGATTTTTTTTTTTTTTTTTGGCTTTATTTCTATTACGCGATATTTATTTTACCATTTTTAAAAAAATCTTTTTCTATTAATTACATTTTTTGATCCTTTCAACACACCAGCACAAAAAAAAATTGCAATAACATCAAAATTTCAGACTTTTACATGTTTCATTTTATTTTTTCAGATTTAAAATATGACAAATTTTTTTTTGACTGTACGGTGATTAATTACGCGATTTCTATTTTGCCCTTACCACTACAACAGACAACCTCCATATATATATATAACCATCTCGTATATTTAACATTAAATACAGATAGTACATTTATCATAATCATTGCCATGTAATTACACTAGCTATGATATTTCCCAACATTCAGGTGAATAACATTTTATTCTTGAATGTTTTAACAATGAAATAATAAACATAGGAATGCAAGCAGATTAATGAGAATGATTGTTATTGTACTGTTTTCTGTGTTCAGCATGTGAAGGTAAGCAACACCATTATGCTAAGCAGGTTACATCTTTAAGAAAATTTATCTGTAAACTTCTGCCAGTCCGCAAAATATTATCCTTATTTTTGCCAGGCTGCAAGTGTGAAAAGGTTGAAGACCACTGTACTAGATTGACACATGTACCTTTTACTAGAATTAATGCCTACTTAATATTTAATAAGCCTTACTGGTATATCATTCTAATTAGTATGGTGGAAAAAGAAAGACGAGATGTAAAGAGCTATTCATTAATAAATACTTTTTTATACAATACAATAAATACACACTAAAGATATAATATTTAAACATAAAATAAGAAATCATTAAAATAATACAGATTATATTTAATTTAACCCCTCACCCTGAATGATAATAGCTTTTAATTTATATGTAGGTATTCTAGAGTTTGGAGTCCCTTTCTCCACATATTATTGGATAAAGAAAACTACTAATTATTTGATTCACTAATATTTACTGTTGTAATTGCATTTTAATTTCTGTGGCCATTTTAAGAAAGTGTGTACATGCGTGATATATTTAAAGTTTAATTACCTAGGTTTTTCTAGACTTGGATGAATAATTAGTTAACCATCATGTGGATTATTCCACTTCTTTTGGAGAGATGGTAGTTCTTGGGATCCAGCTCAGATTCCTTCATGCAGCTTACCTCTGTCATATTCTTTGCAGCTTCAATGACAGGGATGGTGAACCATCAGGCAGATGCTATCTCTGCTGTTACTTCATGGGGAAGATGACATTACACCCGAGGTGGGCGTGGATCAACTGGCATCTGTTTGTGGCCCCTTACCCCTGCATTCTCGATGCTTCAAATTCTTGGTACATTTGGTTCATATATATAAAAAAAACAGCTCTCAAACTAATCTGTATCTCAGCCCAGCAGACTCTCAAGAAGAACTAAACATGTCTCCTTTCTTTCACGACTTCTTACTGTCTTGTCCCAGAATTGTTTTCTTATCTTTTTTTATTGTTCATTGGAATGTCATTAATTACATTTCATACCTTTATTTTACGTTCTCTCATAAAATACATAAATTTTCTTCTTGTTTTTCTGTTACTTCCATAATATTTGTTTTTTGTTTTTTTTCCATTTCTTTTTCATAAAATAATTTTATTTACACACTATCTTTCTTTCCTTTACATAGCTATACATATACTTCAGACATCCCAATGTGTAGTTTAAAGAGATGATCTTTATCTTTTTTATAAATCTATTTATTTTATTTGAATTTTATGATTGCTAATTATACAATCATTAACCCCCTTTTTATTTACTTTTCCCTTTAAGACTTGATCATCAACTTCGATGATCCTATTTTAATATTCCCTTAACTTTACTATTCTTAATTTTTTTTTAAAAAAGTTGACTTTGGAAGGTGAAAGATAAGAATCTTGTTCACTTACCTTCCTTCACTATCTTTAATTACTATAATTGATTCTGCTTTTAATTGCATTCCTCAACTACACCATTTTGATTTTTTAATTGACACTTTCTTAAAATAAATTTCTTTTCTTTCCTATGTTTATTATCCAATTTCTATGTATTAATTTACATATAAAACTCACATTTAATATTATGTGATATATATATTAAATGTACACATGTGTGATCACAGTATGTGTGATCATCATATATATATAAAGTAGTTTTGGGGTCAAACTATGTGTTATTTTTGATTACTTTTCAACATATTGATGAAATCACATCCACCATTTTCAAGCTTAACTTTTCAAACAAAACTGCCAGATCTCCAATAGTAATAAGAGTTAATGTAAGATAAAGAATGAGATTGAATGTGAAGTAGTTGATCATTTAAAATATATGGATTAGCAAAATATTTTATTTTCTTCAGTTTCACCATTAATTGATTTCAAGTGGATATTTGAAGAATAAAAAAATAAGGGTCTCTATAAGGCTGGAATAAATTGTGCTTCATCAGCTTTATTTTAAAAGGTTGATCTTTTTAATATTTCACTCAACTCCCTTATGGTTTTTAAATCATACTTTTCCAAATTAGCAAGTATTTTAGCATATTGAAATAAGCTTTGTGACTTTTATCTAAAAAATGTGAACTAAAAACTGTTATATTTGACTTCTGATTAAAGGCATTTTTAAGTTCATTAATTCAGACATTAATTTGAATATTAGACTGACCTACATAGATTTTGAACACTGTGAACATGGAATTTTATAAACACCTTAGTATAACAAAAGTACTCTAATTTTAGGTTTGTGAAAAAATCTCCAATTTTTTGCTAGTGTAAAAAATAGACTTTATGTTAAAATTAGATGGTCTTCTATTGATTTTATCAGTGACTCCTTTAATATAAGGTAAAACCACTCTATAACTAGTTGAATTATCATTTTATCCTCTTTTTTCCTTTTAATATCAATGCTATGTAATGCCCTATATATGACGTTTTTATTGTATCCATTAGAAAGTAACATATTTTTGTTACTTCTATTTCTTGAGTAACCTTATCTTTATCAGGAAAACTATAATATCTCTTTAAAAACAAATTTTTTAATAAGAGCTTGTAGTTTTTCTGATAAAGAGCATCTTACTCAAGAAATAGAACTAACTTCTCTTAGCAAAGTTCTGCATTTTTAAACATTACATTGAACTTTGAATTCTTATTTTTTTTAACATTTCTACATATAACATATTTATGAAAATATTATTACTTTGATAGCTTCACCATTTCAAATCTGATATTTTTAATGTTCCACCTGATGAGAGTTTTTGAAAATGCTCAACCTTTCACTTCTGCATAAAATCTTTTTTATAATCAAACAGAATAATTTGGACTTGATTTGTTTTGTAATTTAGTTTTATTAATACATAATATCATAAAAGATAATGTTTGAACTTAATAAATATTTAAAAACTTGCTTGTAAATGAGAACAAATGATATAGACATCACTAAAATTGTTAATGTAAACATTCTTTCAGAAAATAAACAAATTCTTTTTTATTTTAAGTTTTTTTTAATGTCAATGAACAAATTTGGATTTGTGATAAATTTATCAAATTCTGCTTTAAAATCTGATATTTGCTTTATAATTATTAAAATATTTGGGAAAATGCTAATAATATGTTGATTTTGATATGATAATGTTACATGATGACTTTCACATAAAGTGTGGTTAAGAAGGATGGAATCCCCTTAAAAAAATTTCCTTCAAGAACAATTGAGTAAAGATTATTGACATTTACTAACTATCCATGAGATATTAAGCTTAATAGATCTATTTTTATATTAAAGTCAATAAACATAGTATTGGAAGATCTATATTATTAAAAAAATCTTGTACTAAAATGAGAAGTGATCTAGAATAGTGGAACTACCATTATTTCCTTAAGGAAAACACTCCATGATTGTCAATGAATGTAAGGGTTATCAAATTAACTACAAAAAACAATGGCAATGCAGAAAATATTTTTTCTTCAATTCTAAATTATCTACAGCACAACATATAACATGTACATTCCTGAGAAACTTAAGAAACCATTTAAATGTTTGGTTATACTTTGTGAAATACCTGAAAGTGGAGTTGTTTTATAATGCAGTGAACATCCCAACATATTTAAAATTCTATAGATTATCACTGTAACATGTTTATGCTTTTTGCAATTCTGGTATGTCCCTTGAATAGTAAGATGGAGTTACATTCAAGTTCCTAGTTGCTTAATCACATTAATCCAGATTTGCTTGCCAAGTATCATTGACAAGCACAAAAGACAGCTTGTTCTATGGATAAGAATTTTAAAACATTTGGCAATCATTAATTACTCAAACTTACACTCTAGGGCAGAAGGGTAAAGAGCCACTTTTGCTTTATCATATATAAGGTAAAGAATTGTGATTTGTTGTTATTAACATTCCTAATAAGGGAATAAATTGCTTCCAATCAAAAAATAATTAAATTCATTAAAATATATGGATAGTGATTCAGAATCAAATCAATATGTGATCGAGTAAGATGACGTTGATTCAAAACCATAGGGTATTTTGAATTTCATTGTATTATCTTGAATAGTACAATGCGATTTAAGGATGATTGTTAAATATATAAGAGCATTACTTTAATCTTTGAATCCAAAGCTTCACAAATAGAAAAACAGAAAACTGTTAGGAGTATTAACAATAATAATATTCAAATTGTTTTATAGTTCATAATAAATCTGAGCTCCGTGAGTACCAGCACTGGAATCTTTTCTTAGGAACTGACATTCCAGAATCTATGTTTAATCACATGGGAAATTTATATACAACTGCTATTCTCTATATATCAACCATTTAGTAGAGTGATAGAATAAACAGGTGAAACTGACATCATTAAAGAATTAAGAGACTGAAATGGAGTTGGGTTGAACATATTATTAGAAAAAATGATGACAGTTAGGCAGTTGAAATCTTAAACCAGATTCTAAGAGATTGTGAAAGACCTAGAAGTGGACCATATGTGAGATAGATGAATAAGATATGGAAAGATGATAGGGAGAAAAGAGGATAGAAATCGCTAAAAATTGATTGAAGTTGGAGAGACCATCCTGCAGTGAATCAGTAATGATTAAAAATAATGATGATATGTGTAAGTGCGCACACATAGGTCTAAAAAACTTTTATTTTAGAAAAAAAAAAAAAAATTTTTTTTAAAAACTGTGATTACATATTCAACAGTATTTTTTTTTTTTTTTTAAATGTGGATTAACCCTTTTCACTTTTAAATTTGTTTCTAATTACAAATTTATTAGATTCATTTTCTTACATTAATTATATTAAAAACGGGAATTCATTTAGAACTTTCTTATTAAACATTAATCTGCGTACAGCTTTATAAGTTTTTATTAAATCCATGTAACAAAATATAATGTAATAAGGGTTAATTGGATTACATAATTTTGCTATATTTGGCAAACTTGATTTAATTTTAAAAGTAACAACAGTTCATTTATTTTATAATTGATTTTTAAAAGATTTTTTTTCCCACATAGTAATAATAATGTTAACTTTTCTTGTTTTAAAAAAAAAAAAACATTTACGCATAACTTTTAATTGCATTTATCAATAATTGACTTTTTTTCGTTTGTTGGTTTGTTTTGTATTTATAAATATATGAGTAAATGATATTCGAATTCAGGTAACATTTTAAAAAATTTCAAGATAGCTGAAAAATTTGCAGCAAATGTAGGATTTTTTCTGCATTAGTCTGCTTACAAAAAGTTTTATAAATGTATAGTGAAGGATATTCGAATTCAGGTAACATCTGAATATTTTTCAAGGTAGCTGAGAATATTTTAGCAAATGTGGGATTTTCTCCCGGTAATCTGCCCGCAAACAACTCTCCTAATATTCAATTATTGGTTGGAAACAAGGCAAACAGTTATACTTATTTAGAGATTAAGGTTCTATCAGGTGTTGCTGGCCTATATGCACAGTGACAATATTCGCTTAGAAGTTGAACTCGCACCTTTAGATTCTTGAATATCGAATTTAAGGCAAACGCTCTACCAACTATTCTGTCAAAGGTTCTATATTGCTGTTTTTGTAAAGTAAGTTTCACTAACTGACAATTATACAAAATATGGGTTCAATTTTATCCGAATCTTATCGGTATTCTACAATTATATTTTTACAATTTTTTTTTTTTTTTTTTAACATATAGTAAAACTTGTAAATTAATAACAAAAATAAAAAGAAACTTTAGAAATAAATGTTTTGTTCAAATGTCTCTTTTAAGTTAATGGTGACTCTTTATAGCCGTTTGGAGCAGTGGATAGAGCGTGCCATTCGGTATTGAAGGGTTACAGGATCGATACCGTCGCACGAACATCTTATGAATTCCCGTGCAATAAAGTTATTAACATTTTTTTATTGCCTGTTATTTTAGCAATTTTTTAATTTATTTTATTATAAACGAAATTAAAAATTATAAACCCGTCAGAATAGTATTTCTATTAGTTTAATTTTTCACAGTTTGTCTCCAATAAATATCTCTTAACAATTTCACGTAAAACAAGTAAAAAAAAACTGTCATTATGTTTCGCAGTTAATAAAATGCTTACGCTATATAAAGACTGTGAATATTATATTAGCTGTGAAATCTTTATATAACTTTAATTGCTGCTAAAGAAAAAAGAAAAATCTTTCTTGCCTTCAGAAATTTCATGTGAAACAATTCGTGATAATTTATTAATAAAAGAGAAAGTACTTATTGTAAAATTGTTATAAATGATTGACATTTCTGACAGCGAAAGTGGTTGAAAAAGTATAGTTTTATTAAGAACATTTCAAAGAAATTTGACTAAAAATAATTATGCTAATATCAACACATCAAATTGTAAAGAGAAAGCTTAAAAAGTTTTCAAATACGCTTTCTCATACACACACACACTATATATATATATATATAATGACTGCCTTTGAAAATGGAGCTTGGCGCCAAAATACAGGTTATATTTACTATCCTTAATACTTTCTGCATGTAAGAAACATTGCTACTATTGTATTAAGTAATAGAATTGCTTGTTGCTGACAATTGATAAACGTTTTGAGCATCAGAAACAGCAGAACTGGATGTGATCCATTGAAACTTAATACTTTTGGAGATCTTCAACATTCCTTCAATCTCTTGCAGGTATTTGTATCACTATTTTTCTACATTTACATTCATGTTGAAGATGATAACTGTATTGATTTATTAATTAAAAAAAATTCTGAAGAGAGCAGAAGTCCATAGCCAAAATAAATTTCAAAGGATCTAAACCCAATTCTGTCATTAGGGATTCAGCTAAAAAATTGTCTAGTTTTTGTGGTTTATTTGAATGTTTATGATTATTTTTATAGAATATTTGTATAATATTTATTCAAAAACAGGTATACTTTATTTCAATTTGATTATACTTGAATAAGTTTTTTAATGAAAATATAAGTTAACAAATTTGGCATAATAGTGAAGAGAAAACTATGATTGTAAGATTGTTAGCATCTTTTTAACCATAGTACTCCTCAAGGTTTGTATTATTATGAATGTGGCATATTTATAACATCTTCTCATTATTCATTCACATTTTTAAAAAGTGTTCAAATAACTACTTTTTTTTAATACTTGAGTTGACTTTTCTTTACACTGACCAATTAGAAAATAGTTTATTGGTCTCATTATGTATTAACTTTATAATTATTGTTTCTATATTTGCAAAGTTATAGGATATTTTTATCTGTAATCATATATTTCTTACAAATCAAATCCAACTTACAGAATCAAGATTTAATAATAAAATCAAATGTTGAAAGATTGCAAAAATTGCTACTATAAAGAGCAATGAAAATCTTTTTACCCATTCAAAAGTTAAGTTCCAGAGACTTTCAGGTTAGACATTCTTAAATTTAATATATACAGAACCATTTACATATATATGGTATAACTATGTTGGCATTGGGTATGATTTAAAAGTTAAAAAAAGTAAAATTTAAAAATCATCACTGGATGTAACTTAAGTTTTTTTTTATTAGTATAATTTATATATTTTGTAATATGTACAGTGAAAGCTATTTGTGTTTAAAATTATCTTTTTAAGTCAAGTATAATATTGAAAAGAATGTAAGCACATACACATTACTAATCCAGATAAGTAAAAGAAAGTGCAAACACAACAGATTACCATCAGAGTAAAACCTTTTAACAATAATTAAAGATGGCTGAAATAAGTTATAAAAAAGAGAACTTTGTATCTCAAAATAAAAAGGAATGTAGAAGATTATTGAGTGATAATAAAATAAAGAATAAGAAGATATGTGCAGAAATCTCAAAATGGTCATCAGTATAAAAGAAGTAGACAAGTTGAGAAGTAGTTTTTTTATCTGTGTTCTTCTGGCTGTTTCTTGTGTGCAGCATTTCTAAAGCTGTGATAAAATGTTCCCATACAGAACTACTATGCTAAACCTAGTCACCATGTGTGAGTAGAAACCAGATCATTTGCCGACACCTTCTTTTGTAAAGTCACCAAAAGATTTGTTTAGCCTTGCCCTAAATATGAGTCAAAGATGCAAAGATGTTACCAGAATGAAACCATAAATAATTACTATGGACTCCTCATAATAGGAACTTACTGGTAAGTTAATGACCAGATTGTAACTCATATCTAAATCAAAAAGATTTGCAAACTAAATTCAAATGATAAACTTCTAATTTAGACAAAAGAAAGGAGAGACATTTGCTATTTAATTCTTCAAAGTTAACTGTTTAATATTATTATCTAAATATATGTGTGTGTGTTCTTTACTGTGTTGTAAATAATTTCTAATAAGTGTTTAAATATTTAATATGCCTTAATAAAACTTTTATTACTAACATAAACCTTTCATTGTACATGCTTAGTTATTTAGATTTTATTATTAAGTTTAGAGAATTGTATAAATTACCTTTGACAATATGCTTGAATAAAGCCTAGGGAAAATTTATATAATAAATTAATTACATGATAGGAAAACATAATTTCTGACATTACTTTTAGTTATTTACTTCATAAGCCTTGAGATAACACAATGTGAGTTAGTGGGTCTACACCTCTGGTGCCCTCTTAAATAAATTAAAACTAACTCTGTCAGCAATTCGAATGGTAATAAATTATTAGGTTACTCAATCCAAACTCCTACTGGAAGGGACCATTCTCATTAAATAGTTTGATTAACTAGCACTTTATAGTGCACAATACAAAGCCTAAATCAAAATGTAAAATGTTACAATATTTATATAAGTCATTATGATTTTTAATTCTTGGTAGATGTTTTGACACAGCCATGTCAACTATATATTTAACATAGAAGTAGGGCAGGGTTCACCTTTGGCTAACTAAAGTTACTGTAGGATAATGAGTTTTTTGTGATGATAATGATGATTTCTTTAAATTAACATGTAGAGAAAGGAAGAAAATTATACATTTTAAGATGTCAAGAAAAGTATTATCACGATTGATATGTCAAGGGAACATTTATCACATTTCAGTCACATTTTTTGTGAAATATTATATTATTATTCAATTTAAGTCTATATTATAAAGGTATAAGTAAATATTTACTCATTATCCAATCTTAAATTATTAAAATACCTTTCTATTTAACCTGTTGAGCTGAAAATGAATCCTGACTATTTTGAATAACACTTAGTGAGTCTTTTATTAAATATTCCTAAATATTTGAACATTTTATTTTTATAATTAACCCTACTATATTCTGACAGATTTCTTTGTTCTCACTTACTTTAAGCTTTATTTATAACTTATAGTATTATGTTTATAATTTATTTATTATTTATTTCCACCTTAAATGTTGAAAGTATGCTCATATTTATTTTGGGGTAATGCTTCTGGGAATGTTGATTCCCATCTCTCATGTTCAACCTATATTTATTTGTTCCATTAATCAGATATTTGGTTTTTATCATACATTCTTTACTAATTACAAATTTAGCAGTTTGTGAACCATCATTTAACATAAAACTTTAGATTACCCCTTCTCATTAAATCTTAATATCAAATATCAGTGTTTCTTTCTCAGGTGAAAGTGAGGTTTGAGAATCTGCATTGTGCATCAGAAAGAGCGCCATCCATTTATGTCATTTGGAAGTAAGATAATATAGCACTCATTTATACACAAACACACTCTCCTCCACATATATGTATAAATAGTTTTTTGGTTAATTTGTGTATTATTTTTGATTACTTCCCAGTGCTTCGATCCACCATTGTCAAGATTAATTTTTCAAAGAAAAACCATTAATAAAACTCAAATAGTAACAAGATTGAGTGTGAGGCACCATTAATTGTTTTCAAGTTTATATTAGAAGAAAGAGATGAAATAAGTGGTCTCCATATGGCTGGAATATATTTTGTTTCATCAGCTTTATTTAAATTAATTTGTCTCATTAATATTTCAATTGAATTTCTCATGGTTCTCAAATCATACTTTTTCAAATTAGCAAATATTTTGGCATTGTCAAAATCAGGTTTGTAATCAAGTTCTAAAAAATGTGAAGTAAAAGCCGATATATCTAAGTTCTAATTAAAGGCATTTTTATGTTCATTAATTCTGACATTAATTCATCTATTAGATGGAACTATACATGTCTTGAGTACTGTAAATATGGAATTTCATAAACACCATGGTATTCCAAAAGTATTCTATGTTTAGGTTTATGGGAGAAATCAATTTTTTTTTTGCTAATGAAAAAAAATAGTCTTCTACTGATTTTATCAGTGATTCCTTTAATATAAGGGGAAAACAATCTATAACTACTTGAATTATCAATTTTAGTCTCTTTTATCTTTTTAATATCAATGTTATGTAATGCCTTGTATATGATGTTTTTATTGTAGCAATTTCTCTGTGAATTGTTATATCTTTATATATGTAATTTGAAATATATGTTAATACATAAAACTTTATAGATTTATTTTTTGATTTGACTACATCTATATCCCTGATGATTAATTAATACTCAAGAATACTTAATGATGTTGATGATTGCATAAAAAAAGTTATATTTTAGAAATTAAATTAAGATATGATTTATTTTACATCCCAAGTATGCCTTTATACATAGCTATTTTATAAGAGCTTTTATAAAGTCTTTTAATTTTTTATTATTTAAGTCCATTTCAGTTTCATTTGATTTATTTTCCAACAGTAATAATTTTTACTGAAATTAAGAATGATTTATAAACTAAGATATGTTAGATTAGAAAGATAAAGTAAATTTAGATTTTGAAGTTAACCCTCTTTTTCTTAGAAACAAATATCAAGTAAATTTTGCCATGTAAAATGGTGTTTAAAGACCCCAAAATAACTTAACTCTACACATTTTAGCATTTCCCCCATCATCCTTTAGTGGTAATTTGAGTTAATCATTCAAATATTTTAATTTTAGTATTAACATCTTATTTAGTATTATAAATCAATAAATTGGTCTTCATTTGTTAGAAATATGAGTTTAGAAATAATAAACATTTTGAAAAATCATACTTGAACTTTCCAAATACAAAAAAACAACAAATTAAAATACACCATAAGAACTAAAATCATCCTTGAATGAATTCCATTTTTTTAAATGTGAATGGGGGGGGGGCAATTGTAAAGTCATCATAAAGCCATAAAATTTTATTCTAAAATTTAAAATTGCATTTTTATTTATTAAATTATCGTAAAATTTGCCAGATTATAATCTTTTAACAATTGTAGTTTCCTTTTTATTGTTACTTTAAATTTTTTAATTTATATTTTTAAAAAGGGAAATATATTTTGAAAAAAATCTAAAAATGTAAAAATAATCATAAATATTTAAATAACCCAAAAAATTATGCTTTTTTTTTTGTTTAATCATACTCAAGATCAAATAATTTATGCTTTGGATTTGTAGATTATGAAAAGGCCTTTGATTCTATAAACACTTAGTATTTAAAATATTGGATGATCAAGATATAGACTCAGGATAGTGTCATATGCTTGAAAGTCTGTGTTCAAATCCTTTCTAATTTATCAAAATGCAACAATAATGATTAGATTATGTGGTCATACTAGAAATATTAATATTACCCCATGTCTTTTCTTCTTCTTATAAATATTATTCTTATATCTTCTTTACTTTTTTTGCATTTCTTTATATATTCATATATATTACTTTATAAAACTCCTCATGATTGTTATAAAACAGTTTCAACTGTCCTGCAGTCTTCATCAGAGCTTTTTCTAACCTTCTTCCTCCTTTATAAAAAGCTCTGATGAATATTGCAGGACAGTTGAAACTATTTTTTAAAAAAATTGCATTAGAGTGTATGATGGGTTTTATAAAAAAGTAATATATGTGAAAGATTAATATTGAGAAAGATACAATATAGAGTCATTTTATATCTTCAAACATTTTACAAGGAAGTTTTCCAAAAAATAGTTTGTGAATTAAAAAGTAAATGGAGGTTATTTAAATTATATGGATTTTAGAGATGATGTATTTATTTTCATAAATAATGCTTCAGAGATTCAGGAAATATTACAAAACTCCACCAGCTACTAATAGACTGATTAATAACTCTAAAGATAAAATTCCACCAGACCAGACCCTCCAGTTGGCATACAAGATGACATGCCCACAAATGAGTAGTGGATGTACATATTATAGTGAGACATGGGCCACAATTACTACCAGAGTGTCTCAACACAGATATGTATACAACAAATTATGAATCAAAACTGAAGGCAAGTCAGTATTTTTTGAACATGAAAAAGCTTCTAACCACCATGTTTGAACCCACTATGGCTGATGTTGTGTGTTCTGAATGAAAAGATGTCACATGCAAAGTGAAAGAGGCATATTTTATCATGAATAATCCTAATGCCATCAACAGAAGAGAAGCCTGCTTTTCAAGTTCTAAGAAATGGGCTGATTAAATCATTTGCATATGCTTTGCATATACTTATGCTAATACAAAACCATTAATAATACTAGCTATGAATATGGGAACAAGTAAGTCCCACAAGCGCTAAGCTGAAAATTTTAGGAATAATAGCTTCACGGATGTGTATTTAGAGCACAGCACAATAATTACAAAAGTCATTAGATGAAAATAAGAATGTAGAAGTAAGAATAAATACTAAGAAGACTAAAATAATGTTCAATGAATTTTCACAGAAAAAAAAAACATATATTAAACTATAAATATATTAGTCAGATTACTAATGCAGATGGAAACATAATGGATGAAATTAATCACAGAATTACACCGAGATAAAATATTTTTGAAGGAATTAATGTCAAAAGGAAATATGCCTACATATTTGAAAAGGAAAGTTATTTAAGAAATGCATATTACCAGTTCTTACTTGTGGATCTGAGACTTAGATGATCAACAGAAGTGCAATATAGAGACTGAAAATGAGTGTGAAGAATAACAATAAGGATAAAAAAGAAAATACATGGGCAAAAGAATGAATAGGCATCATTGACAATGTTGAAAAATTAAAAAACTGGAATGGAGTTGGACATATTTCCAGAAAAGATGATAATATATAGACAGGTCATGTTTTAAATTGGATACCAAAATTTTTATAAGACCTAGAAGAAGACTATATATCTGATGGATGGCTAAAACAATGATGTTTGGTAGTGTGCAGTAGAAAAGAGAGAATAGAGATTGGAAAAACTGAATTACACTTGCAGTGATATTCATTCTGCAAAAGATTGATGATGATGAGTTTTTCTATCAATTCTAAACATGCATTCAAAATATACTCTTTAGGCATGCAGTCTGAAATCAAGACAAGATGTTTAAAACCAAAGTAATTCAAGAAGTAGTCTCTTTTTGTCTTTCACCAATTGTTACTGCTTCCTAATTTGCATGATAAAGAACATGAACTTAATATGACATGGAAAACATTTTTATATCATATATTCAAAACTTTATTTATTAATAAAAAAAACATTAATTATTGTGTGGACCGGAATACAACTGTGACATTATTTCTTGGACTTTAATATAAATTCTAGCATTATTTACCTATGTGGAAGCCATTTCAATCAGTACTCAAAATAAATATAAGAAAATGATTTTATATAGGGAAAAATATTGTTTCACATATTAATTCAAAATGTTAGCTTAAGTAATAGTAAAACAATAATTGTTCAACCCAGTGCAGTAGTTATGACTCTTCCACATGAGTCTTTACCTAGACAAGAGTTGCCAACTTGATCCCTACAACCCACTAGTAGGCATTTAAAGCTTTCATATGGATAGTGAGTAGTTGCCAAATATTAAAAAGATAAAAATAGGTTACTATAGATGCATAATAGGTGTTTAAATTTTTTTGCAGAGTTATTCATCATAATCATCAACTATTATCAATTCACTGCAGGATCTTTAGCTTCACTTCTCCACATCACCCCTGCACACTTTCTAATTTCATCAATCCATGTCACATGTGGTCTCTTTCTGGGTCTTTTACAATCTCTTGGAATCCAGTTTAAGATTTCAATTATCCATCTATTATTAAACTTATAAATGTTCCAATTTCAATATTGACATTAACATACGGTTTGCAATTATGCTTTAGTTCAGTAATATAAACCAACCAATGAGCTCTATGGCTCTCTACATGTGACTCATAGCAATAGTCAAACAATATTTAACAACAATATGCTTTATATCTTTATCTATGGTGGTCCAAAAGTATTTGAGGTTAGTTATGGGTGATTTAAGCCAATTTGTAAAAAGTTATAAATTTTTTAACCAATTTTAACCCAGGTATCAAAAAAAAAAAGAAATTCGTTCATGATTATTTACCAGAATATTTAAAAATGAGTTTGATCAAATCTGTAACAAATAAATATCTTCCAATGTATTTAGTGTGCCATATAACCTTATCAAATGAAGCACTAAATTAAGTTATTCAGGCATAGGTAAGCGGTAGGGAAATTTATTGTTAATAAGAGTACAAATATGGGCTGTAGGTAAAAAAAAATTGATGACTTCTAACATAGATGAATCCTGCTTTGCACCTGGGTAGTTTTATATAGGTTCTTTCAGAGCTATTAATTTAATTTTTTAAAAAAAATTAAAATGAAAAATGTACCATACAGTGAAAATTTAATAATAAAAAATCTGAAACAGACAACATTATGTATAATTTTTTATCATTTCCGTTGTTATATTTTTATAATTTTAAATTAAATTTAAAACATTTCTTCCACTAATACACATTAGAAAGGATTTGAACTCAGACTTTCAAGGTAACGACTCGATTTTATACAACTGATAAATGATCTTCAATATACATATTTCAAGCTGTAGTTTGATAGTCTGAGTTCAAATCTCTTCTAATTACATTAAGTTCAATATAGACAATATACATATTTAATAATAAAATTGTTTTAATCTAGGTAAGCCTATAGCGATGTGATGAGCTATGACTTCTTCTTTATCAAAGTCAGGAATCTCTGAGCTACTATGTCCAGAGAAAACCGATGGCCAGTTACCTTTTTTTTCCATTTCCCATACTAAGTTTTCCCATATTTTTTTTTTATCAGGTTCCATCCCATTTCACAACAGCATCTTTGTCCACTCTATGGCTTTATATCAAAATTCCCCTTATCTTTTTCCAAACCTGGCACAAAACCCACGAACCCAATTTCTGTATAATCACTTTATTCATATTTATTCCCCCACAACTTCATTATTTATACCCTTTCGGCTTGCAAGACATTTACATTCAATTAGCAGATGCCTAATATTTTTAATGCCTTCCTTACATAACTTGCAGACTAAATCGCCCACATTTCCCTTGTTGCTAACAATCCTGTTCGAGTCTTAAATAATAAACTACTACCTGACTATTATCGTAAATTAACTCACACCCAATATTCTCTTTCTATAAATATTTAATCTCCTTATACTCTCCATTGAAAGTGTTGCAAGCGACCTCTAGTATTAATTGTTACAGAAAATAATTTAAATTTCATGGAAATTAGACTCAAACTAAAGATCACATTTATGCAAAACTAAAACTACTATTTTACTCTTCGTCTTAATTGTATTTAATTTTCTGTAAAAAGATTAAGTGTCTAAGTAGAAATTAGAAATGTAAAAGATAAAATTCAGTGTATTATTAAATGGAGCAGAATAAAAATGATTTAGGAAAATTGTTTGTAAGAGATAATTATATTTTAAAAACAAAAATCGAAATATAGAAAAGATATAAGATTACTGAAAGCAAATTAATTTGTGATAATGGTCATCATGCTTGAATACATCATCATCATCATCATCAAATATTTGTTATTTTCACTTTTAAAGGATGGTCTTGTTTTGTTTAAATCCTTATATAGTAGCATTTTTATATATACAAGAGAGAACAGAAAAAATAAAAACTGTTTTTTTTTTTTTAAATGATAAAATTTTCAGATTTTATTTATCTAAACATAAATGACCTTTTATTATTCCTCTAGAAACACAAATTCTGCATAGCCTCTAAATTTGCTTCACATAATCATGATTTTTGAAAATAGCTAGAGGAAAATTTGTTTGACAACTGTCTCGTAAAGCGTGCAATAAATAAAGAATTAATCGTAGCGGGATTTCAAAAATGTCAAAGTAAAAACGATCAGGTTTCTTTTACAATCTCGCAATCATACCTTAAAATATAGGTATGATATACTGTAAAATTAACTCTTACTAAAATATTAATTTTGCACTTAATGCGTATATTTATTAAAAAAATTATAAAATGTCAGAGTTTAATGTAAAAACAATATAAATACTGAACCAGAAATCAGGCTTTGATATTTAAGCAGTCTATAAGATTTATTTAAAAAAAAGCTAAAGTAAACAATATTGAAGGACATAAATAACAAATGGAATGAAGACATAATTAGCAGAATGTTCCAAAGTTTTAAATTCCCCCCCCCCCCTTTCAAGATAATTTTATTTGACCTTAAAGTTTTAAATTTTAATAACTTAAGATGCGTAAATATTACAAACATACAATAACAATTTTTTAGGATCATTCAACTATTTTATACATTAACACATGTATCTACTTATTTAAAGTTTCTAAACGAAGTAATAATTAGATTATTAACTAATTAGATATTGACAATTTATTTCAAATTCAGTGAGAATAAAAACAAGAGTAAATAATATTGTTACATTTTGATTAACGAGTGTCAAATTCACTCCCCCACAACTTTGACACCATCCACTTGAGGTAAAATACAATAATGATTACATTTACTGAACTAGAGATTGTCTCTAGCATAGATATAAACTTTAAACCTCTGTTAAATATATCTATTTTTTTTTTTTACTTAAACACACAAACACTTAAGAGTTATTTATTGACATCTCTCTTTCCCATATATAATATCGTTATAAATATAAGAAACAATCGGCACACCTCACATATTTTTGAACTTCATATATAAAGATATTTGTCCTTTATTGTATCTTCATTTATATGATTTTAAATATGTGGAACTGTGATGGTTGTTTAATATATTTGTAAATAGTGTATATAATAAATTTAGGTAAAATATAAAAAATATCAAAGGATATTTAAAAAAAAATAAAGATGTACAAATAGATATTTATGGCAAGAGTAAGAGAACAAAATACTACTGCTTTAACAATGATATGATAAAGAAAATAGGATTAAAAAGATGAAAAAATATAAATACTGAAGTATTTCTCTTTAAATTCTAGTGCCAAATAGCCTAACCTTTGAAAAGCTTTTTCTATATTTATTTAGCTATATCTTTTTTATAAAAATATTATTATAATATTTACAAAGGTTGAAGTATCACCTTGTGACTAAATCAGATATTTTAATTGCTAATTATTGATGAAAATTGTGATTTTGTAATGAATGATCATATCGTGACAATGTGTGGATTAATCGATGTCATGTATCATTTGGATGGGTCAGCGGGGCTTGTGGGCGGTTCAAAATGGCCAAGAGTGCATACTAAATCAGTTCCTGCTATTATACATATACACTTCTTAACTTTGACTTTTCCACAATTATATAGTCAAAATCTATTAAGTAGTAAAGCATTGGTGGATGAGAGGTCAGCGACAGCTGCTTTACAAGCAGTTGCCCCGGGTTAGTGGGTTCACTTCCTGGCTGATGCTATGACACATGAGAAAAAAAAAGCTATTAAATACAAAATCTAAAGTAGATAGACTTCATGTTAAGAGTAGTCATGAATATATACCATCTAATACTTTTGTTAAATATGGAGAAAATAAACTCGTTTGAGTTCATACAAATGACTTATTTTTGGACTGCTATCTTTTTTGTTGCTTCAAAGCATATTACTTGAACGATTAGAAAGATCTTGATTTTTGACATCATTTAGGTGCTAAATTTGTGGGTTTAGTTATTAAAATATCTAACTTGCTTTATGTCTGTTAATATATATATATATATATATATATATATACTTAAAACTTTCAATATATATATATATATATATATATATATACTTAAAACTTTCACTGTACAA
This sequence comes from Epiperipatus broadwayi, assembly GCA_028023455.1. Taxonomy (NCBI): domain Eukaryota; kingdom Metazoa; phylum Onychophora; class Udeonychophora; order Euonychophora; family Peripatidae; genus Epiperipatus; species Epiperipatus broadwayi. Next base: position 3,626,995 of record JAQFVV010000090.1, on the reverse strand, counting down.
CTGAAGGATGCAACTTCAATATGAAATGTATTTTGAGTCATTCATTATTATCAGATATCTTTATTCATAAGTTTCAAGAATATGTGCTGGAGTGATTAAGTATGTCTAAGATAAATGAAAAAAATGAGGTTCAATTAGGTTTTGTGTGTGTGTCCTTAAGCTATCAACAATGTCAACCTATAGCCAAAGCAGCCCCTCCTTTAACAACAAAGGTGGTACTATCTTTATCTATGATCTGATATATTTATATAGACACTAAATATTACAACTTGACGAAGGAGTATGAGAATAATAACGCAAAGAAGTTTAAGCAAACCTTGTTAATCAGGCAAGTATACCATTAAGGGATCAAAGTATTGTTGAAATTATGAGTGCAGAAATTTAACACTTTTCAATTGAATTGTAATACTTTAATGCATAATATATCTCAGTGAAAAGATAAGTAGTTATAGCAGCTTGAGGTGCTATATTAAATCAACACAAATGCTATTATATCTTATTCATGAGTGACAACGTGAAATGTGATGGCATGTTTTATATCTTCATGGATCACCTTCAATATTATCCCTGCCATCATAAAATCTTGCAAATATTTTTGAAACACATCCCTTCTTCATTGCCATAACCAATTTAACTCATTTCAAATGTATCAGTAGCAGTTTGCTTAATTTAATTCACAAGGCTACAAGGTGGTATTAGTAATGTAAAGGCTACAACTGGTATTTAATACCTCTCCTAAAAATACTATGTGTTTTATATAAATACTGGCTCAAATTTGATTTTTTTATTATAAGCATTATTTGTAATTACTATTAAAGAATTTGCATATCAAAAAAATGTAGCCATAAAATTGCAAAAATGGAAAAATAAAACTGTTGTTTTCTTTGTATAAGACACTGAATTGCATTTTGTTATGCTTATTTGCATGTTATTGACATAGCACCAATTACAAAAAGCATTAATATAATTTTTCAATACTTTATATTCATTTATATGTTGGATCTCCAAAAAGATCTTAATATCATCTGCATATATTTTTCCCAACTATGACAGAAGCCAAATCAGAAGTATAAATGACAAAAAGAATGGGACTTAAAATACTTCCTTGGGATATCCCACACCCATAAATAACCATAAAACAAGATTCTTCATTAATATACACATAATTCTTTTTATTAATAAGTAGAGACTTTAATAATAATAATAATAATAATAATAATAATAATAATAATAATAATAATAATAATAATAATAATAATAATAATAATAATAATAATAATAATAATAATAATAATAATAATAATAATAATAATAATAATAATAATAATAATAATAATAATAATAATAATAATAATAATAATAATAATAATAATAATAATAATAATAATAATAATATACTAGAGATAAGTCATGAAATGATTATATAAACCAATCTATGAAACACAAATATATCAACATACAGACAAAATAACCTCATTTATTATTTTGTTTATTTGAAATTTTAATACAGTTTTAAACCTTTTGCTTGTAGCTCCCCAATGGATTTATTACCATACCTTTCCAAAGAAATTAATCCTCATAATGTTTCCTCAAAGTGCCTGTAAAATAATTTTTTATTGTATGCTAAAGAGCTATAAGTAAGCTAGACTCATGTGATATTTTACCCATTTATACCAAATCTTGATCATGGAATAAAACTGTCTATAGTTGTGAAATATCTAAGGATATAATATATAAAAACTGAATTGGTTCAGATCTATATGACGATAGAATAAAGTTGTTGAAGATTGGAAACCTATTTTTCAGTTTGAGCTGATAGTTCGAAAGTACAACAGAGAGAAATGATGATTGCCATAAGGAAGATGCATTAGAGCATAAAGGTCCAGGTGTACTATTCTAAAATTCAAAGTGGTTCATTGATAAAAGCCATAAGCTTGCATGCAATTTGGTGATATTGGATTGGACAGCAAAAGTTAAAGATTTATTATGTACTATCATCTGGCATCTATTCCTTCCCAAAACTTACAGTAAGTGGCATAAAGCTATATCCTAAAAATTATATGCTACTAATTCAGAAAGTTGACAAACATATTTATTGGACTTATAATTTAATCATTGTATTTTTAAAAGTTTAAATGCAATCTATCATCACATTTTCAATGACATGGATGGCTAAAGAGTTGGAGAGTAGAGAAGATTGAACCATGTCCATTAAAGTTTGAGTATTTGCTATCTTAATATAAACCAAGCACTGATTATATATATATATATATATATATGTGTGTGTGTGTGGGAGATGATGATCCAGATTAACTGATGAGTGCTGATGCGGCACTAAATATACATATTGGAGATAGGTTTTATAAGATGGAGTGGATGAGGAAAGGGTTTTTGAAAGTCTGGGTTCAAATCCCTTCTAATTACATCTAGCTTAAGTATATATATACTATACTTGTATTTAAATATACGATATGTTTAGCATAATGAATTCTGGTTCAAAAATTGTACCAAAAGCAGATTGCTATCAGTAAGATTAAATTTTATTGATCTGATCACAATATCGTAAAAAAACTTATAATTTTGTTATAGAAAGAATATTGCCCGAATTTTTGTATATATATACATAAAAAAAACTTACAGAAGAAACATTTACAGTAGTATTATGAATGTAGATATACTATTTCTAAATATTTTATAAAATATATTTTAGATCGAAAATGCTACAAGATTAATAATACCTTGCCTAACATCCCATTGATTCGGCCACAGAAGTCAACAAAAAGCGTAGTTTGTATTAATCATTTTCTTAGCCTTTACACAGTTGACTGAAGGGTTGCCAAGTTATCATTTTCCTGTTTCTTTCTTTAATACAAAGAAATATTTGAAGCAGCAACTCTTCGAGGCGAAATAATACGTAGTCTTCAAATTATGAAAAGAAAGATATATGGAATAGCTTATTATAAAGACGTCTACTTTTTTCATTTGAGTAAGAAAAATAAAACAATAACAATGTAGATAATATTTTTCTCTGCTTTGCTTTTTTTTTTATAAATCTGATATTTGCATAATGGTGTGCCTATCGTGTATATATATTAAATATTGTGTTTAAATTATCATATAATTTTAAAAAAAAGTTAGAAATATAACTACCTGTTATTTTAATCTTAATGATAGATCTTACAAAGAATAAAAATCTTCAATAATAAAAACCAATCGAATAGTTTTATTGTTCAGGACTTCATAAGAGATCCAAGCGTAAAAATTTCCAAAACTGAAATCGATCGGAGAACCTTTGCTCTAGAAACTGACACGAAAACATAAGAGTATTCAATTACTATAACTCAATCTTCTGATTGATTTATTTGTCGAAGTATATGTTGGAAAAATTCAAATAAACAAAAATATAATAGGCACAATTCCTTTTAATAATATATAATAGATAGATGATATAATATTTATAACTAATAATAAAATAACCTCCAATACATACATGTATATATTAAACAATTTAACAGTTAGCATTAACGTAATTTAACACCACCAGTTAATATTACATCTACTTGTGCTTCGTTACAAAATACTAAAATAATAATAAACCACTGAAACCTGTCAAATGTTCCTTAATCTGTTAGCTTAATCTTCAGTGATACGTCATCCGAATCAGAATTCGATCAACTTTTCTACTTCTTGTCTTCCGATTCTGATCACCAGCAAATAAAGAAAGAAAGGTTGTTTTAATCTTGTGAGATTTATTTTTTTATAGTTGGCCCCATCTCTCCAAGTTTAAAACAGTTTCTCTGATCCATATCCTTTCTTCTACACCTTACATCAGCAAACTTCTTTATTTCATACATTTATCTCACATGTGATCTCTCTTTAGATCTTTTACAATCTGCCATGATTGAGTTTAAAGCTTGAACTATCAATTTGTGATCTATTGTAGCAATATTTTAGTCCAGTTCAATTTCAGATAGAAATAAATATTTAAAATTACTCCAAATTCCATCCTAAACCAGATTAACCAACGAAAATAAACTCTATAACACAAACCATTGGTTTCACTTCTTTAGGCTTTTAATGTCAAAATAAATATATATTACAATTAAAAGACTAAAGAGTAATGTATATGTCAAACAAAGCTATGTCCTAACATTCAACTACCTTATTAATTCTATGTTAACTTCTATATGTCTAATTATTAAACTCTATAAAAACATCAGCTAGTCAACCATCACTAGACTTTATGCCCACTGCTAAATTGGTTTATCCTTATTAGAGAGTGAGTTACAGAAAAGAGATTTATTAACAGTGTGCCTATGTTCATTTGAATCATATTTTATTTTAATTCTAAGTAGTATATCATATCAGTTTCGTGGAATACATCTTTGCAATAATTATAGGACCAAACTTTTTTTATTTGAAAAATATGGCATTATACAAGCAAATACTTAAATGAAAAGAAATATGAAAATATTGGAAATAATTCATTTAAAACAATGAATGTCTGCAGTTGTTTTTGATTTTCAAGTTGAACCATTGCGTAGAAAAAATAATCACACTAAAAATAAGTGTTGTTGCTATTAATTATTAATAGCCGACCATGAAAAGATTTTAGATAGTACAGGTAAGCTACCATTAATTGGAATTCCTGGTTCCAATGCATTTTGGATTTGGACCTTTGCTTTGAATTTCAGCAACAAGGTTTTTCCTTGTACATTATAAACTGAGATATTATTAAAGGTTTAACTAAACATTGAATTAGATATTATGAGATCCAACAGCTAGTGTGACTGGTTACTTCAGAAATGGCATGGATTCTGCCATTTTAGACTGTTGTTTTTCTGTAGTGATATTAATGTAATTTTTTTTAGAATGCTAAAGTTGTGAAATAGTGGATATTAATTTATTAATTAAAAAAATGAGAAAAGTTCAATAATTTTCACGTAGTTCAGAATGTAATTTTTACAGCATTTGTGATCATATTTTAAGAAAGTTTTTTGAATAACAAAATATATGCTTTGTGTATTTAAAAGCATTACATTTTGATTTTATTTGTTTAAGATTCATTTTAAAAATAGAAGTTAATAAATTTAACTGTAATATTAATGAAGGAAACAACAACTTATAAGATACACACACTTACTGATTCTATAACATCATTACCTGTCATTACTAACACTGTGTTAATATCTTTTGAGATAATCTAAAAGCTGTAAAGCAATTTTAATACTTTAACTTTTCTTAGTTAAAAATCTCTATTGGTGGATTGAATTAAAATTCCAAACTTTTGATTGGTCAATTATAGAATTAGCAGTAAAAATATATCTATCTTTTAAAATATTTGTTTAAGTTTAGTTTTTAAAATGCAAATTAATAATTCTTCAAATTATTAAAGTAAACAAATGTTTTTTTAGAATTAAATTTATAATTGATGAAAATAATCTATAGAAGTAGACATAAAATGTATGATTGTCATCCAATAAATTGTATAAAAATTAAATATTTTTTACTAAAATCTAAATTATTCTTATATTTGTTAAAAAAGTAATAAATGTGTTAAAAAGGTACATTTTTACTTTAAAAAATCAAAACAAGGAAAGAGAACTCTCAAAATCATTGCTGGCTTTCTTTTGTGGACATAACAAAAAATAACTAATTTTCCCTTTGGAAGACAGTACTTATTTCATTAGTAAACTATTATATTTAAACATTATTGATTTATTCCTTGTAAAAAAACTCTTAAGGTGGCAGCATTATTCAGTATGGTTTTTTCTAGAAGGGAAATCAGCAAAATAGTGTTAAAAATAATGGTTAGAGAGTGAGTTATAGCCATGTACACATGGGTGATATGTGAGTGTTGTTCATAATCAGAAATGGTTAAAGCAAAAGTTGAGATAATCTAAAATATATAAATTAAATTTAATATTTTAAATCAGAATTTTATAAATTTATCAGAGATTATCATTTATATTAATTGTATTTTAAAAAATAAATTTTAATCAAAGAAGATTTTGTTAATTTTCTGAAATTTCTCAGACTTTTTTTCTATCCATTGTTGAATGAAATAAAAACATCATTTGTTTTCATTACAAACTCATTTTGGAATATTTGCAGAGTTCAAATATGATTTTTAGAAGTGTTTTCCATTTTATAAACATAAATTTCTAAGAAATCATGTACAATTTATTGAGTTTTAGTATAGAATAAAGAATTTATATAAAAAAATCAAACATTAAGCATTGACCAAAATTACCACCATGTCTAACAATAGAAAATTTCAATCTGTTATTAATTTACTATGCTTAGTGTGTTTATTTGGAAACCTTCTTTGTAAACTTTATATATTTGTTTTATTTAATAGCATAACTCTTTAAAAAACAGCAATATATTAGTACGATACTTTAAATATCAAATATACAGTTTGTTGCATATGAAACCTGAAGGGAAAAAAAACAATTTCTTCCTAAGCTATAAATAAATAAAAACAATATTAATGTTATAGAATTAATCGAAGTGAGGTGGGAGGGACATGGGAGAAATAAATAGTGAGGATATTAATGTATTGTGGTTATGCAAGAACAATAAATGGAATGGCCATTGCTGTTGGAAAGATTGTGTGGTAAATTGTGTTGATAATAGAGGTGTAATGATAAGGGTAATTCCAAATTTCTAGCAGTTTGATACAGATGTAAGTTTATATGCCAACTATTAATCAATTTCACACTGAAATTGATGAACAGTATAAAAAGATAAAAAAAGAAATACAATGTGAGGGTAAAAATGCATACATATTGCTATTGGATGATTAAAATTCTGACATGAGCAAAAGCAAAATTTTTGAAAATATGGCATTGAAAAAGAATTGAAAAGTAACTGGATGATATAAAAGATTGTAAGAAGTGCATGGAATTGATGAGTTGAGCAATGAAAATAATGGGGTGGAAATATAGATGAATTTGTAATGTAATTGCTTTCTAAATCTGACCATAGGACAAAATACTATTGTTTGATTGATCAATCAACAATAAAGAATAGAGTGAATTTATTCTAAAGATGAGTGATTTTATTATTTGTTGATGTTTGAATATTATTTTGCATAGTTTGTGTGGGTGTTAATTTAATTCAGTTTGGATTGTACTTCTAATATAAGTTTTTGAATTAATGGTATTTCAATTATTACAATATATGTATTTATATGTTCTCCAAATGATATATTTGCAATAATCTGGTTACAGCTATGATTTAGTACTTTTTTATGCTGAATATTACACAGAGGTAAAACTCTTCATACATCTATGCATCCATTGTTTACTCTGGCTTGCACTGAATGGTGCTACTGTATGCAGAGTTTTGCCTCTGTATAAACAGCTTGTGTAAGTCTAAAGAATTGTGATCATGTGCTTTACAGTGGTTTTATATTGAATATTTTAGACATTAATCCAGAGTTTCTTCTTCATATATATATATATATATATATATATATATATATATATATATATATGTATGTGTGTGTGTGTTTCTGGTAAAGTATGGGAAGCAGATAGTGTATAAAGTGGAACATTAACCAAGACAACATATAAAATACTCTTGACAGTGACATTCAACATTACAAGATGAGTAATTAAAAGAACACAATATAAAGCTATCTTTGGCTGCAAAGCTCAAGTGAGTTTTATATATATATTCTTTACACCATGATATTTAACAAAACAGAATGGGGAGTAACTAGGAAAATGATGTTTAAATAATATGAGAATATACAGATCATATTATCCAAGAAAAAGAGTCTATTGTACAATGCACATATGGAATAAATGGAAGTGGTGATAAATATATGTCTATAGAATAGTTTTCTGGTTTTGCCACCAAATATATCTTTTTGAAGGAATCAGTGCTGCCCATACATTCAGAAATTGTCATTGAAACATTCATGCCATTTATGAACATGAAAATAAAGATGTTGGAAGTGAGAGAATAGAATTCTGATTACAATTTTAATATGTGAAGTAAACCAATGGTACCTATACATGCATAAAGTATCACAAAAACATTCATGCCATTTATGGATATGAAAGTAAAGATGATGAAAATGAGAAAATAAAATTAAGATTATGATTAAGAATGCTGTCAAAGGTAAACTAAATCTAAAAATACAGGCCAAAAAATGATTTAAATGAATTCTGACAAAATAAATTTCCTGCACCTTTGGAAACCACTGTGTGAGTTCCTATTTTAGATGTCAACAATAGATGATGTGACTGTACAATCTTTGATGTTTATTATCAGTTTAATTTGAAACTTATAATTCTCTTTGTGTTTTAAATAATTACTGAGAGTTGGAGATGCCCTTGATAACAAAATAGTTATCTGGTCAGTTGCTTTTACTCAGTCCACAGATAGTGGCTAAGAGTACTTGAAGTGTTTTTGTGAAACCAAGTGCTGAAATTTGAAATGCTTTTGTGTGAAAAAGGAAGTTAAGTGCAATTTAAAATATCATTATAGCCTATCTTTTTATCAATAAAAGGATTTTTTATACCTTACCAAAATACTATTTGTCGTTCTTTAAAACCCTTAGTATTCTTTATAATGTGCACGTATTATGCGCTTAGCTGGTAATCTATATGGATCGTGTTAATGGTCATTGTTTTATTTTGACCCAGCATTTAAAAGTTGTTTGCTGTTTAATGTAGACCAATGGTAGTGTCCAAGGCTCCTAAGCTAAAGGTTACGGACCAAGGTACAAGTGTTCACTTCTTATGCTATGTGCTATAAGATTATAAGAATAACCATTTAGTTATTATTTATAAAACCTATAAGATTTAATGCAGTGGTGAAACAATGGATTCAGGAACAAAACTAGCTGAGTTGATGATCGAATTTTAACTTTGTCACGTGAACTTTTGATAGGCTAATTAATAGATTAGTTTACTTTTATTTTAATATAATTTTATTGACTTTGATAAATTTATTATGTAATGTTAATAAAAATAAATCTAATTACTTGAAAGGTCTTGCAAGAGTCATTTGTAAATTTCATTAGAAAGCTGACGAAATTTTGAATGACAAATGGAAAAACAGTACGGGGTATTATTTAATTTTGACAGAATTCTGTTCAAATTTATTTTTAAATCCCGAGTTATTAATCAAAGAGTAGAATCATTAATTTTAACCGCAAGCTAAGATTCAATAAGAACAGTAATTTAAAATTTATTTTATAAAAATGAGAAGTGTTTGTAAAATAATCTGCATAAAAATAAGCCAAGTTTAATTAGAAACAGACAAGCCACGTGAGTATTAGTGTTTCAAAAAATATTTTTATCTTTTATTTGAAATACAGCCATACTTCATATACCTGGAGTTTAATTGTAGTTTCAGGGGATTTCAACACAAACTTGCAAGCTTCCTTTGGCTATCTACTCTATCTGATACAATCAATACATATGACCACACACATGTAAAAAAGATAAATAATCACCAATATACGTATTTCATGTTGAACCAAGCATTGATTATAAATATGTGTTGGAGATGTTGATCTGGATCGACTGATGAGTGTTGGTTCAGCACAAAATACTTATGTTGGTGATCAATAATATTTTTCACATGTCTGTAGTGATGTGTATCACTTCTTCGAGAAGTTGTATGAGATAGAGTATATAGCTGAAGGGAGCTTAAAAGTTTGTGATCAAATCCCATATAAATTTTATCTTTTCTATAATGGACTTGTGTATTTTTATGCAGAATATACATATATAATTAATAGTAGCACTGAAAAACAAAAGAATCAAACAGAGGGTGAGGTTATATACTCACCTTGCTGTTGACTGCCCTATCCTTTAAATACTGACATTTTCTATTGTTATACATGATCAAAGTTTTTAAAAATGTTCAATGTTTCACTTGCATATAAAATCTTTATTTTATATTAAAACTCATTAAATTGGTCTTGATTTTTTAAAATTCAGTTTTATAAATAATATTCTAAAAAAATCAGTCTTTGAACTTTACAAATATTTAAAAGTTCTGACTTGTAAATGAGAACAAAATATATAAATGTTATCAACAACATTGGTATAAACACTATTTCGGAAAATGAACAAATTCTTTTTTATTTAAATTTTTAAAAAAAATATGAATGAACAAACATGGATTTGTAATAAATGTATCAAATTCTGCTTTAAATCTCAAATTATCTTTATAGTTATTAACATATTTGAAAAAATTCTAACACCATATCATTTTTGAAAAATGATTATATTAGGCTGTGAGTTTTACATAAAGTGTCATGATGAAGAAAAGAATGACTTTAAAAGAAATCTTTTTTTGACAATAATAGAGCAAAGACTATTGATATTTTCTGTTTGTAAAATCTTCACCTCTTCAGATTTTTGTTCAATTAAAAAATCAATAAAACAATTATGGGAGAATCTACATTATTAAAAAATATATACTAAAACAAGTTATGGTAACTGTAAAACAGTGATCTAAAACAATACGACAACCATGCTTTTTATGAAGGAAGACTTAATGATTCTTAACAAATATGAGGATGAAAAAAAATAAAGGACAGTCATTTGGCCATAACTACTTTCCTTGTGTAACTTTGAGCAGATCCTATGTTGAAGAATTAAAAACATTAAATACAGATGTTTTATTATAAATATTCAAATTTAAATGTCAAGCATGTATAATATGTAATATTTATAAGCATCAACTAACAGCAGATTTTTTTTATAGTTCTCCTAATTATCAAAGATTGTTCAAAAAACATGGTCAGTTAGAGACAGAAGTATAAAAATTAAGTCATTGATGAACCATTATGATTTACTACTATAGGATAAGTAGTGTGATAATAAATTTGAAAAATTAGTGTGTGGTTACATGTTTATTACAGATGCTCCATAATTATTAACAATATAATTCATTATAGGGCAGTATCATAGTTGCACAAGGTGACATAATGTTGAGATATCTTACCAATCTTTTGTAAACATGGATGGGCAAATAATTTTACATTCTGCTTGGTAACTGTTCATCATTAATTATATACATCTTGCCATAATTTATTATACACATTGAGAAAGATTTTTATAATAGATATAAAATAATGGATACTGTATTGTAACAGTCAAAATGTACAGACTGGAAAAATCATTACTAAGAATTGAAATAAATCGAGATAGTGCATAGCGCTCGTTAAAATACTTAACTGACAGCCAATCAGATAATAAGCACAGTATCTCAATTTATTTCAATTTTCAACTATTGGCGCTTTGCAAATTAAAATATTATTTACTAAGAATTAGGAAATGACCAACTAACATGTATGTGTGTGTGCAGCATACATAAAACATTACCACAAACATTGCAAATCCACACATCATTACCAATAGGTCTAGGGCAATCTTCTTCTGGCTACTGCATTTGATGCTAACACCCCCCTTTCCCCTATATTTTTCTAGGTTAGGAAGATATGAGACTTTAAATAAAACTAGAAAACATTAAAAAATACATCACACTGGAAAATAATACAAAATGCAGAGATAATGAGTAGATTACGATTTTATTCATATTATAACAGCAAATAAAGGAAATAAAAATGATAAATACATTTTACCTGCAGGTACAAATTCAAGGTAACTCGTTTTGGTGCTTGAATTCAGGATTATTTAAATAGTATTGGGTTAATAAACTGAACATATGTTTCATTGAGACCTTAATACCACAGGGTAAACATTAACATTAATTCAATCAGAGTTTAAATATAAATTTCTGTTAACTCTCTTAGACAAATTTATCTTTACTAATTTCATAAAATTATCATGACTGGATACTGAGAAATATCAGTATAATCATTATCTCCATCTACATAGCATTACTGTCTATTTCATAATTACAAACCTGCTTTATAAAATCATTAACTTAACATTATGTAGTGCACTACATGTGTGAGACAAGGACATTATTTATATTATCTCAACTTTCCAATGATTACTGAATGCATAGCATGGCTCTATCTAGAAATATTTTAATACATAACCAATCTAAATGCACATTGCAGCTAAGCTGGGATTCAGAATATATAAATTAATTACACTTACAAGTGAATACAATTGTAAAACTATCTGTGTATTCTGGAATTTCCATAGTTAAAAGAATTATGATATAGTATGACCAACAAAAAAGTGGAATTTCATGTACACTGCTAAAACATTTGAATAATTCATTGATCATATCTAATGATTTTGCCAATAGCTCTTAAAAAGATTTTCAATATATCCCCAATCCTAGACCAGTTTCTGCTTTTGGATTCCTCAGTGAGGTGCTAGGATATTCAAGCATTAGATTTGAAACACCAGATCAAGCCCAGCACTTTATCTAATGGTTAACTATTAAGGAGAAATCTGAATTTTTCAGACATTCATATGTCTGCAAATCCAGTTATCTAATTTAAATAGCCATATACTACAAAAATATATAAACAATTTACTGAGATAATAAGAGTAGCAACCTCTTCATACAGTAGTGCCACCAAGTTCTAGCCTTTCTAATCAATGGATGCAGGAAGGTTTGTGCATAAGATCCCTATCTAGTACCTTCTCATCCAACATTCCTAGACTAGTTTCTAATTTGTGGCTTTCATTGATTATGTTGGTGGCATTACTGTATGGGGAGTTTTGTACTAATATTAACAGCATGTGTAAGCATATGAAATGGTGATCGTGTGAGGTTTTGATAGTTTTAATTCACTGAGATAGTAGACCAAGGAAAAAAATGCCCAGCTAAAAAATAATATACACATATGATATGCTAACCTTTGTGTGGACATACAAGAAAAAAAGGCACCTTAAATATACAGCTATAGATATACAGCAACATATATACATCTGCTTAAGTAATGAATACCAAAAAATGCTAATAGCCCAGAAATAAATTACTGATTAAAGTCCTTTATTCAATCTTAATTAATTGACCTGAAATTAAATGTTCACACATTTTTATTGTGGGACTGTATTCTCATTCATCACATTAGTGATCACATGTCATATATAAATATTAGCTTAATGCACATCCTGGGAATCTCTCTTTTGACTATAACATACAATTAACAACAATTAAAATGTCAAGCATTGGTGGTCGAGAGATCAGCACAGCTGTCTTACAAGTAGTTGTCCCATATTAGTGGGTTCGCTTCCCAGCCAATGCTATAGCACATGGAAAAAAACAATAATTAAAATAAATAATCTAGTTAGACACACCCTAGGTCCATCCAAAGATTATTACTATGAATTTACCCACTCTTTCAAAGTTTGTAGATTTGTAACTGGATACAAGTAGAGATTAAAGATAACAACTAAATTTAAACCCGTACTTATTATGATCTTTATAAATAAAAAAAATACCATAATTTTTTTTTCTCATTTCCCTGCATTAACTTTGTTTATATTTTACTAAATGAATCTAAAATTTTATTTAATTACTTAACCTGACCCATAACTAATGTATTGCATGGTAAGAAAGTGCAACCGTTAAATACTTAATATTTTTCACTACTATTTTTACAAAACAATGAGATTGATAGAGTTAACTTTTATTTATAAAGTATACTCACATAAAGGTTGACTTATGGCTCAATAACACACATATACAATATATTCATAAGTAAGGGAATTAATTAAAGACACATTCTATTACTAATTATAACAAAAGAAAAGTGAAAAGATAAAATAAAATTAGAGAAATATACATAATTATATGAAAAATTATGCACTAAATTAGTACAAAGAAATATATATGAATAAATTGCCAATGTTTTTCAATGGAAAAAGTCTATGGGGATCAAAATTAATGATCACTTACATGTAAAAGACTGAAATGTAAAACATAGCTATATTAGTGAATAGGTTGCATAGCTTCTCTAGAGATATTTTTATTTCAGACTTCCTTTAGTACCCTTTTCAGACAGAGTTTTAAGCATCTTAATTGCAGAATATTTTTTACAATTCACTTCTTAGGTTTTTGGATATTTTTGAAACACTTTATGTTGTAGTCAGAGTTTTTTAGTTTGAGTAATAGTTGTTATCTATTTAGAAATTTCATTAAAAGTTATGATAATCAGGCTAATAATTGCAAAACCCTTCAAGTGATGGTGGAAATATTAATCACAGTATATATTTCTGAATTCTCTAATAAACATTACCAAATCGATGACAATTTTTCTTTGACATTGCTAAGGCAGATATGTCTTAAATGACAAGTGAATGATTGTCTTTCTAGTAAGATTAGCATAGACGGACTTTATGTTGGAGCACCAGTTGCATATATCTAAGGATGACTGATTGAAGAGATTGGTGGTTGTATTTTCCTATTCTATACATGGTGGCCATAGCTTTAGTGGTAAAAGAACTGAAAATCCTGCAAGCATGTTTTTACTAGGTAGTTAGCTGAGAGTTCATCGCAGCCACTGCAAGCAAGTAGTTAATTGCAGATGGTCGTGGGTTCACCTCCCAGCCGATGCTGTGACATATGGAAAAAAATTTAAACAAAAGGTTTCCACAATATTCTTTAATTAATTTTTTTTTAAGAAATTCTCTAATTAAAAGATTTTGAGAAAATGATAATGATATTCTATGAGTTTATCTTTATCTGTACTAAAATAAAAAATTTTACCCCCTCCCCCTTTTAGCAATTTATTTTCTGGACTCCTTTTGCTTATTTACCATTTCAATAATTATGCTTCAGTAATTTTATACATATTTTTACCAAATTAAAACTTTACTGTAAAGATAACAAAATTAACACACACAAAAATATTCTACTAATAAAATTAAGTTTTTAGATTTTTAGCATGAAACAAAAGAGATTTTCTTTAAGTAAAACAAATATAAATCTTTTAATTTAAACTTGTATAAATTGGCCAAAAACTGGGCTAATTAATCATGTATCTAAAATAAAATATAACTATTTTTTAAAGAAAATGTTTTTAAATAGATATGATTAAAATTGTTATCTGTTGCTTATTATATATATTGTACCCTTTTGTTTAGATTAGAATGGATTATTTCTAATAATTTACTAAAAAATTTAAATTTTAGAGTTAAGTAAGAGATGATGTATGCTATGTGTTGATGATCTTTGAATAATTTAGTTAAAACAAGTAAAATAATTGGTGTATAATATGGTGTTGGTATTTGTAAGGAAGTAGTCAGCTAAAAATCATTATAAGATTGTATGATTGGAGAACTGGCCAGAATGAATATTGATTTAATAAATCTTATAGATAAATTATTAAGGTAAATTTTAAAAGTAATATTTTAAAGTTAAACAAATAGATTATTTAATAATAATAATTGTATTTAATGGTTATATGTTAAATTATTTAATTAAAAATAATAATGTAGGAGAAAAGTGTATTTTTGGTCTTATAATATTAAAATACTTATTTTAAAATTGTGCTATGATATTGACTTATGTAATATTTTATAAATTAAAATATTTATTTTAGTTTTCTTTAAATTACTAGTGTCTCATTTAGTTTTATAAATCACATGATGCACACCTGTGTTTCAAAATAAAATAATATTATCTGTTATAAATGTTAAATTGGATTTTTAAAGTGAATATAATAAATAAAATCAGATTTATGTTTTTTTGTTGAAAAGAAATACATTTTGTTTAAAATAAAGGTAGAAATGATAATAAATATTAAAATATGATTTTTAAAAGTTATTTTGAAGTATTTATTGAGTGTAAATAAAATGTGAAAGTTAATCAAGAATTGAATAATATAATAAAAATAAATATTTAATAAATTATTATTAGTTTTAAATTTAACGTGGTGTTCGATTCCAGGGATTGGGAAGCAAGCATTGTTGAAATTGACCAATGAAAATGTGTATTTTGGACAGCTATAAAAGAGCTATGCAGGAATTCCAGGGTCACTGTTATCCTATTATACCATGATACCATCATCAGGGTTTCTACAACCTCGGTACATTAATTAATAGCTTAATAGTCAATTTTATCATTTTTTAAAAATCTAAAAATACAGTAATTTGTTATTATAAGATTGTGATATGGAAGCGAGTGGCTAAAAATTAAATAATTCCTTGCTTAGCTGATCTGTTTTTATCCAATTTGTCATCAACATAGACATGGGAAAGTCATCACCAAATATAAAAGAATTGAAGAAAAAAATGTAAGTGTTATTATCATATAAAGTGTATAATTTTACCTATTCTGATAAGTCATGTTAGTTTACAACTGAATTTTATTAAAAGAACTTTACGAGAAATACAAGAGTTTCATCAAAAATGGAATGATATTAAATATTTTATAAAAAAAAAAAAACAACTTATTTTAAATTATGACGAAAATGCTTTTAAAAAAAAAACCCTTTGAATTTGACCAAACAATTATTTTGGAACACTAATATTTCTTTCTAAAGAAATATTAAAAATAATTTCAAGCTGGAATTTTGAAAAAAAAAAAAAATTAAAATCATTTGCCGATATGATTTATATCATATTTTAAAAATATTAAAAATCAATGATTAAGGTATGCTGGACATACAAAGGTTATAAAATTATTGTGGAATTTATTTATATTGTGAACACCAATTTAAAATGCCGTTGTTTTTGATGCTGTATCAGAAAACTTAGACATCAAGAAATATGGATAAAAGTTGCAAGAACGTGGAAACTATTTGAGTGCAAAATATAAAAAGTACTTTTAATGCTGTATTTACAGAGCCATGGAATTAGTAAACTATTTCAAATTTTAGAGACAAAGTAATAATTAAGTAAATAAATTTGGATTTTGTGAAGAGAAAAGTGAACTTACCGTATTTAATGCGGAACAGTCATTTTGAATTGTTTGTGTTACAACGTGAAATAGAGCATGCATAGTTTTTGGTGTCAGAAGTGTAATCAACAATGGGTACCATGAGAAAAAAACATTATCTTTAGTGATTTTTTTTGGAAGGAGTTTCTTTTCGTAAATATGTTTAAATTTATTATTTTTTACTAACTTTCATATTTATATTTATTCATAAATAGAAGTAGGGTAGAAACATAAAAACATTAAATTATTTACTAATCTAAAAATTAGTTATTAAGAAAGAAAAAAAAGTCTTTAATAATTTAAAAAAAAAAGTTTAATATTTTAAAGTATGATATGGAATGAGTGATATTTAAATAATGTTTTATTTAGTTCGTGATCCAGAGATATTAATGGAATAATCGACAAGGAAAACATATTATTGATGGTAGCAATTATAAAAGTATTGATGATTTTCTTATGTATTTTATTGTATATTTTTCGTGTGGATGTATGGAATGATTATAAAAAAACACAATACATACACATAGTTTTTAATTCGTTTATTAATGTTAAAGAATATGCATACTTTTAATAATATTATAGGTACATTTTAATATAAAGGAAATATAAGTATATGATTCTATTATAACGGAATTTGATGTTTAGTTTAAGTGATTAAAATAATAAACCGGGATATCGATACTGATTGTTTGTATTTATGTGTAGATTTACTAATGGATAAAATAATCTTTTCTTATTGATTGGTTAGATAGTTATTTCAGGCATGAATTTATTTATTATTATAAGAATGTAAGAATAGATTTTAGCGATGTAAACTTGACATTAAGTTAAGTAGAATTAAGATAATATTTTTAGGGAAAATTTGTTTATATTGGAATAAGTATAGATGATAGTGATTATTGTGCAAGTATAGATAACTTAGCCCTATAACTTGTATTTGTTCATGGTAGTGTTATTTTCTGTATGTTGAAGTTGTAATGTTTCATAGAGCTGAATAGATAGCTTGGACATTATGTTTATTAGTAAAGGTGATGAACTAAAATAGTCATACCTTATTTATGATACACTGTGACCATGATGGTAATTTGATAGAAGTGTTATTAAATTAAAATCTGATTTATTCCATATACCTACGTGTATTTACTATCGGTATTGCTTGAATGGTATTGTAAAGGCTAGTATTTTAAAATATGAAATGATGAATAAGTTTAAAATGCAGAATTGTTGTTTAAAAGATAAGATGAGTTATATTGTTTAAAAGTAAAGATGATTAAAGGTAAAGAATACAAGATGGTAACTTGTTAATAAAGAATCATAAACTTTTTTATGTTTGGGACTCATTATTATTTATTACAAATAAATAAATAATGAATGAAATATGTTTTATAAAAGATATCATTTAATCATTAAGTTTTAAAAAAATTCAATGTTAATGCATATTTTTACAAGTAAAAGAAATATACATAAATTATATTTGAAGAATACAAGTGATCATAATTTTATATTATTATTATTTTATAATAATACACATCAATGCTTACATTTATTTGACATCATATTGAGGAGTAATAAGCATTTAAATTAATGGGTATATTATTAATTAATATTATTTACACTATGAGTAAGTCAAAAATAATCATAAGATATAGTAAAAGTGTTTTTAAAACTAAATAATAAAAAATAAATTTAAAGTGAATTAATAATTTAAATAATACTTTTGTAATGCAATAATTTAAAGAAAATTAATGGAGGCCATAAAGTTGTTATAGTAATATTTCAATAATAATTTTGTAAAGCAATTTTTTGTATCTAATATTTTTATGTAATTCTTTTTTTTTTTTTTGTAAAATTAACTAAAAGAGAATAAGACCAAATGCATGCATATTGTACATACTGTATATAATTTATTGTTAAAGTGTATTAATAAATTTGTTAAGTTTTGTTATAAATCTTGGTGTCGACTCAATTTCTTCACATCACAATTACATAATCACAGATAATTATAATGAAGACATAATATTTTGCACATCACAAATAAGATTGTTATTTAAGAATTATAATGTCTTTTAGTGATATATTTTCTTTAAGAAGTTTTACTTATTACATTATTCTAATGGTCATGGAATAATTACCAAAGATTTACATGAAATTATTTTAGCAATGATTGCCACAGATTATAATATTATATCATATATGTTTACTTAAAATGCCAGAGTGATAATAGAAGATTATATTACATTGTTATTATTTGTTATACATAAGTAATGTTACCAGTAGAAAAGATATAAGATTAAATTATAGATTGAAAATTATTATTGTTATTTAGTAATAGTGGTATTAGTTAGATGTAGTTAAGAATGATATTAAATCCCTTATCATACTTGATTACAAAAGTTATAATTATTTTGAGATTATTTTAAAAGAACCTGAGATAGTTTGAGATAAATCAATTTTATGAAAATATTCAGATTCATTTATTAAGATTCATTTACTTAATTAATTTTGATTAAAGACATGAGAGTAATATAAGTGTAGTATTTAGGTAATAGGAGTAGGGATAGTATTCTTATGCCATTAAGGTAATATCCTATGGGATATTGGCTTAATGTATTCGCTCTGCCACTTGTAAACTCACTTCATAGTCTCATGATTTGATTAGATATTCATTTATTTAATTTTATAAAACAGAACTATATTATTATTTATTAGTTAAACTAATTTGATAATTTGATATTATTAAAAATATAGTTATTGTTGATTTAGATACATTTTAGATAAACATAGTTATTTATCTGAGCTAGATCAAGTGACTATAATTACATATTTTTTGGAAGTGAGGGTACAATATATATATATATATATATATATATATATATATATATATATATATATATTGTGCCCTTTTCTATAGGTCAGTAATAATTCATAACAATCAATTACTAAAAATTTTAAATTTAGAATATGTTCTTTTAATACATTAATTATAGTTTGTCAATTATATTTTTAAAGTACAATTTAAAGCTAAAGAAAATACGTAGTATATAAAATCATTTAAAAAATAGTTAAGTAAAGTTTAAAATATTGTTTCATATGGTTGTAAAAGCTGACCATATTAAATAACACAGTTATAAAAATTAAAAGTATATTTAATAAATTTGATTTTAATAGTTTAAAACTTGTAGTAATAAATGTTATATTTTAAATTTATAAAGTCATATTTAATAAGCAAAAATTAATATAGTATATTTTTAAAATAAACTTTATGATGGTGAAAATTATATCTAATTCTATATTTTCTAAATTGTTCTTCCAAATTTTTTATAATTATTTTATATAATATAATAAGTGTATCAATTTTATAAATCTAGGCAGAGAAATAGATTAAAAATCGTCTGTCAAAGTTATTAATCATGTGACTTTTAATGTATACTCTCACACACACACTTGTTTGAAATAATAATAAAGTTTAAAATATTTTAAAAGTTATATTATAGAATTGGATAGAATTATTGCCTATCATAAAAGTAAATAGTATTAAACATTAAGTTAACTATTGTATGTAATGTTTTAAGTAATGTAATAAAAACGAATACAGATATATAAAAATTACATATTTTATTTAAATAAAAATAGATAAATTGAATATTAAGGAATGGAATAAGTTATTAAAAGTTATTTTAAAAGTTATTTTAAATGTTTAAATAGTTTTAATAAAATAATAATTTATTTAAAAGTAATATTTTAAATAATATTTTAAGTTCATTACGTCACGATTTCTAATTTTGAAATTTAATTCTACTATAAACTAAAAATATGTAAATTTGTTCTCAAGCTAAAGTAAGAATTAACCAATAGGAATAGGTATTCTTACAGACTATAAATATTGTCATAACTAAGTTATCAAGGGAGATTAATAATGTATTGAAACTGGAGAAAGGTATATTAGCAGCTCTCAAAGAGATAGTATTTTTTTTTTAAAAAAAAAAAATATTTTAGTCAATTTTTTTTTAGTACTTTCTCATAATTTATTTGCAAAAATTAATTAATATTTTAAAAGTAACTTGCAAAAAAGAGAGTGTAAACTAAAAAAATATTTTAATAATTTCGTTTAACATGCTTTGTTAAATTTTCTAAAGTTCCTTTATCAGTCGTATTTTATCTAAAAGTTTAACCTAAACTTCACAATAAAAATGGATATACTACGAAATAAAATGGATATAAGTTGTAATGCAGAAAAAATGTTTGGAATATTTATTGATACAGCTTTATTTATGCATAACCAAAGAACTTTTTTGGTACATAAAAAAAAGACCACAGCACGCATACGGAGTCTAATGAAAAAATTGGAGATACATTATTATTTATAAGCCTATCCAAGATTTATTTTTAAATGGTAATAAGATAGTTATATATTGCATGAATTATTTTATATTGCGATATCTACATAAATGTAGGCTCGCATGTATATATTATTGATTCTCAATAATATTAATAAAGAGAAGGGTTTCGTTAAAAGAAATAGAAAAAAAAAAAAAAGAAAGAAAAATTTAGTTAAAAGGATTCTAAAAACTTATTTTAAAAGAAATTAGAAAAGCTAAATAATGATGAAAGATTAGAAAGGAAAGGGGAGGGGTGTAAAACTGAACGCGTCTCTTTCTTTCTTTGTTAAATAAGAAAAATCACTTGTAAAAAGAACGAAAGAAATTAATTATAATTGTAAAATTAAAAATGTAAACTTGTACCAAATTTCCAAATAGATTGGTACAAGATAAAGTGAGAGAAAGGAATGTTGCAATTAGTAACATTCAATATTTAAAAGAATGAAAGAAATTAATTATAATTGTAAAATTAAAAATGTAAACTTGTACCAAATTTCCAAATAGATTGGTACTAGATAAAGTAATGGAAAGGAATGTTGCAATTAGTGGCATTCAATATTAAATGTATCAAAAGAATGAAATGAAAATTGTAATTAGAAATTGGAAAAATGTAAACTGTATAAAAAAAAAAATTCCAGATAGATTCGTAAGATAAGAATGAAAAGGAAAGAGGCAATCAGAGACATTCGATAGCAAGACAGCAAAGGGAATAAGCAGAGCTGATTTAGAAGTAACCGGTTGTGTTTTTTTTTTGCTGGCTAGAATTTAACAAAAAATAATAATAGAAGGGTACGCTGACATGGAGGGCTAGTGGCAAACACCGGGCGTTTGCTCGGTCTATCTCCGTCTAACCATTCGCTCACTACTTATAACAACTAAAATGCTGCCGAGAAGAGACCGCCGTTACA
Source organism: Epiperipatus broadwayi (assembly GCA_028023455.1). Taxonomy (NCBI): domain Eukaryota; kingdom Metazoa; phylum Onychophora; class Udeonychophora; order Euonychophora; family Peripatidae; genus Epiperipatus; species Epiperipatus broadwayi. Next base: position 3,604,866 of record JAQFVV010000090.1, on the reverse strand, counting down.
GAACCAGATCTGCCTGGAGATTCGAAGTAGAATGTTGAAGGGATGAAGACCGACTAAAATGTGGAATTAGAAAGGAAACAAACCCACGTCAAAAGACTATAAACTCTCACTCCATTCACTGGAACGTCTGAAAAAGCGAACAACCATCTCTGCAAAAGAAGGGAAGGTTTTCCCCCCTCGATGGTTGATCCGACATTGGAAAAATCATACCTAGGTAACTATTAATACATGCATGTCAGAATTAATTTGAAATAAGAAATCAGTCAGAACTAAATTATTAAAAAGTTGCGCAACACTTCGGACAGCTATCATTAAAAGAACTTATGATTGTAATCTATTAATTTATGAGAAGGTAACAATTGAGTTACGATAATTTATTTAATGTTTCATTTGAATTATATTCTTTATTGTATATTTATGTATGTATTATGTTAGTGTGTGGATATATATATGTGTTTTAGGATTTTATTATGCATTAGAATTAGCGAATTGCAAATTAAATTTTATTTATAAAAGGGAAGTACTTAGTCATTTGCGTTTTCTTTTCTCTACCAAGCGAATAACTATTTAGAGTGAATTAAAATTAGATCAGTGAGCTAACAAGTTGATTAATTGAGGAATAAAATAAAGTAAGCTAAATGGATAAATAAATCCAGTCTGTATTGTAAATAGAGTAAAGGAAGGAAGTGCTATAATTTATATTCCTGCTGTACCGTGATAATTCCGGGAAATTTTATAAATATTCCAGGCGCTGGGCAGAACTAATTATTCGATACAAATAATTTGCCCAGCAGAGAAGAAGCGTTTAATTGGGAAATATAATGCTGGGATGATATTTTATTATGTCAGTGTTCAATTAAGAATATATACTCGATTTTAGGGTGTATATTGGCTTCTTGCTTGTGGTAATCATCATCATCAGTGGTTAACCGGTCGATCACATAATTAAGTGCGGCTGGGGTCTTTAACCGCGCGGCGGTGGTGTTACAATATAGTATGATATTCAAAGGAATAAAATGTTATATCCTTTCTGAAGGTAACATTTTTTAAAATATTTTTCAAGAATTAAATAAAGAACCCAGGAAAATATGTTACAGAAGCGTTTTGATATTAAAATATCCATTCTTCGAATTATTTAAAATGTATTTGGAAAAGATTTGTTCAAAAGTACTTGAAGTTTTTATTTTAAAGTGATATATAAAAATACCAAATGAAAGTTTAAATGTATCAAGAAGGAAACATAGAAAAAAAGTGAACACATAGATGAATAAAAGATGGATCCATGGAAATACAAATAGTACTTAAAAGTTTATCGAATATTTTTAAAATTAAATTAGATGGATTGATGCATTGGATACGCAGAGAATATTGGTAGAGAAGATTATGAAACTTCACGGGATTAATTAATATTATCATCCTAAAAATTAAAACCAAGGATTATTTTCTAAATTTTACTAAATGGATTAATAATTATTTTATTTTAAACTTTAATGCGCTTGGAGAAGAACATTTTTGAAAAACTCTAGAGAAGATAATAAGCATTTTAGACTTATCAGGAACTATCATCAAGAAAATATGTAACTATAGTTTTGATTCCTTTTATTTTGTTAACTAGTTTAAATCTAAAATTTTATATAAGATTAGGAAAAAACATAAAAACATTAATTTATTAATATTAAAATTTTATAATATAACAATCTAATAATTTAGCTAAAAATATTTTAATATAAAGTGTATGGGTGTGAATTTTTTTATATCTGCAATGCTCAAGTGGATAAAGAAAAGCCTACTGAATACGATGACTAGATAAAGGTTATTGGTAATAATAATAACTATTGATAATTTATAATGTATATTTTTTTGTTTTCTTTAGATCATCCCTAAATTGGAAGAATGAAGTGTAAAATTTTTTTTTTATTATAAATGTAAACGCATTTTCATACAACATTTTAAAAAACATTATGAGATAGGATTGATTTGAAAATATGCATACGACGATTATTTTTTTTATTAGTAATATAATCCAACATAACAAATAATTATGTGATTCTTTTAAACTTTTCATGTCATTGAATATTCAAATATTGTCTAAGTAGATTGTATATGATTAAACATACAGAGCAATGAAGTAAGCAACTTTTCTTATGGGATAGTAAGATTGTTTAACTATTAATGTATTTTATTTATTGTTTTGTAAATGCAGATAGTTATTTATCGATGTAAGATGTGGAAAATCTTGAGAAATAATGTTGAGATAGTGGCTTGGAAGTACTATAGTTAGCAGGAAACCAAGATGATGTATTTGTTTTTAAAAAATAGGATGTTATAAGAAATGGAAATAATATTTAGTCTTTATGTGAATATCAGCATAGTTAACATAGCCCTATGACTGATATACATTTTATTTGGACAGTGTTTATATTACTTTAAATATTTGATGTTTAATAAAGCTGAAGAAATAGCTTTAACATCGTTCCTGTACTAGAGGATATTAGGCAGATAAATGCCATACCTCTTCGCACTGTGCCATGATTTTGAGATATGTTAAGAGTAATACTCTAGCTTTCTTCCTTAATCCTATGCATCTGTTTTCGCTATCTTTATTTAATGTAACTGCATTGTTCAGTAAGATATGTTTAAGAGAAATGATAAATAATTTAGAACTTAGGTTATGCTATCGTTTTTTGGATAAGATTAGTTTATTTGCGTATAAGGAGCAGAATATTATAACTTAAAATTGAAGATCCAAAGTATCCTAAGGAAAGAAAAGAATCATAGAATATATTTTGAATTTTATTTTGGAAATGAAATATAAACTTTTTTAAAATAAAGTATCTAAACAAAGATATTTTCTTTAAAGTGATAATAATTTTAAATGCTTTAGTATTATTTTTTTTAAGAGAAAAATAAGTATTGCATATTTTTTTTAAAATACAATAGTACAAAGTAAATTATGTAAACAATATGCATAGTATATTTTTGTTTATTGATTAACAGAAATATATTAATGATTACACTTATATTAAACTAAAGTAAGGCTTAAAGAAGAATATATTATGATTAGTAAACATTGTGTGATAAATACTAAAATCTAGTACTGAATTTTTGGATAATATTTTGTGTAACATCTTTGACTTTGCAAGATGAAAATTTTTTTAATATTTTGAGAAGTCCATACTCATTATAAAATTTTGTTTTCTATGAAATGTTTTCTAAGTATGAATTTTTTAAAATAAGATAGGTTAATAATATTAAGGATAAAATGCTGTTGCTAATAAAGTAAATAAATATATTTGTAATAAGTTAACCATAATGAGAAACCAAATAGTAGCATTTTTTTAAAATTTAGTCCTAAATCTAAATAAAGATATATAATTGAAATATAATTTTTTTTTTTATAACCCGGTAATCAAACTGTAAAGTAAAAAAGAGTTAAGGATATCCACTGTAAATAGTGTAAATAAATTGTTTATTTATTTGTTGTTAGTAATAAACTTTGTTAAATTTTGTTATTTCAAAAATTTTGTGTCCGAGTTATTTGTTTCTCCACATCGCTGCATGAAAACATGATATATGCATAATAATCGAAACAAATATATAATTTTGCACAAAAGATAAATAGAGAATTATTTTAAGAATTTTAAATATTTTATTGATATTCATTATAATTAAATAATCATAATTTTACATTATTTTATTGGTCATAAATCAGTTATCACAATATTATATTAAATTATATGCTATCAGTTGCCACACCTATTTTGTTTATCAGATTATCATATGCTACCACTTGTATTGATTATATTCATGAAGATAAAAGATTATATTATATTATTTCATTATTTTATTATGGTAATAAAATTATAGTAAAAAGAAAAGATACACAGAATTAGTTAAACAATGAAGAATATTATTATTGTTATTTATTATTATTAGTTTCAGTGTAGTAGATTATGACATAAAATCCCTTCTCATATTTTACTACTGTATTTTAAAATTAACTTAGAATAAACTTTATGAACCTGAGATTATTTTATTGAGCTAGATTATTATTAAGTAGAAGATTAAGATTGAATTATTAGTTTAATCTTAGTGAGTAGAAGTTATTAAAGTCGTAAGAATACTATGAGTTTGTTATTTAAAATAGTAATAAAGGGGGGATAGTGTTCTTATGCCATTGAGGTAGTATCCTGTGGGATATTGGCTCAATGTAATCTATCTTGTCGCCTGTATTTTCACTTCAAGTCTCATGAAAATATTAAATATTTATTTAATTTATTTTTATAAACTGAACCTTATTCGTATTTTAAATTTGAGGTAGTGAAATATTTTAATTTTAATGCTGAATATTTTAATTATTAATTATTAACTGAGATAGAACCCGTTTTATTTTATATCATATATTATTTGGAAGTGAAGATGCACGAGAGCAAGGTCAGAATATATATTCAATACTTAAACAATGTAGAATAAAACAATAATATGAAAATAGTAATAATCAGCCATTAAGCTAATGCACATGTGCTTTGTAAATTTTAACTATAAATGAATATTCTCACTTTCCAAACACAAGATAAAGTCTTTGTGAAAAGATAGAATGAACCCATCTATCCTTTCAACCCAAACATTTAAGTATAGGTAAATCTTAAACATTTGGAAATGAGAACGTGAAGATATTAAACAATCACTTTAAATTACCTTTACTATGCCTGAATGAATGACACTTGCAAAATTCACTAGAATTTACAATATGTCATTCCTAGTTGAAAATAAACATATGTAAATAAGCATTTATTTTATATAGCGTGATGTTTTTAAACTGTAAATAGTAATAATCAGCCATTAAGCTAATGCACATGCACTTTGTAAATTTTAACTATAAATGAATACTCTCACTTTCCAAACACAAGATAAAGTCTTTGTGAAAAGATAGAATGAATCTATCTATTCTTTCAATACAAATGCTTAAGTATGAGCAAATCTTAAACATTTGGAAATGAGAGTGTGAAGATATTAAATTATCACTTTAAATTACCTTTACTATGCCTGAATGAATGACTCTTGCGAAATTTACTAGAATTATGAAAAGTAAACTGAGAGTGAAATCAAATTTGTTTTAGGTGTAAATCTAGTTTATGTGGCTCAATTCATACACATGTAGACATAACAAAAAGTTTCATTTAAATCAATTGCTTAGAAATGAAGTAAATATACGTAAATACGTATATTGAGCTTTAATATATATATTTAAAATTTATAAAGACAAGCAACAAACTCAACAAAAGTTGCTTATATAAATGTTAAAATAAAGTTTGGAATGACTTGAATATTAATTAAAGAGGAAATAATATCCTTGATATAAGTAGTAAATTATTTAAAATTAATTAATAAATAGCTCTTCCTAATGCAAATTAATTAACTTATTTTGGATTCTGACAAAAACATAAATTAATAATGTCACAAGTATAAAAAAACCCTCTGTTTTACTAAGCAAAGAAGTATTTTTAAAAGGGATATGTAATTATAAAAGTTAATTTTAATATATAATATATGTTTCTCCTATTTTAACATAACAGTATATGAAAATATTATTATAAAATGAATTTTTTTTATTATAAACACATAGCAGAAAATGTTGAATAATACAAGTAGACTAACTAATTCTTTGCCTATTTTTTGGACTTGTGTGCAAACTTTGGTGAAAATTTCAATATTTTCTGATTTACAGTTTGAGTATACACACAAATATTTTTTTAAAAACTTGATAAATTTACTTTATTAATAACAATATAATATTTTAAGATATAGAATATATGCTTCTATTTATATCAGTATAAACTTTTATATTGCAGTAATAAAAGTAATAAATCAAAACATTTTTTTTGCAATTTGTTCTGATAACAATATTTTTTATTTAGCTATGTTTGAATTAATAATAGTCTATGTATTTAGTTTGATTATCTGAATCTACCTTCATTTTAAGAGTTCAATTATTGTATTTATATGTTGGGCTATTTCCATCATCTAATATGTATATTGACTCTCTTTAGAAAAAAATAACTTTATTTATATATTCCAAAGATATACAATAAAACACAGGTTAGTATATACAAATGTTTCAAGAGGTATTATTCTTTCCTCTTCTTCAGGTGTTGTTGGCCTGACCAGTGACAATACTAACATAGGTATAAAACCTGGACTGTTAGATTCTTGAGTATTGAATTTTAAGGTAACCCTCTAACCAATTGAGCCATCCTGCCAAAGACAATAGTCAGTAGAAATTTCATATATTTATCTATGAGATTTCTCCTGATTTCTCCACTTTTTTCTAAGAGCAAAGTTGATTAACAGTTTTCATACATTATGTATAGTCAGACTAGGTTGGCTTATGGGATGTTTTTCGCCATTGTCATGTGAGCAGCTTCTTTAAATTTTCTTTTCTGTATCTTTTTTTCTCTATCCAAAATTTTTGTACCTTCCCAATAGTACATATATTCATTGGTACATACATAGTCTGCTATCTTAGACAGATCTTTTTTCTCTCTTCTAACCATTACTTTGTGTTCTTGCAAGTGCTTTTCAATGGGGTGACTAGTCTCATCAATATATATTCTTCCACATTCACAAACTGATAATTAGAAGAGAGAAAATAGACATGTCTAAGATAGCAGACCATGTATGTACAATGAACATATGTTTAATTGGGAAAGTACAAAAATATTGGATAGAGAAGAAAAGGTAGAAAGAAGAAAATTTAAAAAAGCTGCTCACATGACAATGACAAAAAATTCCATAAGCCAATCTACTGTGACTATACATAATGTATGGAAACCACTAATCATCTTTGCTCTTAGAAAAAAGTAAAGAAATCAGGAGAAACCTCATAAATAAGTATATGAAAATTCTACTGAGTGTTGCCTTTGGCAGGATGGCGAATTCAATACTCAAGAATTTAAAGATCCAGGTTCGATTCCCATGCTAGTACTGCCATTGATCTGGTCAGAAACACCTGAAGAAAAGGGGAGAATAATACCTTTCAAAATGTTGTGCATATGCTAACCTGTTTGTTATGTTATTACTAACAGCTGAATGTATTTTGAACATTTAAATAACGTTAAATTTTTCTAAAGACATTCAGTACTCATATTAGATGATGGAAATAGTCCAACATATAAATACAACTAAAGCACTATTATCATAAACCTTCAGGAAAACACTAAGTTCAACTATTATGTATATATCACATGATCACCGTCTCTATATTATCACATAATTGTTGTAAACAAAGGCAAAACTTTCCATACAGGGTGGCACTACTGTATGGAGAGTTTTGCCTTTGTTTACAACAATTATGTGCTAATATAGAGATGGTGATCATGTGATGTTCACTGGTTTAACACCAATCCTGCCTAATAGGATAGTGGTGGCTATGGTTGTTTAAGAGCCAAAGACACCAAAATGTATGGGTGCTGAATTGAGTTCAGACCCATATGACTATATAAGCTATTGAGCTTACATTGAAAATATTATTGTGTTTTCAATTTCATTCTCATAGTTTTGTAGTAAAGTAGAGTTAAAAGGTGGCTGCTGGAGGGTTGCATTAGATCCTAAGATCTAGGTGCAGTGCTCTCAGATCCAAGGCTTCTCACTGATGATGGCCACAAACCAGAAACTAGTCTGGGGATATTGGATGAGTAGGCACTAGATAGGTATTTTATGCACAAGCCTTCTGGCATCCTTTGATTACTCTGTTTGGCACAGGGTGGCACTACTGTATGGAGGGTTTTGCCTTTGTTTATTATGTATATACAAATCAATAGTGAATTGAATGGTATTAAACCGAGTAAAGTACATATTTGTTTCCAGATTCTTTGGTCTTAAAAATGTTCCGATAAAACTAATTGTATTCTATAATCATTTACACTTCATCTTCATGCAATGATATGATGATAATCACAAATTTTAAGCGCTTTTATATATATATTATTAACTTTTCAGTATTACAAGTCTTGTGCAGTTTAACCAAATGATAGAATGTCCCTCATGAATTAAAAATTGGGGGAAGCCCAAGCGATCCTTCAAGTGCTATGTATCATATGACCTTGAAAACAACCATTAATTTTTTTTATAAGCTCTGTTTGAATCAGTATATTGGCAGACTAATGGATTAAAAATAACTAAAACATTACGCTAAAGCGCAAACTTTCACTTCCTATGCTCAAACGTCACACGAACTCTTGCTTCACTAATTAATGGATTATTTTATTTTAATATCATTTAAATGATTTAATTTTGATGTGTATTTTATATAATATTACTGTCATAAATCTAATTACTTGAAAGATTTTGCGAGAGTCATTTGTAAATCTTCATTAGCAAGGTGATGAAACTATGAATGAGAAATGGAAAAACAATAGGAGATGTCATTTAATTTTCCCAGGATGCCGTTTAAAATATATTTGTAAATCCCAAACTATTAATCAAAAATGGAAGTGTTCACCTTTATCGTGAACTAAGATTCGTTAAATACAACTATTTAAAATTTACTTAATAAAAGTGAAAAATATTTGCAAAATAACCTGCATTATATATATAATACATGTTAGCACTGCGGAGTCAAGACATCAAGCATCCGATAAAGCTATCTATCCACATCTCTTTACGCTTGTTTGCATAAATGAGGAAGATATTTTTATGATTTGCTAGTAAATCGCTGACGCATAAAAGATAGAAAGTTGGAAAAAAACTGTCCTAGGGTTAGGATAGAATTTATGTTGAAGGATTAATAACATTAAAGAAAGATGTTTCATTATAAAGAGTCAAACTTAAATTTAAAGCACCTCATTTGCATTATTTGCAAGCATCAAGTTATCAACACTGATTACACATAAATAGTTCACCCCTGTTAAACAGATGTTCACAAACTATGTTTATTGTGGAGGTAAGAAAACGAGTAATGTAGAATTTTCGACTTTGGTAACAATTGGGACATAATTCATTATTATGAGATAAAATAAAAATGGTAATTACTGCAAACCACCATTAAGCTAAATATAAACTAATTCAAACCCATCAATAAAGGAAAAAGTTTAGACTGGACTACCTGTATTTTAATTTGAAGTCTATTTAAACATTTAATTTATTGTCATGTCAGAATTCATATAACAACACGATTTCAATACCTATTACCTTATTATATATTATTTTGAAATGACTACAACCAATCAGAAGATAAAGCTGTGCATATTTTTAACAATTTCGGAATATTGTATAAAATAATAGTTAATAAATATAAGATTTGAAATACAAGCATTCTTCATATACCTGAAGTATGCCTGTATTTCAAATCTTACACATTAAGGTCTACATCCTGCCCATCCCTCTATATATTTAAATGGATAAGGTCTTATACATGAGGGGTCAGAGTGACTTAATATTAACATGGATGTGGCAATAGTATTGGCATCAGCATGGGATTTGCCTTTCCATCATCAGATTTTCAATGGTATGGAAGGATGAAGAGTTGGAGGTAGGAGTAGATTAAAGCCAGTCCATTAAAGTATGAAGATTTGCTATCTTAATATAAACCTAGCACTGGTTATATAAGTGTGTGAGAGATGATAATATGGATTAACTGATGAGTTCTGGTTCAGCACAAAATACATATATTGGTGATTATTTATCTTTTCTACATGTGTGTTGTCATGTGTATCACAGATATGAGATAGTATGTATATTTGAAGGGTGCTTGAAGATCTGTGTTCAAATCTCCAGTATTTTAATAAATATAAATAATAAAAGATCAAATATAAGTTAAAAAAACTGCAACTCATTAGCGAGATGTATATATACAAATACAAACTTGTTAATAAATATATTTTATTTTGGATCATGGTTAAATATTCTAATTTATTGATGTGTTACAATGGAGAGCACGAATTCTATAAATTAATATGATTTCAGTATTGTTATTCAGGAATTGTTAAACATGATTTATGGCCTTTATTCGCTGATTGTTTATAATGATTTCAGGATGGCTCACGGTTATGCGGAAATCACATTAACGTATAAAATTCATAGAGAACATTGTAGCACATCAGTAAATTGAGTGCTTAAATATGATCAGAGCTAAAGTGCAGGCTGCGCCCTCTGTACTTTTTGATTACGAAGCTTATTTGGGACTTACAATATCAAACTTAAGTTTTATTTATGTTTGAGCATTATTATTTATATTTATGTTATGAAATAAAAAGAATGATTGTAAATTTTATAAAATTAGTGTAATTTCGTATATTATATAGTCTTCTTAGTTATTACAAATATAAACCATTTTTCTTGCAGCATCATAATTACACAAGGTGTTATAATGCAAATAGATAGCTTGTTCATGTTTTGTAAGAATTGTGTGAAGGTGGATAGGCAAATAATTTTTCTTTCTGCTTATTCATTTTTCTCCATAATGCTGCTGCTAATTTTTACACATACAACCCTTACTATGTTCTATTGTATGTATATATGTATAGAAACACAATTACTAGTCTATACAGCTGATTTTAATATTTCAACCAGAGTACTGGTTTTAATCAGAAAATAGTGCTGATTAAAATATTAAAAACAGTTGTATAGACAAGTAAGTGCTTGTTTTTTTTTTCTAGAGAATTAAGTGTTATATATATATATAACAATATTAAAATAAAGGTTTTCATGGGCTACAGATATAAATGAAATATTATCTGGGTATATTTGTGTATAATATATTGAAAATATATATATAAACTAACATGTGGACAAGAACACACTGATCATCATCTGAGTAATAAATTATTTTATTTTACAATATTTATTACCCAGTTGATAACCAAAGTGATCTGGTTAAAACATATATATATAATATTTTTCAATAAATTGTTTACAGATGTATAGATATTTCATCTATCTATCTATCTATCTATCTATCTATCTATCTATCTATCTATCTATCTATCTATCTATCTATCTATCTATCTATCTATCTATCTATCTATCTATCTATCTATCTATCTATCTATCTATCTATCTATCTATCTATCTGTCTGTCTGTCTATCTGTCTATCTGTCTATCTATCTATCCATATGTCCATCTGTCCATCCGTCCATCTGTCTATCCGTCTATCCATCTGTCTGTCTGTCTATCTATCTATCTATCTATCTATCTATCTATCTATCTATCTATCTATCTATCTATCTATCTATCTATCTATCTATCTATCTATCTATCCATCCATCTATCTATCTATCTATCTATCTATCTATCTATCTATCTATCTATCTATCTGTCTGTCTATCTATCTATCTATCTATCTATCTATCTATCTATCTATCTATCTATCTATCTATCTATCTATCTATCTATCTATCTATCTATCTATCTATCTATCTATCTATCTATCTATCTATCTATCTATCCATCTATCTATCTATCCATCTATCTATCTATCTATCTATCTATCTATCTATCCATCTATCCATCTATCCATCTATCCATCTATCTATCTATCCATCCATCTATCTATCTATCTATCTATCTATCTATCTATCTATCTATCTATCTATCTATCTATCTATCTATCTATCTATCTATCTATCTATCTATCTATCTATCTATCTATCTATCTATCTATCTATCTATCTATCTATCTATCTATCTATCTATCTATCTATCTAATGGATGATATTAATCTTACAATTAACTTGATTGGAATGCTTTTGATTAGATTTTTAATAAAAATGTTTTAACCAGTTCCTACTTATGGATCTAGACATTGATCCTTAGCAAAAGAGCCATTCAGATACTTCAGACCACTCACAGTAGTATGGGGAGATGCAAATTAGAAGTAAAAAAAATATCAAAATGAATTACATAGATGAAAGAACAACTAGGTGTCACTTATATAAGAGACTTAAATGGATTTGGGTTCAAGATATTTTTAAAGGAGATAATAATAGATGGACTGCTAAAATTTTAAACTGGATTCAAAAAGATTGTAAAAACTTACAAAAAGACTACATGTGAGATGGATGGACGAAATAAAAAGTGTGCTGGGATTATATGTGTAAGAGAAGTTAGAGATCAGAGAATATGGATTGAACTAGGAGAGACTTTCATTTTCAGTGGATCAATACTGATTGAAAAATAAAACTGATACATATATATATATACTGGGTCTCCAATTAATTTACACCCATAAGTTGTGGTGGTGTTACCACAGTTATTTCTGATGATCAATTTAATGCTTTCTCATTTCAAAATAAATTGCTTATTTTCATTGATATTTAATCAAACCTAAGAACTATATGCACAGGTTGATTAATAAATATGGATGTCACTTTCCTATCTAAAAAATATTTTGGAGAAGTTGACATTTAATCATCATTACATTTACTCCCATTTACATGTCAGCTAAATACTTTATGAACTGAGCTTGCTTCTCTGGAGATAACATGTATTATTGTTTGTAATTAAATGAGATCAAAACAATATTGTTTAGCTGAAACTTAATTGTGTATATTTTTTTAAAAAAAAGTGCACACACCCACCCACACAATAATAACCGAATTATACATAATAGACAATTTACAAATACTATATAAACAAATAAAAATGATCTAATTATCTTAAAAGATCTTATAATGAATGTTAGTATAATTAATTTATCAACCCATATAATTATTAACTATTCAATATAATTTAAATATTATATTTATGACCACTAAAACAGCTAATAAGTAAGGCTTTCTTGCACTAAAAGTATATACGTAAGTATGATAACATTAAACGTTCTTTGCTTTAAAAAAAAGAAAAAGAAAAAAAAGTTTTGTTAAAGTAATTGCCCCCAAATTAATTTTAATTATAGTTCACAAAGACGTAAATAATAAATCTTATTTTATTGTTGCTTTTTCCAATGAGTTTCACTACTTTCTTGATAAAAGAGGAAAAAGTTAAATTGTCTTTTTTTAAAAGTACTGTATTTGAGAGAATCATCAATAGTAGTTAGTGGCTAAGTGTCAGCTTATTAGCTCAAATTCTTTTACATTTGCAACATCTCAAGCAGCAATCTTTTGATTTTAACAGATTGTGTGTTACTAAGGGTCAAGTTAACATACTTTAAAATGTTAGCCAGTCATCTATTTGGTTCCTATAAAGTATGTGTACTGGGTCTTTGCTTTTTTATATTTTATTCATCTATATGTATGTATGTATGTATACAATATCCAGTGAGCAAAGAAGTTTTAACACATATATTTATGATTTGATATTGACATGACAAAATCATATCCTCCAACAATTAATAATATAATTTATTACTTAAAAAAAACAGGTGTAGGGACCATACTACCATCGTAGACAGTGCTGCGCCACCATCAACAACCAGCCCGAAGCTTGCAAGTGATAAATTTCTATACGAAATTGGCCGAAATTCCTCCCAAAAAATACCTGAGACAATACCCCCCCCACACACACACAACTAGCTAATTTCATCAAATTTTTCACGAAAATTGAAAAGTAAAGTGCCCTAGGCAATATAAATGCAGCAAATCCATTGAAAATACAAATTACAAAAAAAAAAAAAAAATCCTATAAAAAACAAAATCCTATAAAATTTCAAATTAAAAAAAACATTTGTAAATATGCATCTACGATCACATTCAAAAGCAATTAATTGTTCTCTGGCTTTCAAATTATGGCATATCTAAATTGATCAATAATATTTAAATAACTAAAAAGTAATACACAAAAAATGGTAATCAATGTAAAAAAGCAATACACAAAAAATAATTACCAAAGTCATTCCAGTAGGCACTTGAATGTGTTCAGCATAAAAATCCATTAAAAACATTATTTTGATTTAGAGTTCACATTTTAAATAGTAACAGAAGATTGAGTAATGGTGGTTATTTGGTCTAAAAAATACAGCAAAGATGACAGAATTTGAAGCTTTTAACTCACTTAAATAGTAACAGAAAATTAAGTAACAGTGGTTATTTAGTTTTAAAAAATACAGCCAAGAAATGGTGGAAAATTCACTGATAAGCAATCCAATTTCTTATCTGGAATATAAAAAAAAGATCTTAAATAACTTTTGGTCAGAAGAAAGACAGGTAATGGTAATGAACCAGATCTTGCAAGAGAAATTTTAGATAAAAGAGTGTAAATAAACCTATACACATTTTTTAAGAAGACAGGCCACCAAATTATGAACATTGTCTATATGTGGGCTCACTGAAAGTCAAATAACGAGGATAATAAGGCACAATTTATCTTTCAGGATTGAGCAAATGGTTATTGGTACTGATTGAAGGTCTATTAAAAAGGTGTTTCTTGAATGTTGTGAATATGAGTTACCACAAAGAGAGCAAAGAAAATAAGTTACCCCTATGGTAGCCCAACCATCATTTAAGAAAGGTGATACATCCATTGATAGCATGAAGATTGATTATAATCCAAGATACCAACCATACAAAATTCAGCAGAGCAATAGAAGAAATTATGAAACTATTAGAAGAACTGGAGACCATGTTCATGGAATCCATCTGGATCACAAATGAAAATTCCTGTGAAGCAATCACCACCATTATCTCCCATTCAAGGTGCAAGTAAGTCATCTACAAAAATAAAAAACAGTTAGAAAGAGATAGACCAAGAAAGAAAAGAGAGAGGATTTCATATCAGCATAAGGAAACTAACCATTACCAAGTTGGAGGACCAGCAGAAGTAAACTACAAGAAGTTACCAATCCCATTTTCACTTAGGGTTTATTTGGTAGATGTGAAAGCTGATAATAAAGAAGATAAAGGAAGGCTTTCTCTCTGTTGACTTTACATTTGTTAAAGAATCAATTAATTTGGATAAAAAATATAATAGTTTTTTAATAAAGGAATATCTTTCATTTAAAAAAACATATTTGACAAAAATGTCAAGAAATAGCTATATGTAAAAAAATATTAATGGTATTGTGGATGAAGCAGGGAAATGGAAATATTCAACATACCCATTGCCTCTTCTTGGTAAGAGAGGATGTGTAACAGTTGTATTGGACATGAACAAAGTTACATTATTAGATTTTTGGAAAACAATGTGATATATCCATTTCATTAATTTTTTTTTTAAAAAATAAGATTTTTGAAATTTATTATGGAGTAACCCCAAACAGTATAACATAAAATATTAATATGTAAATGAAGTTAAAAAAATATTAAAATTAGATAATTTTTTTCTTTCTCCCCCATCTTTTATTTGAAGTAGAAGAAAAAAGGAAAAGTAGCAAAATCAATTATATATTAAGTGAAAAAAAAATACACAAAAAGTGTCAACTTCTAATTTTTTTTTATTTACTTAAAGTGATGGAGATAATTTTTATACTAAGGCTCGTATTTGAATGTAATATAATTGTAAACATGGTGCTAGATAAAATAATTGCTTATTTACTCATAATTAAGTTTCAGTAAGAATGACATTTAGTAAATTCTAAGTAATTTCACCGATGTCATTCAGTCAAAAAACATCGTAAATAGTAATTTAAAGTGAAAATTCTACTCACGCTCTCCTCAACAGTACTTCAGATTTGCTCATATAAAAGAATTTGGGTCGTAGAAATAAGAGAATCCTTTTTATTCCTGCATAAATACTATATCTTGGATTGAAGAGGAAAGTATTCATTTATTTAACACTCTCAAAAGGCGCGTGCTCAATTAGCTTGAAAGGCTGATATTTGAATGTAAGGCTTATATTGAAAATGAAGTGCTGAGTTAAAGAAATTGTTCTATAGTTTTGTGTGTAATGCAATTCCTATCTATTTTCCATAACAACTACTTAAAAAAACTGCATTTGATAAATATAACTCTGCAAACAGATTATCAGAGAAAAATAAGGATACTGACATATTGGGTGACTACCTTTAAAGCTTTGCTTAATGTTACTGAAAAAAAGAAAAGTATTTAAAGGAAGAAAATAAAGTTTTTCAAGATAGCAGTAAGATATGCTAAAGCCAGAACTTTTAATCCTTAAATATTGTTTGTTATTTATGAATATGTAAGACAAATAAAGAAAAAGAATATTTATGAACTTTAAAAAAGTAAAGCATGAAAAGTATATTGGAATTTGTCAAAATGACACTATGTTTTTGATTCTTGTAAACTATATGGTTAGAATATCTAAATTTAAATTATTTATAGTATTAACTGTATTGCTATCTTTAATAATAAATTAAATGAAACTAATTCTAGAAAAGCTCTCTAGCAATAAATAATCATCATTTTTTATGTGAGAAGTTATCATGTAAAGTTACAAAGTGATAAAACATTTCAACTTTTATTATAATTTTTAACTTGAAAAGCATTCAAGAAAGAAAATTTTCCACAAAAGATTCTCATTATTTATTTTATTAGCTATTTATTATTATATTTATTTTATTTTGTCATTAATAAATTATTTCATTATTTACACTTATTAATTATTATTTCATATATATGCAATCAACACACACATGACCCATAGAGTAAGCCCCTCACCATAGCTCTGAGAATATGCTCTCCTACATGTTATGTTTGGAGTGTATGGTAGATAAAGCAAATAAACATTTATACACAGAATGAGCTTCAGTTAATTAGCTATTACTATCATATTAATTTACTTGTATATTTTGCTTTTTTGTTTTTATCATCATCCAGTCTGTTCATATTTTAGACCAATTTGGAAGTTATAGCTTATATTGTGAGAATATTTGAGAAGATGAGTGTTATTTGGCATTTATTAAATGCCTTTCTGTTTGCAAATTTCTATTAAACTAATGCTAAATAATAGTTAAGTCCTGCATTAAATTTGTTAAACCTATGACCAATTTATCTTTAGTTAAAACTTTATACACTTCTCGTGTACAGTATATAGTAACTTTCACATTCTCTTTCTTTTCTTATTTTTCTTAACATATTTATAAATCTTGTAATTATATGTTAACTATTTTCATAATTTAGAATTATTTAGAAATTTCCACAATACCATGCACTTAAAAAATGAAATTAAACAAAGAACTATCAAAGAAATTTATATCAAATGTATACTAACTGTTAGAGCATCATACCAAATTTAGTATTCAAAAATAGTCTCAAGTTTGATTTACTAAGCTACTATTTTTATTAGTCAGTCCCAAAAGCCCTGAAAATGAGACATGTCATATATTAAACTAGTGATATTACAATTACGGATATGATTGAAATAGTCCACAATACTATTATAAGTAAAACACCAACAGATACAAACAATGTATAATCATTATAGCATGAAATAGCCACCATCAATTAACACAGTAGCCATAGAAACCAAAAGTTTTTTTTAAGTGTCATAGCATCGGCTGAGACGTGAACCCACAATCCAGGCAACTGCCTGCAAGTGCAAGGCAGTCGCGCTGACCTCTCGACCATCAATGCAAGACTAGAAACTAATAGTTGCAGGTGATTAGTGCATAAAATCCTATCTAGTGTATACTCATCCAATATCCCCAGACTAGTTTTTAGTTTGTGGCTTTCATCAGTGAGGAGTTTTGACTCTGAGAGCTTTGCACTTAGACCTTAAGATCTAATTTAACTCTCCAGGAGCACCTTTTGTTGTTTTAGTTAGATAAAGCTATGAATCCAATATCTAAACACACTCATGGTTTCAATACAAAATCATTCACTTGCATAGTCATGCATATCTGAAACTAGTTCAGTATCTATGCATTTTGATGCCTTTGGTTCTTTAGTAACCATAGACACCATCATCTTATGGGCAGGATGGGTATTAAACCTCCAAAAATTATATGATAACAATTTCCAATGCTTATCCACCTTCCACCAGTAGTACCACTCAGTGTAAGCCAGAGTAATTAATAGATGCAGGTGAATTTATGCATAAAACCTCTCTCTAGTGCATACTTATCCGATATCCCCAGACTCATTTCTAGCTTATGGTTTTTATCAGAGAGAAACTTGGATCTGAGAGCACCACACCTAGATCTTTGGATCTAATACATAAGGTGGAAACTAGTCTTGAGATATTGAATGAGTAGCAATTAAATAGGAAGTTGATACATTAAACTACTGGCATCCATTGATTACTATGTCTCACACTAGGTGGCAATATTGCATGGAGAAAATTGTTATTGTGCACAAACAATATAAACCACTAAACATCACATCATCACCATTGTGGACTCAAAGTTGGAAAGTTACTGTACTAAACTCTAAGTGCAGTGGTCTTGGATTCAAGGCTCCTCACTGATGAAAGCTACAAGCTAGAAACTAGTCTAAAGATATTGGATGAGTAGGCACTAGATAGGGATTTTATGCAAAAACCTTCCTGCATTCATTGATTATTCTGGCTTGCATTGAGTGACACTACTGTATGGAGAGGTTTGCCTCTGTGTGTCTGTACAAACAATATATATTTGCTTAGTTTTATATAAATCTATGCTCTCTTTTACTTTTATTGCAATATACAAAATTATCTACAGTACTTTCATTCTTTATTTTTTCAATTCTAATGTTAGAATATCATATAATTTTAAAATGTTCGGGTTATTCAAAATAATGCTTTATGCCTTTGTAAATGTTTTTACTTATTTATCATATGATTTCTTGGAATAAATTTTAATTATTATCATTTACATTCTTTCATTAAGTGGAATAACTAAACTTGTGTTTGTGTCTAATATAAAAAAAAACAGTTGAATGGTATATTGCAGAAGTTTAAAGATGTTTAAGTACAAGAAGTAACAGAATTAAAGAGAATGATCAATGAATAATGAGAAACAGACTTCTCACTATTATTTGACCAATCCATATAAGGCTCTAATATATTATGACCACTTACTCAGTGTATGCTTCCACTTTACTAAAGAATACATATTTCCTATTTAAACCATTTATATCCTTACCTTTTTTTCTATCTTTAAAAAGTGACTACCTTTTTTAATATTATTGTGATGATTTTGTTCAAATTGATGCAATTTTTACTTTCTTAAAGTGATTGATAATTACAGTTACCAAAATATTGATACCAATAACTGAAAGTATATGGCTGTAACTTTATGATTTTTAGAATCTTCTACTTTTGATCATCAACCAGATTTTCTCTGGAAAATGAAACATATTTTAGTTTTATTTATAATATGTATAAATATAAAATGAGCATTAATTTATTGAGCGGAAAACTCCTGACTAATTTGAATAAGACTTAGTGAGGTTGATGTTAAATATTTCTCCATATCAGAACATTTTATTTTTACAATTAACCTTTTTATTATATAATAAGTAAATGTAAACCTTCAAGTGACAGGAATTTTAAAAATAAATATTTTGTGTTTTAAAAATATGAAAATAAATATTTAAATGAAATTCATAATACAATAATGAAGCATGGTGTCATTAGATATAATCACTCAATTTAAAAAGTTACAGAATAAACTTTTAGCCTAAAAACGATTTACTCGCTGACGAAGAAGCTTCCAAATAAACAAAACAAATTTCGCTTAAAACTATTAAATGGGCCAAGCGCTTTCGAGGTTTGCCCTCATATTCATGGCCGACGAAAGTAATAAATCTTTAAGTAGTGTTATTAAATAACAAATATGCAAATGTAAATGCAAATCAGTTTGACCATTTTTTTGAAATGGAAAAACACGTGTCGCGTCTATTGATAGAATTGTTGTCGCAAACAATAAAGTACGCCTCTTTGATCTTTCTTTTACAGTCGTTGGTTTCAGGGCATACAATCCTGGGGTTGCCTGGTTCGAACACATGGCCAGTCTGCTTTTCATGTTCCAGAATAAACTTTTAGATATTTAAAGGTTTTTATTTTTAGGACTAGTTATCAGCAAAAAAAGAAAAGAAAAAGAACATTAACTTTAAAAAATATTTTATTTATTGTTTTGACAAAAGTGATTTATTTGTATACAGTAAAATGGCTTCTGTTTGCCATAAACTTTTTACAAGTCACATGACCACCACTTTTTATGCTTGTGTATAACTGTTGTCAAAACAGGCAAAACTCACTATACGTATTGCCACAACCAGCAAGCTACAGTAATCAATGGATGCCAGAAGGCTTGTGCATAAAATCCCCATCTAGTGCCTATTCATCCAACATCCCCAGACTAGTTAGGATCCTAAGATCTAGGTGCAGTGCTCTCAGATCCAAGGCTCCTCCCTGACGAAGGCCACAAGCCAGAAACTAGTCTGGGGATATTGGATGAGTAGGTACTAGATGGGGATTTTATGCACAAGCCTTCTGGCATCCATTGATAACTCTAGCTTGCTGTGTGTGGCAATATGTATAGTAAGTTTTGCCTGTTTTAACTTTTATGTAATTTTCAAAAATTAATTGTTTACAAGAAGAATTAATTATTTATGATGTTGGTTTTGGTTTAAAAATAATTATTTTACAACAATATTGCATCATAACTTCTAATTTGTAAACAAATTACTGAAAATTCTATTTTTTCTTTAGAATTCAGTTATTTTCCCTCAGATTAAAACCTTCAGCCAATCACATATTCTCATTTCTATTGACTTTTAACTTACCTTCTTCATGGCTTTGTCATACTAACAGGGTACTAATAATCATGTAAAATGTCTATAATAATGCTGACATAATATTATTTTTTTTGCTGGTCTGGTTGAATTTTGGATTTGGGGTAATTTTAATTATATATTGACTAGTTTAGCTTTATGCTTGTAATCTCTCTCTCTCTATATATATATATATATTCAATAGATGGCACTTTACCAAAACCACCGAACAAGCATGTATTTGTTTACATAAATGTCAAAAGAGTCAGAATTCACTATCTCTTTCGTTTTTGACTCTTTTGACGTTTATGTAAACAAATATACGCTTGTTCGATGGTTTTGGTAAAGTGCCATCTATTTATCATAAATACAAGTGATAGCAAGTTACGTGATTATAACTTGTTTTTGTTTGCATGTATGTATGTTTGTAAATAACATTAATTTATGCCCTCTGTAGAAATTTTTAATGCTTTTTCAAATACCGTTTAATAAAAAAAAAATCAATTTAACCTCTATCGAATACATCTTTCTGTTAGTAAATAACATCATCAGCAGCCTGAAAATTATTTGAGACTCCAATAAATAGTTTGATATAAAATTTAAACATAAATTAAGAGACAATTTGAATAAAGTTTTATCAGTTTGAACTACTGCTAAATTCATGTTCAAACTTTAACATTAAAATAAAAATTGTAGATTGTGATTAAATAAAAATTATGTTGCTATATTGGATGTTATGTTAACTAGCTTTCTACATGATAATGTCATTGGTTATTGACAGAAACAGATGTCCAGCAAATATTGGTTGATTTTTTCATCAAATTTTGTTCTCTTTAAATTTCATAGAAACTTTCTATAGTGGGCACGCACTGAAATTAATATTAGTAATATTATTACACATTTATGTAGTATTTAATTATATATTTATATATCTATATTTATACTTAAATTCAAAAGAACTATAATAGATCACAAGAGAAATGTTGTTTAGCCTTAGGACTGTCAATTAGTAATTAATAGTTTCCTAGCAACATCAAAGGTCATCTCTAGTTTTTTACATGGTTATATACCATTAATTCTCATTGTTTACATCATAAATTTATGAACATTATTTATGTAACATATATATATATATATATGTTTTTATATTTATAAGGGACTTGAACTCGGACTTTCAAGCTCCCTACAGGTATCCAATCCATCTTATACATTACCAATATATATGACTACATATATGTGAAAAAGATATTTTTCACTTGTATATGGTAATGTGTACTGGTAATCTTTATGATGGATTGGATACCTGTAGGCAGTTTGCAAGTCTGAGTTCAAGTCCCTTATAATTACATAGTTTAGGAAAGACAATATACTTGTATTTAAATATTATATATTTATATATACATACATACTACTAACCTAATCTGTCTATGTTTTTTTTTGTTTTTTTAATTCTAATTAATTGAAAATGATTAGTATTGAATCTTTAATCCTATCATGTTCTTATTTTTTTTCTGAAAGACTGACCAATCATTTTCAAAACAAATTCTTCTCCCCCTTGGTTTCATATGTAACATATTTATTATATTTTATCTAATAAGTGAATGTAAAACACAGTTTAACTATAATAAAAATTACATAATACAAGTTTAGTGGGTGAAATGATCGAAAGATTGCACTATGCAAAAATGATATATCATACATCATATATTAATAAAAACTTGTTTTATTGTTTCATATAAAAAAATTATCACATCAAGCTGATCATGTATAAAAACAATAATGAGAAAGGCAAAAAGATACCCATATGGTTGGAGAAATTGATAAAAGACTACTCCATTCCTAGAAATTATATGTTGTAATAAGCGCATCATCCAGAATTATTTGTTAAAAATCTTTAGAAGAGATCAAACTTTATTTAAACTTTGCAAATACATTCTACTGTTAGTGGCACACAGATTATAATTTAAAACATTTCAAATGCTATTATTATCCTCTCATTTTCAGGCGTTGCTGGATTGACCATGACAGTGCTAGCATGGGAAATCAAACCTGGAATCCTTAGATTTATGAAACGTGAATATAAAATTATGTTATTTTAGTTCATTAGAGTGATAACTTAAATTCAGTATTAATGAATCTAAAATTTCCACATTTGATTTCCATGATAGTACTATCAATGCTATAGCTAGAGATATCTGAAGAAGACAATAAATAATACCAATTGAATATTCAAAATTTTAATCTCACATAAATGATTGCTGATGCAATATGTAATGTTTAGGAATATAAATACTTTATAACATGGATAATCACATCCAAAATACTTTATGATTCTCTAGAATCTGCTTGTCCTTTCTTCTTTTAGTAATGTATTTGGATATGATTGTTCCATGAAGTATTTAAATAGAATGACTTGAAGTCAGACTTTCAAGTCCTTCTCTTTACATTATGGTTAGTGTGCATAATATACATTTATTTAAACATGATGTATTATGATGTGTTATATATTTATTTGTATATTATTACTAACACTCAAACGGGTTTGATAAAATTAAATAAAGTTTGAATTGTTTTAAAGATATTTAACAATTAACTATAGACGTTTGAAATAGTCCAATATTATAGCATCAACACAAACTTTTAAACAGACTATCTTCATGGATACTTTTAAATAATATTGTATTTTTTGACATCATGTTAACATCAACTAACTGGATTAGTCAAGCATGGGTGGCTGAGAGGTCAGCACAGCTGTCTTACAAGCAGTTGTCCCAGGTTAGTGGGTCCACTTCCTGGCTGATGCTATGACACACAAAAAAAAACTAACTGGATTATATAAAAAATATTTAATCATATTTTTTTTAATAATAGCCTTTTTAAAATTTTCCTTTCTATAAATATATATACAAATTAGAATCAGTATATATTGTATAGCTAAAAATTTCAAATATAAACTATCTATCAGTTCCCCAATGTTATGCTCTTTCAGCATGCTACTTAAAGTCTAAATTTAATGACAAGGACAAGAGGTTGTCTGTGCTGTTAAAGTCAGATTTTATCTTTGTTTACTAAAAAGCCCAAATGAAAAAAACATAGTGGTGGGGAATGATAAAAATTATGGTACATTGGGATTAGAACTGCTGCAATAGCCATGATTGGAATGAAGAAATGAGCATTATTGTATGGAAAGGCTTTAACCCAATGATTATTTTATCTTTTGACCAATTTACCTCCTTGTGAAGTTTTTTGTAAGTATTATATGTTAAAATGCATGTAAAATGGTATATTTATTATAATAAATTTTTTGCCAAAATTTTGCACTAAAAGGTGGGAAATTCAATATTCCTGCTCTTACAATAAACATAAGCCATGCTCTGACATGTTTGCCATTGTCTGTTGCCAAGGCTGTAAAACATTTGGCATTTTACAACATTGTGGTTTCCAATGATGCAAAAACGTGATTATTTGTGAATTTATTATGGTTTTAGATATTTTTTTAAAAATAATTTACACTATATTTATTAGATATCAAGAAATATAAATTATTAATAACTTATTTTGACTTGAAATATTTTATTTTCAAAAATATAACATTATATTAGCAGCTAATGTAAATATGGCCTGAAGCAATTTACAAGACTAGCTTTGACATAAACAATCTACTTTATATTTATGAGTAAGAAAATATCACAATTTTGCAATAAATATTCAAAAAATTTAAACTTTTAAAGCATAATTTGTTAGATATAAGAGAAACAAATAATTATTCATTTGGATGTTTAAAAATAATAAGAATTAAAAAATATTTTGTTGATTTTATAAACTGAAAATAATCTTTCTAGAAACAATGATATGTAAAGTCTTTATTTTGATAGCGATCTAATTTTTTAACATTTACAGAAACAAAATGTGAATTTTTAAAATTTATTTCAGTAGTAAACAAAAATATCTATCAAATGAAGTCAAATTTATTACTTTCTGATAAGTAAGAATCATTTTATCATATATTTTACATTGATGTGTGAGATAAAGAAAAAAGGTCAGAAAATTCTGAAATGTGTGAAAGGTTTGCTGCATTGTGGAAAAGTTAAATAATCATTATATGTTTTCAAAGTAGTAACTTGTCTTAAGTTGTTATTAATTTTTTTTTTAATTGTAAATAATTTAATGTAATTTTTTTTTGGAATATTGTGAAGGTTTCTAATTTGGAGTTTATTTACAGATTTGTTTCTGATGTGAAATTCATCCTGATTATATTGCAGCAGTTCTAATCCTAAAGTGCCAAAATTATATATATATATATGAAATATTTAAATATATATAAATATTATATATATATATATGAAATATTTAAATACATAGAAAAAACACAGATGTTAAAAAGATGGTAAACAATGAAAATTGCAAAGTGTTAACCCATAAACTGCTAATTATATTATTGGTTGTATGAGGTAAAAATCAAAGTTTTTAATTGACCAACTCACAAACTGAAGACAAAGCCAATTGTTAAAATATATTCACCTATAATATTAAATTCACTTCAGATTTGTTTATAAAAAGTATATTAATAATTTGTCAGGTTATGAAAGTGAACAAAAGTTCTTTCAAAAATAAATTGCTATTTATTTATTATAAAATATTCAATTTCGGCAAATTTAAAAATGAACATACAAACAAAGAGTTGCTGATGTAAATGCTTTTTTTTCAGTTTTACGTTATGGAAAAGTAAATATTTTTTTTTGCTAAATCTTAAATATTTTTACTAAAATCTTCAATATTTTTTGAAAATAATTGTTTTTTTTTTAGTATATTTTGTGAAAATGATTTGTAATTTCTCAGGATATACTTTTTTAATACTTTAAATCATATTCGAAATGAAAATTTCAGCGTTTTTCTTTATTTTCTTTGATCAGGTGGTTTCTTTGTTCTTTCCAGCCAATCAGAATGTCTTTGTCGGCTGAGAGCCAATCACCGACAAGCTTGTTTATTTGTTTAGCTTTAAATGCCATTTTATTGATTTTTTACTTGTAAAATAATTCAGAAGAGGGCAGCATCTTACAGAACTTTAAAAAACCTATCTAATAAGAGTAAAACGTCTATCCTAGCATTAAAAATAACAGAATTAGAGTGACGTCAACTGTCGACGAGAGGTCTCGTAAGAAGCAGGCTAAAGGTTAACACATTTTTGCATTCAAAAATCAGATTATTAAATAATAAATATAATTGCCTTATTATGCAATACTTATGCAACTTTTTATCATGACAATAAAAATCCCAGTTCAAGTTAAAACTAATTAAACTGTAAACATTTTGCCCACTAGTGTCAGATTTAGAATTCACTTCCAGATATCAAACTTAGTGACCAATTAGATAATCATCTAATACAATATATATATATAGCTATAAGTCTATTCTTTAATACAGGGGTCCCCAACCCTATTCCCGTGGGCACCACATGATAAAAAATTATTTATCTAACACAAATAAATTTAATTTTTAATTTTTTTTATAAATTATTGTATTATATTGTAATCAAATTGTAAGGCATACTAATATTTTTACAGCGTAAAAATATAAATGTTAATTATATATTAAAATTTTATTTTTGAAATAAATATTTTTTTGTACATTATGTGTATTATTAACAATAACCAACTATAAATTTACATTGTAAAAATAAATGTTGCCCACCACCTGGCCAGTATTATAGAATGTGCTCTTAAGTGCAAAAAGGTTGGGGACCCCTGTTTTAATAGATAGTAAAACAAGAATCTAAAAGCCCTGAAAGGTTCACTAAGTAGAATTTGAATACTTGTTGAGAAATACTTTGGTTTTTCAAAAGATCTCAATAAGATTGTTGGAGTGGTTAAGCCATGCAGTGGAATATTTAAAAGCTATTCTATCTCTTTATGTATTCCAGTGAAAAGATGACTGATTTTTTATTCAAGCTGTTTGTAGTGCCACCTATGAACAAATATATGAGTTACATAGCAATATGTGAATTGCTTCATACCAACATAGACATTCTTCAACCTCTCCCTGATATCACAAAATCTTGAAAATGATTTGAAAATGTTATTTTTCATTGGTTCATTGCTATACATAGCGAGAATCATTTCAAATATTTCAATAGCAATTTTTGCCCAATTTGAAACAAAATGTAATGTGAAGCATGGGTTAATGTCATATTATAACACATTCTATGCTTAACATTATTGTCATTACTTAATCTATGATGCTACATAATGCATGTATTGTTTCAGAGATGGCGCTACTGGTAGCCTGAAAAGAGAACCAATCAACATTTTACAGGGATAAACTGCTTAGATTCAATTCTATAATTTTCACCTAGCTATGAAAAGTTATTAATGAATTAAAAAAGAAAGGCCTCATTGAATGAATCAAATGGTATTGAATAATATATATTAGCTGCAAAATAGTGACGTCTTGATTCTTTTGTGTCTCGCCTAAATGAATAATAAATAATTGTATTCATTTTTTTCGCTAATTGAGATTGATGAATTCTGTACTCCAAAAAATGTTTTTATAACTAACATAAGTTTTTAAGTTTACTAAAGTATGTAAATAAATTATATTTACGTCTATATCTGTGTGAACAAAATTTGATATTTTTTTTAACTAACGAAATTAATATAGTGACAATAATTAATTTATTTTTGTTTAAAAGAAAAATAAAATCATTAACAATTATATTTTATAGAAAAATAAAGTCATTTAAAGGTAAATGTAACTAAACTTCAAAGTAATTAATTGTATATTAAATTATTTCACTCGCATGGAAAGTTGCTGTTTTCATTCTACTCTTTTTCTTTCAAAACAATAACAAATTGATTTTAATTTTTTTTTTTTAATAAACAAAAGCAATTTGTTGAAAAATAAATTTTCTTAACCTTCGATGTTATATATATATATTTACACAGTCAATCTACTTTCTTTCCTACTATATAGGTAAACCATTTCACTTATTCTTCAGTTTGTCATATCATTGTGCTGGTTTCATAGTTGTTACTGCTAAACACCACAAAAAAAGCCCTCATATGAAATACAGTGATATATTTACTCCAAGTACCAAGTTGATATAGGTGCTAAAATGAAATATATATGAAAATATATTCTTATGATTTTAATCTGAACGTGAATTAACTTTTTGGCTTATCAAACATGTGATTCTAAAAAAATGTAAACTAATTCACGACCAAATAAGCTAGATTCCCAAAGAATTATCTAAAGGAACTTGTAATGGTCTTTTAATGACAAAATAAATTGGCATTAATATAAATAAAAGATAAATATTATTTGCAAATTCATTTAAATGATTTGTTGGGAATCCAGCTTATAAATTCTTTAGGTATAGATCTTTTTTTTTCATATGTCAAAGAATCGGCTGGAAAGCAAACCCGCAAACCCGGAACAACTGCTTGTAAGGCGGCTGTGCTGACCACTCGGCCACCAACGCTTGACAGGTATAGATCTTATTTGTTCCTTAAACTTGTTTATAGATCTATAGAATAGATACATAATATTTTTCCTATTATGCTTATTTTAAATACGACTTCTCAACAATTTTAGAATACGAAAGTTTCAATGTTTGCCTCAGGTGTCAAAATTAATCAGCTTGGCCCTGAAGCCATGTACAATAAAAAAGTATTTTTATCACACTACTTAGACATTAATTTATAAGCATTTATTTTTTTCATTTAATTCTATTTGTAAATGTGTACAAATTAATTTCTCTAGTGTAAAAAAGTTAAACATCAACTTTAAAATTTTGTTTAGATAACAGAAGTTTTGGAATTATGAGTATCCAAATTAATGGTATTTTATCTGTATTATATGATGCAATTATATACTCAATATTTATTGTGTTTGCTTTATATTTCGGGCTCACAATTATGTATAAGTATTTACATGTGTTCTTATTATTATTCTAATGTTCTTCACAAATTATTGTATATAAATATTTTGTATAATCAATAATTAACACTTTTTAATATATAATAAAATATCAACAATATTTTCACGACATAATTATGTTTTGGATAATGAACATATTTTCATAAAGTATGTTGAAAATGTGAACGTCTATAACAATTCTAAAATAACAATATGGATTACTTTATTAATAAGTATCATGTATCTTTGTTTAATTTTTTAATATAAATTTCAGAAGCACATAACTGCTGAAAATATCATATTCAAATTAGATTCATGACTTTGAATACATACTATAAAAAATGTATACAAAAGTATTTTATTATAAACACTTTTAACTACTGTGCATTAAAAAGCCAAAAATACTTGTTTTCTTTCACCACATATTGGGGTTTTTTGTATCTAATTTGAAATAAAAATATTGTGTATCCAGAAATTAATTAATTCAATCATTTTATTACCACTTGCTAATCATTTTAAATTAGTAACAGCCTTTTAAGGTTGTTCAGGCTAGATGATTATAATTGATACTCTATTAAGAATTATAAGAAAGATAGTAGTCACAAGTAATTTATCAGTAAATTTTCTATTAATAGAACAGAATATGTGAATAAATGAAAAAAATATGAAATTTTTCTGATTTGATCCAATAAAGAGAATGCAGTATCCGGATATTTGAAAAATGATATGAGAAAAATAAAAATATCAGAAATTATGATTATCAATTTGCAAAAAGAGCTATAGAAAAGAATTATGGTAAAATAACATCTTAGTATTAAAGAAAACATCATCTCAGCAATAAAAAGAAGAAAAGATGAAACTATTACTACAAAAAAGGTCATATCTGTAGTGAAATATATAATAATAAAAACAAGAATATAAAAAGTATCTCATACAGTTATTACATCTTCTGAATTGTCCAGCATTTTAAACAAAGAAGTGACATGCAATTAAATCTATGAAGAAAGAAACAGCTTCAGAAAATGAGAAATTATCATTCATATCTTAAAAGAAGTCGATGAGGAAATACAACAGTTATTGGTAAAGCTGCACACTAAATGTCTAAGCAATAAAGAGATACTAAGTGAATAAAACACAACAGTAAGAAGATTGATTTAAAAGAAAACTGATAAAGACATTAAAAATTACAGACCTATCTATCTTCCATTAGTTCCATGAACAATTTTACCAAGATAGTTACAAATCATCTATTTATCTATAATGAGGTTTGGATTCTAATCAACCAAAAAAACTAAGCCAAATTTGAAAGTGGTTTTAGCATAGTGGATCATATCCAAGTATTGAAAGAAGTTGTTGAATTTGAGTTGTTGTTATTTTGGATTTGTAGATTATGAAAAAACATTTGATTTTTAAAGCATATCAACAGTGAATAAAGCATTGGATCATCAGGATAATGACTCAAAATATTGGCACTAAGAAACATGTATATCAGAATGATTTTATCTCTCGAAAACATTTTATAGACTTTTACAAAAAGTATGTTGTAAATTAAAATGGGAAACTTAAAGACTAAAAATAAATGGAGTTTGTTAAAGCTGTCTAAATTTTGCAGATTAGAAAACAATGATTCAGAGCTTCATAAAATGCTGTAAAAGTTATCTAATAAGAAAAGAAAAAAAGTAGAAGTAAAGGTATTTGCAAAATAGTCTAAACTGATGTTCAATGGATTTTCACAGAAAAAGAAAATAAAGATGGATAATTATAAAGTAGAAGTTAAGACATATAAAGACCTTGAATTGACTATTAACACAATTGGAATTATAGTGGATATATTTAATCATGGAATTGTTGTAATTTTGGTAGAAGTAAGATAATATTAAAAGCAAATAAGCCTATGTGTTTGATAAAGAAGGTTTTAAATAAATCTTTTATTAATTTTTGAATATGTATCTTAAATTTGGACACTTACTAGAAGAGCAATACAGAGACTTAAAATTACTCAGCAATGTATGGAAATGTGTACATTGAAATAACAAAAATAGAACTAAAGCAAAATATATGGATGAGAGTAACACAGGTTTTATTGATATTATTTACAGAATTAAAAGACTGAATTGTAGCTGGGCTGTACTTATTTCTAGAAGAAATGATAATAAAATAAATGGACAGTCAAAATCTGCACTGGATTTCAAGAGATTGTAAAAGATTTAGAAAGAAATTTCATGTAAGACAGGTGAATGAAATATGGAAGTTTGCTAGTATGTTATGGAGAAGTGAAGCTAGGGAGTTTGGAATAACTGGATTAAACTTGAGACCTTAATTCTAAAGTGTATCAATAAAAGTTATAAATGATGATGATGATGATAAAATGATACATGTGAATGTTATGTAATAAAATATAGTATGTAGGCCGGATTAATTTCCTACAAAATTAAAATCTTGACCTTTCAGGCAAATATTCTAATTGATGTTTAGATTTCATAATAGTTACATAATCTATTTATGAAAGTTAAACTTAGATACATTATTAATGCCAGATAAAGACAATAAAAATGCACCCTGCAATTTTAAAAGGCAATGACAAGATTACAGACCAATTGTTTTAATAAGTTGGATATGATATTCCATATTTCACTACGCAAACTCACCAATTTTTCAGGTTGTACATGTGCAATGAATACAGGAATCTTGGAAAGAGTATTTTATGGTTAACATTAGCAAAGTATTCATTGGTTGGCACACACTGTTTATGTTATGATAATTATGTCAGTCATTTTAAAAAAGTGTGATGTCAAT
The DNA here is from genome assembly GCA_028023455.1 of Epiperipatus broadwayi. NCBI lineage: Eukaryota > Metazoa > Onychophora > Udeonychophora > Euonychophora > Peripatidae > Epiperipatus > Epiperipatus broadwayi. The sequence goes on along the minus strand of JAQFVV010000090.1, from coordinate 3,573,573 downwards.
CAGTTTTATTGAGAAGATCTGGCAGAGAATAGAATGTATTGGGGATCTACAATTGAATCTTTTTTTGAATTATTTTAGAAAGAAAAGTTTTCTATTGAAGTTAAAAGATAGCATTTGATTTTATCTGCTTTTCAATTGTTTTATAGTCCATGTTAAATGTGAATATTTTTCCTGTGAAAAAGATGCATCAACAGCTTCATTTTCAGAACTACTATTCAGAAATTCAGAAAAACCATGACATTCATTTTTATACAGAGTCCAATTGTAAAACTCAACTTTTGAGGAGATGTTTATGTATTTCTCTTGGAATTCCAGTACTTATTTGTGAGTATCCTGCTGCTACTTACAACATAATGCATTATCTTCTTTATCCTTAGCATGCACTTGAAATCTACCACACATAATTTATTTTTAAGTTAAATTAAAAACTCTTTACTTATCAATATGTTAAGGCATATGTTTTTATTCAAAGCTAGAACATTACACAAAGATGATACTCTACAAAACCTGACATATAGATTATAAAGAATAGTAGTTTTTTTTTTTACTAAATAATATTTCTATAGGGTGATTCTTACTGTAATACTCTCATGCAAGGTAGAGACTGGTTTCTATCCACTTTGAACACTTTGTGGAGGGGTGCAATCTTAAACTTATGCCTAAACAAATGTCAGAAAGATGTATATTCAAGATGCACATTTCATGCTTAACCAGCACTCATCATTTGCCCCAGATCACAATCGCTTATTATTCAATAAAGCCTGAACAATGATAAAGATATATGTGAGAGATTGCAATCAAGGCCAAGTGATGGGGGCTAATTCAGGACAAAATGTGTATTTTGGAGATCATATATCTTTTTTACATGCCATCTATATATACTGAATGATAAAGATATGTGTAAGAGATTATGATCTGGGACAAGTGATGAGTGCTGATTCAGCATGAAATGTCCATCTATATCTTTTTCATATATATTTGATCATATGTTTATGATTACACCCACAAAATATTAAAAGTAAATAGAAACCAGTCCTTATCTTGTGTGAGAGTAATGTAGTACAAATTACACTAAAGAAATACTATTCATTAAATGGATAATCTCGAGTCTAATGAATGACTAATAAAAATTATTAGTGTCTTTCTTTTGTATGTTTCTATGTATCTAAATTCTAGATAGATTTTTAACTCACCCTGAATTATTTAAAACTATTTCCCAATTAGCTATATATATATATAACAGAAAAGAAAATGTTTGATCAAAAGTGTTTATTCGTCTGATATTTACAGCGGACTGTATGCTTTTTTATTACAGTCAATTTATTTTCTTAAATCAAGAATTAAATCTCTTAATGCTTTCGCTCAAACTGGCTGTGTAATTAACTACTTCTCTATCTTGCCTTCTGATACGACATCGTTCGCGTTTTTGTTTTAGAGTCGATGCTATTAGAAAAAGTACAAGCTTAACCGTTTTTTTTCACAATTCTCTGAATCTAAAAAGTAAAATGTAAGTCGGGCGAAAAGCAATAACATTACTAAGATTAAAACAACAACTACAATAATAATAATAAACAGAATACATAATCTAAGTCACTTATTAAATAAATAAATAAAATTAAACTTACCAATATATATAATTTAAGTGTTGTCTGTATATGTATGGTGTTGATTACGAAATGCGTTATCGTGATATAATGCTTAACACAATTATCTGTTTTATTTAAGAACTTTGGAGTTCAAAATTAATTGATTCTGGACGATTAAATGAGGAGGTGGAAACATTTTTAAGTCAGAGTGCCATTTTGACAAAAAAAAAACAACATAGAAAAATTAAAATTTAGGGAGCTGCAATTTGAAAACAATTTCATTCATTAATACAAGATTCGAAACAACTCTTAAGTTTGCATGTAATATTTTTATAGATGAAACAAAAAAAAATGTCTGTAAATTTTACTTTTAATTATAACTTTTCTTTTTTAAATTCAATTTTAATGATATAATTTATTAGCGAAAAAAATCATTTATATAAATATGAAGATAAACAATGTTAATACTCCGATTTACTAATGTGACTTTTGAATTATTATGTTCTCAGCCAACTAGTTCAAATTTGAGTATATTTCGTGAATTTTAATAATAATAAAGTCTTCACGCTTGACTCATTCAGTTTGCTCCTGCTTTGATTTTGACATAATTCATTGAAGAAAACTTAATGTGAGGTGTGCTATTGTAAATCTAAACCACTCGAACTCGTCACAATAATTTATACTTATTAAATTAATACAATTAGATATAAATTATATATTAGTATACATAAATAAAATATTATTTTATAGTATATTAAATTTTGAATAAAATTTATATATATGTTTTATCCAAAATAAGACAGTTGTACTAAAGAAGCGCATGCGGGTTCGGAGTCGCCAATTCGCGATCCCTTTTCTAGATAATTGATTTTTTTTTGCAAACAACTTGTAGCATAATAACAAACATTCATCAGAAAATGGACTTAAATGCGTTTGTAAATAAAGGGTAAATAAAACGGAAGAAAAAGTCAAAATGTAGAATAAAATAAAACCTTACTCTTTGCCAAATAATTATTATAATGAATAATTTATTTCTCTTTACTATACAATGTATAATATTACAATATTTTAATAAGCTACCTGTATTTAGAAACGTTGTGTTTCTAAATTCAAGTAGCTTGTTGAAATATTTTAGCACTGGTTTATATTCATTTACTATATTTGAGTTTCAACTCGTCATAAACAATTATTGATTTAAATTATGATGTGTATGTTTATTTATTTATTTACATCCGATGATTTTTTTGAAAACTAAATATATAACGTCCCACTATTGTAATTTCTATCATTGAAAGCTTCCCATTTATTGGCCCTCTTTTAAGAAATTTTCAAGCCATACCTTTTGGAATCCCGTTCATCTATCAATCTAATGGTTATATTAATAAGTTGGTACAATAATAAGATATTGGATAAATAAATGTATATATTGGATATATTCACTAATTATATTCCATTTTTTATTTTTTATCAATGCATTATTTTTTATCTCATTGTCATTATATTAAACCCAGCCATCAACTTTTACTCAGCATGAGTTGGAGATCTCAAATAACTGACCATGTTAAATGTTTGACTTTTTTAGGCACTATACCACTTTTACATGATAACAAAAATTGTTCAATGCACTTTTAACATCTTTTTATTTATAGTATATATAAATTCTACATCTGACATTATTCTTTGCACCTACAATTGCAGGCACTGAAAAATATAAACTTTCAGGATGCAGTCTGACATGATAAATATCTCAGTGATGGTGTAAAAGCAAAAAGTAATATATATATATTTGTAATGGAAAAACAAAATTATCTGTCTGTCTGTGTGTCTGTCTGTCTGTCTATCTATCTATCCCCCCCCCCCCCCCCCCCCCCCCCCCCCCCCCCCCCCCCCCCCCCCCCCCCCCCCCCCCCCCCCCCCCCCCCCCCCCCCCCCCCCCCCCCCCCCCCCCCCCCCCCCCCCCCCCCCCCCCCCCCCCCCCCCCCCCCCCCCCCCCCTGTCACACTGTGTCTGTCTGTCTGTCTATCTATCTATCTCTCTGTCTATCTATCTATCTATCTATCTATCTATCTATCTATCTATCTATCTATCTATCTATCTATCTATCTATCTATCTATCTATCTATCTATCTATCTATCTATCTATCTATCTATCTATCTATCTATCTATCTATCTATCTATCTATCTATCTATCTATCTACTCTATCTACTCTATCTATCTATCTCTATCTATCTATCTACCTATCTATCTATCTATCTATCTATCTATCTATCTACTCTATCTCATCTATCTACCTACTCTATCTATCTATCTATCTATCTATCTATCTATCTATCTACCTACTCTATCTATCTATCTATCTATCTATCTACCTATCTATCTATCTATCTATCTATCTATCTATCTACCTATCTATCTATCTATCTATCTATCTATCTATCTATCTATCTATCTATCTATCTATCTATCTATCTATCTATCTATCTATCTATCTATCTATCTATCTATCTATGAGATATTACCTGGATTCAAGCATGTATAATTCATATTGCTATTGTACTGGTGTTTTATCTGGGTTCCAAAAGCAATGAATTGGGTAGTTAATATTATTATATAAAACTATCATATAGATGCATTGGAAGTAACCAATACAACATAACAACAGACAAAAATTTACAATATGGGGCTGGAATGATAATACAAAAGAAAAAATATATGTAAATCAACAATTATTGAGATTAATGGATTTAAAAAAAATTCAAATGGAAGATTGTTTACATATGTGAAAGGTTACCCAAAAATAATTCAAATTGTTCTGTGAACAGTAAGTATATTGTAGAATATGCTTCTCCTGCTATATGCCTTTTGCAATGATTCCCAGGCAACAGACTATTTTGAGTCATCATCGAATGAAGTTGTGGTTTTGCATATTAAATGTTTTCGATAATTGTGTCTTGTTATTTGACAATTTTTGTAATGGCCAAAAAGTTGGAAATAATTGAAATTCTGTTTGGTATTAGAGAAAATGGTGGGGGTAACAGATATATTGCTGGAAACAACTTACAAGCACATTGCTCTGGGGAAAGCACAAGTTTACAAGTGGTTTACTAGAAATGTCAAATTTACCACATTCCAAAAATGCACAGCGAGTGAAGTAAAAAATGCTGTATTTTTTCCTTATGTAAATGGCATTGTTCATTCAGAATTCATGCATAATGATCAAATATTTTACCTAGGGGTTCTGAAATGCTTGCATGATGCAGTAAAACAGAAAAATCCTGATTTGTGGCAAAGTAGGAAGTGAGGATATGCCATGAGAATACAGCAGCACCAAAATCTTGAATGCAGTAAAATTTTTACTCAAAAACAGCATAATCCAGTTATCCATCAGACATATTCACAGATCTCACCACACGATAGATTCTTTTTATTCCCCCAGAAAAAATGCCTAAAAAAAGTTTTGCATACTTAGAAGTGATGAAGGAAAAGAACAACAAAATTGTTAAAAGGCAACATTTGCAAAAATTTCATGACTACTTTGAAACATGGAAACACATTTAGGCCACTGCATTGTCTCAAATGGACAATACTTTGAAGAACATTCAATTTGTAATACTTAAAATTAAATAGAAATTTTTTTGTTACAAAATTCAATCCCAATATAGATAACAATCAAGAATTTCAAACTGTTGTCAAGGCAACCTCTTTTTAGCAATAGAGGTGGAATCACCCCTCCATTGATGGCCTCATATATTTATAAAGACACTAAAGATTGCAACTTGACCACAGAGATTAAAATTATTGGTTGGAAGAAGTTTAAATAAATCTAACTAAACAGGTAAATATAACCTGCTCTGAATGCAGACTAATAAATAGTCAATTATAACATTACAAATTGCAAGTCAGGTTATATTTACCTGTTTAAGAAAGTTTATTTAAACTTTTTCCAATCAATAATTTCAATCTCTGTAGTCAAGTTGCAATCTTTAGTGTTTTTATAAATATAATAGACCATTAATGGAAGTGGGATGATATATCATCATCATCATCAACCATTATCAATCCACTGCAGGATGAAGGTCTCTCCAAGTTCAATCCATCTTTTCCGATCTTTAGCTTCTCTTCTCCACATCACCCCTGCAACCTTTCTTATTTCATCTATCCATCTCACATGTGGTCTCTTTCTGGGTCTTTTACAATCTCTTGGAATCCAGTTTAAAATTTCAATTGTCCATCTATTATCATTTCGTCTAGCAATATGTCCAGCCCAACTCCACTTCAGTGTTTTAATTTTTTTAAGGAGATCAGTAACACCTGTTTGTTCTCTTACCCATACATTGCGTTTTCGATCTCTTCTTGTTACTCCCAACATGCATCTCTCCATACTCCTTTGAGTGGTTTGAAGTCTCTGTATTGCTCTTCTATTAAGTGTCCAAGTCTCAGATCCATAAGTAAGAACTGGCAAAACACATTTATTAAAAACCTTCCTTTTCAAACACATAGGCATATTTCCTTTTAGTATCAAGTTATTTCTACCAAAAGCACTCCAACCAAGTTTAATTCTATGATTAATTTCATCCATTATGTTTCCATCTGTATTAATAATCTGACCAAGGTATTTGTAACTGTTAACTTCTTCTAATTCATCATAATCAATCTTTATTTTCATATTTTGAGAAAATCTATTAAACATTACTTTAGTCTTTTCAACATTTATCTTTAGTCCTACTTTCCTATTTTCATCTGATAACTCCTGCAACATTTCCTGTAACTCTAAAGCATTATTTGCAAAAACAACTACATCATCTGCAAAATCTAAATGACTTAAATAATCTCCATTTACTTTCACTCCTTTAGCTTCCCATTTTAATTCACAAAATACTTCTTGCAGCACTGCTGTAAAAAGTTTTGGAGATATGGAGTCACCCTGTCTTACACCATTCTCAATGTTGACTTTCCTACTACCATTATGTAATCTAATTGTTGCTGTTGCATTTTTATAAATATTCTTTAAAAATATGACAATATCCTGGATCTATACCTTGATAATCCAATGCCTTAATTACTGAAGAAATATTTATAGAATCAAATGCCTTTTCATAATCTACAAATCCTAAGCATAATGGCAACTCATATTCATTTGTCCTTTCTATAACTTCTCTCAATACCTGGATATGATCTACTGTACTAAAACCACTTTTAAATGCAGCTTGTTCTCTTGGTTGGTGGAAGTCCAGTGTTCTCTGTAGACGAGTTGTAATTATCTTAGTAAAAATTTTGTATAAAACTGATAAAAGACTGATAGGTCTGTAATTTCTAATATCTTCTTTATCACATTTTTTAAATATTAATATTAATACCGCATTCTTCCAATCATCTGGTACATCTTTATCATTTAGACATTTAGAATATAACTTTGCTAAAAAAATTTCTATTTTTTCACCTGCTTCTTTTAATATATCAATTATAATTCCATCATTACCTGGAGCCTTCCCTTTCTTTATAAATTTAATTGCATGTCTCACCTCCTCATTCAAAATTCTGGGCAATTCAGAAGATATAATAGGTATAGGAGGTACTTGTTCTTTATTACTATATAATTCTTGACAGAAGTCTTCTACACATTTCATGATGTCATCTCTCTTTTTAGTAATAATGTTATCTTTTTTTCTTATTGCAGATATAAATTTCCTACCAATACCAAAATGTTGTTTTACACTCTTTAGACTTTTATTCTCTTCTACAGCTTTCCTTGCTAGTTCACAATTATATTTTCTTATATCATTTTCAAATCTTTTCCGCACCATTTTACAAAATTTGAGATATTCAATTCTTTTTAATGCATCATTTTTGTATATCTTCATATTCCTTCTTTTCTTCATAAATTCTCTAGTCTCAGTAGAAATTTTATTGGTCAATTCCTGCTTTTTTCTACCAGCTATCTTTGTGGCAGTTTTTAAAAGTGTATCAGTTATTTTCCTATTAATTTCATTCAAATCTGAATCTTGTTCAAAATCTACTAATACTTGAAACCGATTGGTAAGTTCTAATTTAAATTCATTAGAATGTTTCTGAAGATTAGGAATATCAACTGTAAATATTGTTTTTCTTAATAATTTTTGTCTCTCTAGTTTTGCATTAACATGTATCGTACACTTACTAATCGATGATCACTTCCTGTGTTAAATTTATCAAGAACATTACAATCTTGAAATATGTATTTTCTGTTAGTCAAAATATAGTCCAATTCTGCTTTACCTTCATTTGGATGCTTCCATGTCCATTTCCTTTTAACATTTTTCTCAAAAAAAGAATTCATAATATAAAGTTGTTCTTTTTCTGCAAACTCCACAAGTCTATGTCCTCTCTCATATGATCACTAGATATAACTTACCAATAGTTCTAAACAAGCTTTGTTTTTATAAGTGCTGAAAGAGAATGAATTCAAAATCTCTATAGTTGACCCTCCTCCAGACCAATTGGTTTTGAGCTTATGGCTCACCTCAGTGGAGAATGGGTCTCTAGAAACTAGATTCAAAATACTAACTCAAAAGTCAGGACTTATAAAACAAGTTTCTATCAATTTGAAAGTCTAAACTTTTTGGACACATAAATGTTTTCAAATCCAGTTTTGCAAAACAGATAGCTATATGGGTCTGAATTGAGCTCAGTTTCACCATATAGTAACAGCCTCTGCAATATAGCATTGCAAAAACCATCAGAGGTACACTTATAATAAATAATAAAACAAGCTATAAATTTCATAACTTGCTTTTAAGCTTGCATTTAAATGATCACTAGATGGAGCTTACCAATAGTTCTAAACAAGCTTTGTTTTTAAAAATGCTGAAAGAGAGAAAATTCAAAATGTCTATCATTGACTCTACCTCCAGACCAAATGGTTTCGAGCTTATGGCTCATCTCAGTGGAAGGCTGGGTCTCTAAAACTAGATCCAAAATACTAACTCAAAAGTCTGCACTTAAATACAAGCTTAAAGGCAAGCTACAAAATTTATAACCTGTTTTATTAATTATTATAAGTGTATCACTGATGGCTTTTGTGATGCTATATTGCAGAAACTATTACTATATGGTAAAACTGAGCTCAATTCAGACCCATATAGCTATCTGGTTTGCAAAGTTGGATTTGAAGACATTTACATGTTGGAAAAAGTTCAGACTTTCAAATTGATAGAAACATGTTTTATAAGTGCTCCCTTTTGAGTTAGTATTTTGGATCTAGTTTCTAGAGACCCAGCCCTCCACTGAGGTGAGCCATAAGCTTGAAAACAATTGATCTTGAGGTAGAGTCAACTACAGAGATTTTGAATTCTTTCTCTTTCGGCACTTATAAAAATGAACATTGTTTAGAGCTTTTGGTACTCCATCTAGTGATCATTTAAATGCAAGCTTAAAGGCAAGTTACAAAATTTATAACATGTTATATATATATATATATATATATATATATATATATATATATATATATATATATATATATATATATATATATATATATATATATATTGCACAAGGTACCATACACCCATGACTTGAGAGCACAACCAAACAAGCATAGCAGTTCAGAAAATTTATTTGTGTGACTGAATATATGATAATCCAGACATATTTTAATATGATAATTGCTTCTGATACTAGCACAGCTTAGAGTATGAAATGACTGACTATTAAAGAACTGATAGGCAGATAATAGCAAAACAAATGGCAGGCAAATTTAAATATATCAAAATAATATTTATTAATTACTAAAAATGAAAATAAGTATGAAAAAAAATCAGTAAATTTAAAACTTATTAATTTCAATTATGGATATTTTTCTTAACTAAAATATTCAAACAGTCTATTATATTACTGTCTATTATTCAATTACAGAATTTTAGTTATCGCTCTAATTCAATAGTCTTTAAATTGCAAGATGCAGCCACTTTATGAAACAGAGTATCTAAGTATCTAAACATTTTATATCCTCTATTAATTCTAAACTTATACTTTAATTTATCCACATGTGTACAACATTGTTCATAATAATAAGAGTGTAAGAAACAAATAATAAAATATTTCACAAGGTGCTCTTCATATGACAATCTCTGTAATAAAGCCCTGACAATCGTACCAGCATTTTGTAATATAGATATCTTACAATGTTGCATGAGAGCAAATGTTGTCAGAGACTTTGCCAACAGAGGCTTGGAAAGCTTCACTCTGAATATAGTGATGATGGAACAGATGATCCTGATAGCTGTATTAACTTAACTAAGGCAAGATAAAGACAAATCACTATTCCCAAAAGCCATACATTAAAACAAGATATAAATTTTGGACTGAGACTTTATTGTCAAGGACAAGAGAAAACAGGCTACAATAAATCTTGGAAATTCTTGTGATGGTCAGCTATATATCACACACACGTTTCATTTACTCCATTAACAAAATAATATGTTGGATACATTTATCAAGTTCAAATCAGTTGCAGAAATTAATTAAGGCACTAATCTGTTGCTTAAATTTACAGAAAAAGTATAAATAATGGTTTATAAATGAATATTTATGTAACATACTTGACTAATGTTAAAAAAAAAAAAATTAAGAGTAAATTAAAATAATGCAGAATTTTGAAAATAAATAAATCTTAGATGACTAATAAACAACCTAGATACCATTAGTCACTATCATTAATTACTAAACAAAAAATAAAGTATTAACTCATCTACATAGGAAAATTAATGAAAGGCATAAAGCATTATATTAACAATACTTATTAGGTATAGAGTTATTTAATTTTAATCACACTATAATGTTATATACTTAACATATATGTTTATAAAACTACAATTACTTAAAGACTAGATCACTGAATATACATTAAGTTCTCATATTTTACCAGGAGACTTTTATGTTGCAGACTTTTGATTTTAAGAGTCCATATTTTTATTAAGTATCCCAAATGAGTAGTGTCCTTCCATTAATCAGTGGTTGAGAGAGAACCTTTAGTGTCTAGATTTTGATGAATAAATTAACAGGTCAGTCGAGTCAGTAGGGTACTGATTTAGTATGCACTCACAACCATTTTGAATTTTAAGAACCACCCAAAACACCCACTGACACATCCACATGATAAATGACATCCATTATAAACATGTGGTCATAATATTATCATTCCTTTTTAAATTGTAAATTTTTTCAATTATTCAAAAATTAAAACAGAAATTTCACAATTTTCATTGAGAATTAAAAAATAAAAACACAATTTTCCCAAATAATTAAAAAATTAAAATATAAATTTTGCAATTTTCATTGAATCTACTTTAGCTGCTCTCTACTTCTACCATTTACTGATTACTACACTTGCACTATATGGTTTTATTGTGTAGATTTTCTAATGTTTTATTAACTTTTTCTCATAGTTATCCCAAGGTATCAAAGATCTGAATCACCATAATCATGTTATCTTTCTTCACATTACTCTTGTACAAGGTAAGAGCTGGTTTTATCCAATTTAAACACCTTGTGGAAGGATAAACAACCATTTCACTCTAGAAATACATTCTCAAATTTTGACTTGTTTTAGTAGTTTATCATCTCAAATCCATAATATCACAACCATTCTGCAACACATGACCTCAGTTAAATTTTCTCATTACTCAAACATTTCATAAATAATATTCACTCTTCATGTGAGATAAAAGAATCAAATACCTGAGTCATGTCCATATTGATATCTTTACACCTTACATAATAACATTCTCGTGCAAGGGAGTAATTGTTTTTTTTATCCATTTTCAACACTTTATGGAAGGTGAACTACCACTGCACTGTATATACGTATGCGAAACCATGACTCCTTAAATGCTTTTTGATCTTTGTCAATGAGAATTTTCAGGGCTTATCATTAGATTCAACATCCCCATTTTCAACTTTTATCAATGTAATTAACATTTTTCTAGTTGACAGTTTCTTTTTTTCACATTAATCCAGTAAATGTTCTTATTTCATTTATCTATCTCACACGTGGTCTTTTTCTAAGTCTTTTACAACCTCTTACTCCAATATGTTTTAGTACTTCGGTATGCAGCAAGTATGCATAGTCAAAATATTTTTAAATAATCAAAAACAATATTATATATAAGCTGTTTTATATATTTTGATTTTAAACCAAATCGATTGCAATTATTTTAAGACATTTAAATTATTTTTTTAAAAAAATCATTCTATTTACTCGAACATTTTTTTTTAGAAACAAAATCATCTGCATTCCTTGTCAACAACATTAAACGGGAAAAAATGAAATTGTCTTCTTTAGTTTCAAAACAAATTTGATTTATATTTATATCTACGCTTATTCTGGAGATTATAGCTGTTCTTGAGTAAAAGAAAACATGGAGACAGAATTGGTTGAGATTTATAGAATTACATTCAATAATAAAACACTATATAAAAATAATAACATCATTGTGAATTAGAGCAGAGAATATTCAAAAACCAAACTGATTGAATTTCCCCAAGAGTCAATATTACAGAGGAATGTACAAAAAGCAAAATTACGTATTATAGCCTGATAGCAGTAAAGATATATAATCCGTTGATTTTCAAAAATATTTGCCGCGTGATGTATATTATAAGGTTTTTGTTATCTTAAGCATTGTAATAAAGTTGCCAATATCGATACGAATCGGGTAAATTTTAAAACAGCTTTATTAAACGATTCTGAAATCCTCTGAATAAATTCATTGCAATTCATGTATTTTCTCATATCCCCTATGATCTTTAAAAAAAAATAAATATATACGTTAGTCCTATAATTCAGGTTCTAAAAGTGCCCCGTCATCCAATGTGATTTTACAATCTATAAATAGGCATATCTATATTAGTTGCAAAAATAGATAAATGGATGTATATATATGAAACGATTGATTTTATCTTTCACGCATATGCAAACACCCACACACAATGCATTTATATATATACTGAACTTAAACTCACATATACTAAACACACCCACATTTAAACATTCACACATATGTATATTGTCCTTATATATATAATAAACTTAAATGCTCACATATACCTATTGTATATTTGTAAAACATTTGAAGCTCCCCAAAGCTATATTGCTTCAGATACACTCCCCTTTAAATAAAAATAACGTGAATTTTTGCAGCCCATTGAAAATAAAATCCAAAGGAAATCCACTTCAATGTATACTGCAATATGTTAGGTATATTAAAATTTAAGCTTATTTAAATAAGGGGTGTGAAACAATTAAGTTACAGGGTATTTCAAATATTTGATATAGATTTCAACTAGCGTTTATGCACTGTTTCATATATATATATGATAATGCACAGACTTTCCATATATATTGCTACAAATTGAAGGTATTGAGAATTAAAAAAACATGTGCCATACAGTTAATAGACCAAATATAATGTAAGAAGGAAAGATATGTAATTGGTATTTAATCTATATACTTTGCCATATAAAAGGAAGTTTAGGTAATTATTATCAATCTACTATAGGATGAATATCTCCCCAACTTTATTCTCATTTCAAATATGTTTTTTTAGGTCTTTTACATTTAGCATATCAACTTTACATGTATTATCCCCATTTTTAGAATTATGGCTGTCCCAGATCTAATTCAGACTCTCAATCTTTAGTGGTGTCAGTGTTATTGGCTCACTCAAGTATTTCATTTTTGATTTTTCCTATGAGTCAATTATTCCACTGTTAAGTTTCCATGTTTTAAGTCCAAACTTGTCTGAAGAAAATCCTTTTTGAGCACATACATACTCTTTTAATATTAATGTATTTCTATCAAAATCACTCTAACTAAGATTAATTTCATCCATTATATTTTTATGTTTCAATAATCTGATTAAGTAATTGTAGTTGTTAATTACTTGTAGTTTATAATTATCAATTTTTGTTTCCTATTTGATAAAATTCTTTGAATCTAGCTTTAGTCTTTTTAAGTTCTACTTTGTCAGTTTATCTCATAACTTTTCCAACATTTTCTGAAGCTCTGAAGCATTATTTGCAAAAAAACAACTACAATATCTACAAAATCTATATGACTTAAGTAATTTCTATTATATCCCAATGTAATTTCAACTAATGGATTAGTTCAGATTCCATCTTCAACCATTGGTCTATTTCTACTATTGGATATCTGTTATCTATTCATATATATTTTGATCTGTGGAGATACAATTAACACAACAATTTAAATTTATTTTTGATCTCTTACATTCTTTCCATAAAAATACTGCTCATAAAATTTAAAACAAAAAACGTTTTGGAGATAAGGAATCAACATGTTATACCCTATTATCAATGTTAATTTTTTTATTATGAGCATATAATAAATATTCTTCGAATATAACAATAGCTTAGACAGTCATTTTAATGGTTTAGTTTGAATCATTATGAAAATGCATATAAAAGCATGTCTTTTCATAATCTATAAATCCAAAGCATAATGGCAATTCATATTTATTGGTACATTCTATAATTTATCCAAATATCTGGATGTTATTGTATGTGCTAAAACAACTGTAAAATCCTGCTCAGTCTTTTGATTGGTTAACTGACAATGAGGTGTAATTATATCTGTAAACATTTTGTATAGAACTAATAAAAGTTACAAATCTTCTCTTTTAATATAATTTATACTATTCTGGTCATCTGCATCATTTTTAGAAGATTATATACATATATGCACAGTTTTTTTTAACAATTTTTCTAATTCTTCAACTGCTTTTTGAAATATATCAATAACAATTCTATTATTTTTTCATTCTATTATTTTTTCACGCTAATTGCATATCTCATCTCTTCCATTAAAATACTAGGCTATTTAGAATATATAATACTTATAAGGTATACTTTGTTTTTATTTATGTATAATAATTGTACTTAATTGATTTTAATCTTATATGATGTTTAATCTATTACATTTCAGTTGAGAATTGAAATTATTTCTATATATACAATAACAGCCAAAAAAATCAGTAAACATATTATCACACACACACACACACACACACACACATATATATATATGCAAAACCATAAAACAATACAATACTAGATTAAATTTTAAAAATTTTACCAAAATCCTTACACAACCATGGTTTCATCTACTACAAATAGACCTTCTCATTTTCACTTGAGAAGGTCTATTTGTAGTAGATGAAACCATGGTTGTGTAAGGATTTTGGTAAAATTTTTAAAATTTAATCTAGTATTGTATTGTTTTATGGTTTTGCATTTTTATTTTTGCTAGTATAGTGTTATACAGTTTTGGTTTTATATATATATATATATATGTCATTACACATATTCCTTAAAAAAATAGTAAAAAAAAAAAAACATTAGCAGATAGAGAATAGTTTTCAGTTCAAAATACAGTATTGATTTTTTTTCTCTTTACTTTCTTCCTTTTTATTTTTTTAAAAATGTTATAAAGTTATAGTTAGATTTACTTACATTAAACTTCAAAGGAAAATATTTGGATAGATAGATTAATAGATAGATAGGCAGATAGATGGATAAATGGAAGAAAAATGGATGGATAAATAGATTGGTAGTTAGGTAAGTAGGTGGTTAGGTGGATAGGTGGGTGGGTGAATTGATTGATGAGTGGGTGGATGAATAGATGGATAAATGGATAGATAGATAAAGAGATAGTTAGATAAATAAAAAGAGATAAATAAAGTGATAAAATAATAGATGGATAGATAAATGAATAGATGTAGATGGGTAGATTGATAAATAGATAGTTAGATAGGTAGGTAGATAGATTTAATAATTTATATGTAGATTACATGTAAATAGTGTGATAAATAAATGAATATATACATTTATTTTATAAATATAAATTACATAGGCTGAATTTACAATGTTATATATATATATTGTACCAGTCAAAACACGTCTATCCATCTAACATGAGCTGGAACTCACGAAATGTTTGTCAAACCCAGTCAAGCCTGAGGTAGGTCAGGGACCATCCTGGATTCAAATCCAATTTTTAAGCCCCAGATTAAACACCTAATGGATAACATAATAGTGATGGCACATGAGAATTAATTTTAATCCGGCCCACTAGCAAAGCAGAGAAAACAATGAGACATCTATTAACTATGACTAAACTAAAATATATATATAAGCATGGCTGTACTTTTGGAAGTGGAGAAAAGAGGAATTCAAACTACTCAGACAAGTTAGATAATAAAAATTAGTTTAATATAGTGACAAATTGTTTACATACATTTATAAATTAATTGCAAAGATTAGTATGTGCATGAATGAGCATGCGGTAGATAATTGCATAGTGTCAGTCACACTATTATTTCTCATATGCTCTTTATTAGCTAAATAATATATTATAAATAAACACACATCTTTGTTGGGTCCAATATTAAGATGCCAATTGATTATTAGAAATAAGTTACATAAAATTGCTATTAAAGCTTTGGATTATGGTTCTGAAATGTGGTGACTAACATGATTTCAGAGAGCATTCTGAGATTCATTATATATATAAGAGAACTATTTTCACGCCATTATGGTCATGAAAATAAGTAAAACACATTTGAAAATGACATTTGATTATATGACAAAATATTCAATGAAAATTCTCTTAATTAGTGCTGGTAAGAAGAATGCTCTATTTTCCCCAAGGCAAATAGATACTCTTAAATACAGAAATAAGTTATGATGGTGGAATTGTATAAGAAAAATAAATTTAATTAATAAAAACAGAAGTAATTTTGAGCAGAGTGCAATTTTAATATTATTACAGCACTAAAATCAGGTCATAAGCAAAAAAAATAATAATAATATGAAGTTTGGGCAGTACTGACATACTAGCCAAAAATAACTGAGGAAATGGTCATGCTTCTGGATGAGAATGAAGTGGATACGCATGCCATGGACATTGCCGATGTGCAGGCCTTTTTGTACGAAGAAAGTGGATAGGCATAGCATGTGTCAGACTTAGGAAATCACCACCAGAGGACCTTTTATATGAAATAAATGGTTCTGGGAAGGTCAACTATCCTCAGAACAAGGCTTGAGAAATAAATCTATGGGTTCAAACTTGTCACAACCCCCAGATTAGAAGCATGTAATATATATATATACGAAGATAGGCCAAATGTCAGTAACGCAATAATGAGAAATGTCACTAACGATATTGAATAAAGTTTACTGCTTTAAAAATAAATGACCCTAGTTTGAATGCTATAATTTATATAAATAATATGCTATGCTGCTATAATATATATAGAGAGAAGGTTTCATTTAATAAACGATGAAGGTTTTATTTAGTAAAAGAAACATTCAGATTTACCCCCTTCCCTTTTCTGTTATTTAAAATAAATAAATCCCACTTTCACTGATTTTACAATAACTGGAATATATATATATATATATATATATATATTCCAGTATATATATATATATATATATATATATATATATATATACTGTATTTGATATTTTAAGATGATGTAAAAATAAATCTAGCAGTTATAGAAAAAAAAACTAATCAGTCACTCTTTCAGAATTGAATAACATTTATAAAATAAATAAGATTTCAAAGCGTTAATTGGCTTGAGTTCTGGATTCACCCAGGGAAAGAAAATCCAGAGTTAAACAAATATATTTTTTTATATTAAAATATAAATAAAATGTTGGCTCATAAAACAATCTGGTGAGTGTGGTTTACTTAAAAAGAAGTAAAGATTTTAGAAATTCAACTCATCAGATTGTTTGAAATTGGCATATTAATAATAACTAAAATAGACATATAAAATTAAGTGATAAATAGCTATAAATAAATGACTGCACCAAAATTAAAGAAAAAGAGAGCATATGAGAGAGAATTAAATTTATAGAAATTATTTGAGAGCAATTTACATATTATATATTAGAAATAAAGTTAAATGATACATTAGGAGAAGAAGTCTTGATAATAGAGTTTGAGATTAGTTAGACTAGCTTTATTTGCAGCATGAAAATTTACCTTGCACTATTTTAAGAGTCCATATTTTAAAGTCTTCTCATGCATGGCAATTGGTTTTTAAATAATAGCAAGCTTTTATTCAGAATTCCACAATTCTCCAGTTGGGCTTTTACTTCTTTCTATGGGAGCATGATATTATGGCAGCAGCAGATGATGACCCAACAGGGCTGAGAAGGTAGTGGACTTATTACTACATCTTTTTAAGTTTCACAGTAATGTGTATCATGTCATCAATACAGTTCTCTCAATAGTAGCTAATCTGTCCGTTGGTGATTTAAAAACCAGCCATTTTATACTCTGCCCACATATTTCTGGATTGCTTTTAATTACTTAGTTCATTGTTTTTGAAAGATGAATCTGTTAGATAACATCCAAAAATAAATTCAAATCTAATTCCAGATTAGAAATAGATTTGACAAAATGTTTATAATAAAAGAAAATCTTAATCTTAATCCCATTTTAAGTAAAAACTTTAATTAAAAATACCTTCCCCAGATTAAAACAATAGTGTTTCCAACCCTTTAATTACTTTTAGACAATTAACTGTAGCATATCTCTGTCAGGAACCCCTTTCCCAAACCCCTGACCATGGTTTCATGCTTTGGCACTCCTCAGAGAGGTGTCAGGGTAGGTTCAGATACTAGATCTAAAAATACCAACCCAAAGACAGCATTTAACTAAAAGTTATCTATTGAGTGAAAAATCTAAAATTTTCAGACATCTACATGTCTTCAAACCCAGCTATCCAACTCAAATAGCTATATGGCTCTGGCTAAGCATTTATCACAAAGCTTGTAGAGGAATTGACAATCCTCATTGTTTTATAACTTACAAGCTTAAGAGATAGGGTCATGTGATCTATGACTCTTATTTTGACTATTTATAGTCTCTGCCATAAGTTATGCAATTTTTATATTGCTAAGACTACTACTATATGGTAAGGCTGAAGATCTATCAGCCCCATATAGCTATTTGAGTTGGATAGCTGGGTTTGAAGACATGTAGATATCTGAAAATTTCAGATTTTCCACTCAATAGATAACTTTTAGTTAAATGCTGGCTTTGGGTTGGTATTTTTAGATCTAATGTCTGAACCTACCCTGACACCTCTCTGAGGAGTGCCAAAGCAATTAACTGTCGCATCTTCCATCTTGGATTTTATAAAATATACATTTTAATAGGAAAAAAAGTACTTTAAAAAGAAAAAGTTTAAAAATGACATATAATAAAATATTTACAAAAAAAAAAATATTTTGTTAGTATTTTGCTCCTATATATATATTTGAACGGCAACTATGTACTTTAATAAAAAAAAGAACTAATAATTAATAAAAAAAGAATTAATAATAATTTAATTTTTTTTTATTGAAACGTTAATTTTTTATAATTTAGGTGCACATCTCAAATATATATATAAAATATATGCATATGACAAAAGGAGCAGGATGGGATATAAGGTTTGAATACAGGTTAGTAGATGGAATTATGAAGCTCAATCTTAAGCTAATATTGACTGCTTCAGTATATATATATATATTAGGGATTCTACCTTTATTGTTAAAAGGAGGTTGTCTTGATAACAGTTTGAACATATATAAGGAAATTGAACTCAAACTTTCATTTATCAACTCTTTCTTATACAACTGATATACATGACCACATACATGTGAAAAAGATAAATGATCTCCAATTAAAATATTTGGGGCTGAACCAGCACTTATCAATTGGTCCAGATCACCATCTCCCACACACATATACAGCTACTGCTCAGTTTATATTAAGATATCAAATCTTTCAACTTTAACAGACAAGCTTCAATCGTCTCCACCTTCCAATTCTTCAGCCATCCATTTCATTGAAACTTAAAAGTTCGAATTCAAGTCTCTTATAATTACATTAAGTTTAGTATAGACAATATATATATAGTAAGAATATTTTTTTATGTGAAACGAAAACTACTATCCAATAATTTCCGTTTAATCCTTTATCATAAGACTTCTGTTTGTGTGGGAAGAATTTATAATGTCATTAATAGAAAAAAAAGGTCTTAAAAGCTTACATTATGTTGGGTAAATTAATGGGCAGAAAATCTAAATAAATTATAATTTAATTAATATTGATTTAAATATTTTGTAAATTTCTTTTTGATTTATATTGATATCTCCCTTGTGAATCGTTGATAATTTCTCCTTCATATATAAAATTATTTTAGCCATTATCTCTCTCAGAGTAAATGTGATTTTCTAAAATTGTTGATAAATATTTAAATGGATTTAAAAGTCATTCTATTTAATAATTTACAAATTATGAAATGTTATTGAGTTTTACGACAGGTAATAAATTTTAAAAGTTATTAAATTTTACAATAGCCAATTTTACTAGCATAAATACATACATATATACATTAAATCCCGTGCTCCTCATATTATTGATAATTGAAATGCCTTTTAGCCACAGCATAAATAATCTTTTATCAGCAAAAGAACAATACCTGTCATTTACCTTCCATTGTTTCTTTGATGTGATGTGATGTATTGTGGCTTCTCCTTAAACGAAGTCAAGAATATCTCAGCAATTATGCCCAGATAAACCTATTAGACACTTTATTTTCCATTCCCCACTCTAAATTTTCCCATATTCTACTCCATCCCATTTCCACAACATAATCTTTGTCAACTCTATAACCTTTATATCTAAATCCCCTTTATCTTTTCTTAAACCCAACATAAAAACCAATAATTCACTTTTTGTATAATCACTTTTTTCATATTTATTCTTCCATAACTTCATTATATGTACCCTTTCTGTTTTCAAGCATTTACATTCAATTAACAAATGCCTAATATTTTCTATTCCTTCCTTACATAATTTACAAAATAAATCACCTATCTTTTTCCATTTACATGTATATTCTCTTGTAGCTAAAGATCCCATTCAAGCCTTAAATAATAAGCTACATTTCTTACTATTATCATATATTAACTCACACTTAATATTCTGTTTATTTATATATATATATACATATACCCCTATATATATATATATATATATATATATATATATATATATATATATATATATATATATATATATATATATATATATATATATATATATAAACTCTTTTTACTCTCCATACTATTTCTCCATCTCTCTAACTCCCTATTCTTCATTGATAAATCTATTATTTTATCCTTTCCTTACTACTACAACACTCAACAATCCTCTTAACACAATCATCCCATCTTTTGTACAAATATACTGATATAAATTCTTTATCCAAATCTTTTGCATACCACATTACCTTTCTCACCCAACTTGTTATGTGCCCTTTACTCATAACCCAATTAAATAATATTTTGGCTATTCTTTTATAATCTATAAACTACAATCTACCAAACATTTTCATTTTTACTTTTTGCATCTCTCATATGAAAACTTGATCATCCCATTTCTCTATGAATTGCCTCCCTTGCTGTCCATACATCTGCATCCAATGTATGACTTCCTACTTCCCTTTGAACTTTTTCTAAGTAATTTAATACCTCTTTACTAACATATAATGCATCATTACCATATGTTAACCATGCTACTGCAACTCCTTTCCATATAATTCTAACTACATCATATTTATTATATGAAAACACTGTTAATTTCTTTATCAATCCCTTTCTTTTCTTTGCTTCATTTATCAATTTTTACTCCGATTCATTCAAATAATTTTTCTGATTACTTAAAATAATTCCCAAATAACTATATCTATTCACCACACTTAACTTAATATCTCCCAATAAAAATTCTACATCTTCTCTTTCCCCAGTATCTTCACTAAATTTAATCCCCATCTCTTTACCCACCCTCTAGTGGACTAGGCAAGTAAATTTTTCTGGTGTAACAAAAACAAGATCAATACTTAAATTTTATTTACACAATTAATCTGAAGTATCTGGAATTAAATAAAATTGGCAGTCTGACAATTTATTAAAACTAAAAAGTACACTATTAATGCTATAAACTAATTTTTATCATTGCAAACATTGACATATTTCTGACAGAAGTACAAATTTTAGCAAACTCTCCATACAGTTATGCTACCCAGAGTAAGCCACAGTAATTAATGTATGCAAGTATATTTATGCATAAAATAGAGATCTAGTGTTTTCTCATATAATATTCCCTGCTAGTTTCTAGTCTGTGGTCTTCATCAATGAGGAGCCGAGAGTCTGAAAGCACTGCACTTATATCTTATGATGTAATGTAACCCTCCAGAAGCCATGACCATCTTTTACCACTTTAGTTAACTATTAATCTATGTAAATTGCACAATGCCATTAGCACTATGACATCTACCCTCTTAAGATGATGGAGGAAAAAGTGTTATTTCCAGCCAAAATAATTCAGTTACCCACATCATTAACTATTATCACCAAACCAATAGTCACTATTCATTTCCATAATGACTGTTGTGTTACTATCAATCAAAAAAGATACACGTCCAGTATCCAATATGGGTAAGGACAATTTAATGGGTTTAGAGTTGGAATCTCAACAGAGCTCAATTGAAGCTAAACATTTTAAGGCTGATTACCTAGATTGGGTCATTTTACAACATTTTCTTATATATTTCAGGTAGTAATATTTTTCTTTCTACAGAAAATAGAGAGTATGGTATCGTATTGCAATCCTTTTCAATCATTTGGAAAACTGAACTTAGGTTAAAACAATATGTTTTGGAAATACAAAACATTAAGTGAATTTGTATCTGAATACAGCTGTGACAAATATTTATGTAAATCCTGAGAAAGTAATCCCAGTATGAATGTAATCCCTGGAAAAGAAAAACTAGCATGTCTATAAACAATAAAATATAATATAAATATTTTTTATATTATAATAATAACTTATAAATACATCACATAATAATTATATATATATATAAAAGCCTTTTTCGGTAATACTAATTTTTTTTACCCTTTTCAATATCTCTTACTAATACCAACACATATATTACATACATAGCAACATCTACTGACATTTCCTATAATTCATTATTTCTATCAATTTATTTATATATTTCCCTTTATATTACTTTCTATTCATTATCCATTACCCAATCATTTATTAAATCAATTGACTTTTTGTAAATGTTCATATATGTATTTATATTATATTTTATATAATTTGTTTCATATATTTTCCTTATATTTATTTCCTTTATATAATTTAATGGTCTTATGTTTTAGTACAATCTATTTTATGTCCAAATTTTAAATAATGAACATATAATGCAAATCTATCATCCCTCCTTTCAATAGCATTATTATGTTCTTTATCATGTCTATAAAAAGTCTTGCAAAGTAAAAATAATTCCAACACCAATAAAGAGAAAACATAAACAATTATTTTTGAGATTAGTAACATTTTAATGTTTTTTAAAAATGAATACTAATGTGGTTAGACCCTTTTACGATATATTACATAAAGTAAGATTTGAGAAAGACATTAATGTTGAACTAAAAACTAAATCCAATCCAATAAAAATAGTAATTGGTTTTAATAATTTATGATTCAGAATATGAATTACTGTTTTGTTATATTTGCTGTATAAAGATGGGAATCCTTGTCAAGCATTGTTAGCCAAGAGGTCGGTGCAGCTGCCTTGCAAGCAAGTAGTTGGTTGCAGACGGTTGTGGGGTCGCTCCTGGCAGATGCTATGACATATGGAAAAAAAAGATGAGCATCCTTTAGGATATGCTTGCTAAAATTTTATCCAAAGCTTCAAAATGTACCACTAATTAAGTCAAGAGGCACTTACTTCCATATTTGTTATAATAAACATATACCAATATTTACAATAATAACTAGTCACACATCACTCTTGGGTATCTTTCTAAGATTCAAGGTCATTTGTATCACTTAAGCAAATACAGAATAGGATCTTACCATTTACAACTTTCTTGTAAATAGGATTATTAAAGAACTCTGATGATGACTGTATGACAGTTAAAATTGTTAGAATAAAGTTTTTATATAAAAAATAGTATTGTTAGAGTGTTTAAGAAAGTTGTAAATGGTATGGTATATAAAAGTAGATAATGATACATAAGAAAAGAAAGAAGAAAAAAGTATAAAATACACTGATAAAATATATGGTCCACATACTAACTTCATTTGTAAAAAAAGATGCTTCATACTCCATATTGATGAATTGCCAAAAAAGTCAGATATTATTAAACCTTGTCTAGAAGAGGTTCAGTAGAATTTTATAGACTTCTTATGCTCATCAATCATTGACAGAAAATTGTCACCATATGGGCTAAAGAGAATCCTGATCATTAACTTTTTTAAAATAAATTAACCTAATATTTTGGTCACTAATCTTTCAAAAGTATTTTCCAATTTCTTGAAAATATTTTATAGAATGGTAATATGGACAACAATATTCTCTCACTGGAAGAGCTAAGTTATACAAGTGATATATATATATATATATATATATATATATATATATATATATATATATATATATATATATATATATATATATATATATATAAATGATATCCAGAAATGTGTGAG
Organism: Epiperipatus broadwayi; assembly: GCA_028023455.1. Lineage (NCBI taxonomy): Eukaryota > Metazoa > Onychophora > Udeonychophora > Euonychophora > Peripatidae > Epiperipatus > Epiperipatus broadwayi. Next base: position 3,549,358 of record JAQFVV010000090.1, on the reverse strand, counting down.
AGAATTGGTGTGCTATTATGAATAATGTGTAAGATTCAATGAAATTTTTAAAAATTATAGAAAGAATTGCTATTGTTCCAGGCATGGTTGCTATATAAAAGTATATTTCACGATCACATACTTATTCATGGTTGATTAGGTATGGGCACGTTTTAAATGCCAATATTGAAGAGTATCATCAATAATGACATCATATTGATCTAAGTTAATTTGTTGAATATCTCAAAGATCGGGATATACTCATCTTCAATCCTATTATATTATCCTGATTAAAATGAATTGGTAATTAAAGCTACTCAATATTTTAGGCAATTGTTTGGTGCAGCAATTTTTCCAACACTGCTTCAACAAATTACATTTCAGTGGTAAATGCATGTTCCTCAATGAAAGTATTTATGAATAGGTACCTAAAACCGGCCTTACTTTTTTTTCAATTAATCCAAGATATGAGGAAAACAATCTTAGCCCTAAATTTTACAAAAGCCGGTTATGGGAAATTTTTAAAAATGTATTAATTAAGAATAAAGTCAGTACTCTGTTATTAAGTTAGATACCAACTGTTAAATAGAAAAATGTCATGAGTACATATGGTAATCTAGCTATCTTTGGAAATACAACTGTACCAGGTTTAGAGAAAAAATAACTCTAGAATCACAGTAGTCAATGATAGATATTAATATGCAAACTGCTAATAACAAAATCAAGGATGATCACTTAAAAAAGACATTGAATCAAGATAACTAGTGAGAGAGAGAGTTATTAACATCTGTAAACAATAAGCACCAAAAATGTTCTCCAAAACTACAAACCAAGGACTATCATCATTTTCATAGTATTATAAAACTTGGAAAATTTGTTTTTTGGTAATGAAAAGCCATTGTCAGTTATAATATATTATGTTTCAGCTTTTGAAGTATGGAAAGATGAGGTATATCTGGTTGTGGATTATATAAAAAATATCCTATCAGAATGTATATACGTAAATATGGATAGAAAAAAACAATGCTTAAATATAAGCAAAGATAAGTTTGTAAAATAAAAGCCATGTGGTCAATCACTACAATAGTCTTTTTTTAATGTGGATGTACATTAATAATAATCTTTAATGAGTAAAACAAAATGCCTAAGAGTCAAAAATCATTAATCATTGATTAAAATGATGCAAGATATATTTTAAAACAAAAGACTTACTATGGCATAACATATGTGTTAAAAAAGCATATGACATAAAAACTATTATTTATTGATTAATATGATGCAGTACATAGGCTGGAATAGGAGAAATGGAAATATTTATTCATTCATTAATATGATATAAGATATATTAAAAACACAAAAGAAAACAAATGTTGTTCATCATTAATAAGTATGATGCACGATGTGTTTACATAGAGGTAAGTCTTAAACTCCAGCTATTCTATAAGAAACACATGTTATATCAATTAATAAATTTATTCCTAAACATTTCAAATTAATTGCTATTTTTTACTGGTCAAGATTGAGGTTTCTTTCTTTTTAAAACCTTGTCAAGGATGGTAAAAATGATGAAAATGTATAATTTTTAGATTATTTGCAATGCTAAATATTTTGTGTAATGTTTCAAGATTAAATTTCAATGTTACCACTAATAATGGAATGCCCTTTTGCCATAGCATAAAACAACTTTATTGATAAAATAATAATACTCATTTTTGACGTTTAAACACCTTGAAAAAAAAATGATGTTTTTTAATTGACAAGTCTGAGATTTCTTCTTTTTAAATAAAAAAAATCAATCAATTTAAATTGCTTAGAAATAAATTTACCGATTGTTGTAAAATTGATTTCTTCTGGCCTAGGTGTTTGCGATATTTCTCAATATTAAGAAAAAAGGGAAGATAAAAGATGAGTTTAATAATTTTACTGATAAAGTTGACTTACGCTTTAGCTAGAGACATTCCAATTATCTGCAATAACAGTAAATATCATCTAGAATTAATCTTGGAACATTACATAAAATATTTAGCAGTGTGCCCTCTATGGTACAAATGGTAGAGCGTCCAATATGGGATCGAGTGGTCCCAGGAACAGGTCTGACACCAAACGTCTTAAGAACTCTTAATTAATAAAGTCATATGACTCTTTTTTTTAGCAGTGTAAATAATGTAAAAAAATGTACACATAAATATATGTGTGGTTCTTGCATCTGTCTTTAGCTCCATATCATGAAACTGAAATCTATGTTACAAAACTAAAAATATTTAAGAAATCCAATGACATTCGACCTAAATTGTCAATTAATTATAGGCCAATAAATGAATGTATAACTGTCCCATGTTATAAAACAACACCTAAAGCTATTAAATCCTTACTAACTATTAGACTAACCTCTTATGTATTATCATTTTTTATCTATTTTTATATCAAAGAATATTGAAAAAAATAATGCATTTATAGTTATGGTCATTCTTCTTCTCTGCAAGAATCATATGTATATTTTATAGATTTGAGTCACTTTTAAGTTATCAGAGCTTTAATCAATGCAAAAGCTATAGGAACATAAAGTATATTTACTTAGACAAAAATTGTACCTCACTATTATCATTGCATCCCCCTAACTAAAAACAATTATATCTGTTAGTAGATAATAAAGTTAATTTGCTATTGACTAATTATGCCAGATCATACTGTACATATAGAGAGAATAATTATACTTGAACAAAGTTACAAAAATTATCACATGATAAATTTCAATAACTCATTTGCAATTCATGTATTTTCCCCATCATGAATGAAAAATAAAACTTGTAATCCCTGCAGAGTTATTGTCTCTCAACAGATTATAGTTGTAGATTATCTCTTATTATATTTGCTTTAGCAACAAATTCTTTTTTTCTAATTACATTTTTGCTACTTAAAATAAGCTTTATAAAGGGCTGTCCTATCCAATATCTCTAAACTAGTGTCTTGCATATGGCTTTTATCAGAGAGTGGTTTTTGTATCTGAGAAGAGTGTATTTGGATTTAATACACTTTTTCTCTAGCAGCTTTCTTTTATTTTTTTACTTTACTATCAAACTAGTAGATGCAGATTGAAAATCATGTTGCAAGTCACTTTGCCCCTGTACATACATCATGCTCTAAACAGCTGATGTAAATTGTAATCTTGTGATGTCTTATTTGTTATATTTGCTATAATATTTGATTTAAAGTATTTGCTTAACATTTATTATTCTCTGTGATTTCTACTTTACTTATGCTTATTCTGATGCTAAAATTGGTAAACAATTCAAAGATAAAAGTGTTGTTGGTAAATTTGGTCATGGTGATAGAAATGAGAGAGGATATAGATTTGTGGAGTTTGCAAAAAAAAGAAAAAACTTTATATTTTAAATTCATTTTTGAGAAACTGCCAAATGGAAATGGATATGAAAAAATCCAAATGAATATACAGCATACTTTAATTATATTTTGACTAACAGCAAATATTCCATTCAAGATAATAGTTTTTTAATAAACTCAGCACAAGAAATGACGGTCTTTCACTCCACTCCATTCCATAGGCATCTTCCAATGCCAGAAGGAGTTCAACACAATATTTAAGATTTTCTCCATATATCCTAACACATTTTCCTTTATTAAAATACCTCCTACTGACAGGCCACCTCCTATTAAAACATGCTGGCTCTCATTGTTTACATCCTCCATTTCAAAGGTCACTAACATTCTGATCAATCCTGCTCCCAAAAGATAAACTATTGGGAGGCCTACAACCTCATTAATCCCAATACACCTACTCGTTCCCCCATTCTTCAGCTTTACAATCACCAAATTATCAAAAAAATTCAAGTGTTGGTACATTGAACTGAAATTTTTGGACTTTCTCTTCAAAATCAACCTTAATGTCCTTTCAGAAAATCTTTTCCTAGTATACCACCATGGATTTAAACACATTGACCCAATATATTATTTATGTCACAGGAAAAATGAAACAATAATACATCTACTCCATCACTGTCAATCACTCCAATTCTACTGAGACATCATAGCTTCTTCATTCAAATCTATGGGACCCACACTGCCCAACCTTATTGACAGCATCAAAAAAGGACCCTCCACATTTATTTTTTTTCATACCAGACCACCAGATGCTCTCTCATCTTTAAAAAAAACCATAGACAATTTCTCTTGAAAACTTTCTGATTAGAATAATCAAAATTCATGAAAGGGATAAAAACCTTGCCTCCCCACAGATTTATGAGGCCACATGGGAACTCCTCACTTTGCTACTCTTGCACACCAATTACTTCCACCATAATCTTCACTTCACATGTTTTCCCCCATTCATTTGTCTTGGGCCCTCTCAGGGAGGTTTTTTTTCTGAGCCCTATACCTACTCTCTCTCTCTCTCCACTATAACCCCTGAATTAATAGAAAAAACCCTATGATGATTGCACCTTTTGTATAAAATTTCTTATTCAGAACTAAAGACCTTTACTCCTATTATCTAATTAAGAGACATTCTAATCTTCACCAAGAAAATCAATTATATTTGCCATTGTCCTTTCTTCTGCACTAATTCACTACAACATTTACGGCAACTTTAGTTAAAGCCTGTATTCTATAATGCTAACTCCTCACTGTAAATATCACACCATCTTATATGTACCCCACCTCCTAAAATTACACATCTCACAGCATGTATAATTATAACCTAATAAAACATGCTTTAATAAAAAAAGAAGTGATTATTGATTAATGAGATGTAAGACATGTTAATGCAAAACTAGCAAAACAAATGTTAAATAGACATTCTTAAATTTCAGATATTTCAATAAATTTAAATAGAACGTGTGAAATCTTTTCAAATATTAACAGATTTTGAACATGGTTCTGATTTGAATTAAATTAATAAGAAATTGACTGAACTGTATTAAGAACTGCAGCAAAGATAGCTGGTAGAAATCAGTAGCAATTGATCAATAAAATTTCAACTGAAACAACAATTTATGAAGAAAAGAAGAAAGATGAAAATAACGCATTAAAAAGATAAAAATCAATCTGTAAGCTATCAACAATCTCAATCTGCAGTCAAGGCAACTGCCTTTAAAAATAAAGATGGGTTGCCGTGACTATGGGTTGAGATTGTTGAGAGCTTAAAGGTTGATTGTTATCATCTACATTTATAAATCTATTAAAGCCTTGAGTAAATGGCTTTATTGTCTTAATGCATTAAGAAGGAATGAATATCTGGAATTGTGTAAAATGGTACAAAAAAGGTAATAAAGATATAAGAAAATATAATTATTAATTAGCAAGAAAAGCTATTAAAGAAAATAAAAGTCTCAAAAGTGTGGACATTTATTTATGCAATAAGAAAAAAATTAAACTATTAGTAAAAAGAGAGATGATATCATGAAATATGTAGAAGAGTTCTATCAAGAAGTTTATAGCAATAAAGAACAAAAAGTACCTCCTACAACTACTATATTTTTTGGAGTGTCCAGGATTTTACATGAGGAAGTGAGATATGCAGTTAAATTTATGAAGAAGGGTAAAACTCCATGTAATGATGGAATTGTAATCAATATGTTAAAAGAAGCAGGTGAAGAAATAGAACACATGTTGGCAAAGTTATATACCAAATGTCTAAATGATAAAGACATATCACACGATTGGAAGAATGAAGTATTAATATTAATATATAAGAAAGTGATAAAGAAAACATTAAAAATTACAAACCTATCAGTCTTTTATCCTTTACACAAAATTTTTACAAGATAATTATAACTTGTCTACTGAGAATTTTGGATTTCAACCAACCAAAAGAACAAGCTGGATTTAAAAGTAATTTTAAAGCTGTGGATCATATCCAAGTATTGAGAGAAATTATAGAGAGAACTTCTGTATATGGGTTGAAATGCTCTGGACTTGTAGAATATACAAAAGTCCTCGATTCTACAGCATTTTTTCGGTGATTAAAGCATTGGATCATTAAGGTATAGAGCCAATATGTTTCCATATTTTGAAGAACATTTTTAACAATGCAACAACAATGATTAGATTACATGATTTTAGGAAGATTAATATTGAGAAGGATATATGTCATGTGATTTCATATCTCCAAAACTTTTTATAGCAGTTTTTTGAAAAGTAATTTGTGGATTAAAATGGAAAACTGACGAAGTAAAAGCAAATGGAGGTTATTTGAATTATCTAGACTTGGCAGATGATGCATTGTTTTTACAAATAATGCTTTAGAGTTCCAGGAAATGTTGCAAGAATTTTCAGATACAAGTAAAAAAAGTAGGGTCAATGGTAAATGCTTAAAAGATTAAAGTAATGTTTCATGGGAGTTTCTCAAAAAAAAAGATTGATAACAATGAATTAGAAGTAGTTAACTACAAATACTTGGTCAGATTATTACTACACATGGAAATAATGGACAAAATAAATCATAAATTAATGTTGCTTGGAATGCTTTTGGTTTTAATAAATTACTATTATAAGGCAATTTGCCTATATGATTGCAAAATTCTTACTTATAAATCTCAGACTTAAACCCTTACCAGAAGAGCAATACAAAAACTTCAGACAACTCAATGAAATATGAGTAACAAGAAGTGATTGAAAACAAAATACAGAGAGAACAAAGAATCAAGAGACTAAAATGGAGCTGGTATAGATGTAATTTGCTACAAGTGATGATAATGGCTAGACAGCTAAAGTCTTAAACTAGATTGCTAGAAATTGTAAAAGATCTGCAAAAAGACCACATGTAAGATGAATAAATGAAATAAGAAAGTATATTGGGGTGGTGCATAAGGTAAAGGCTAGGGATTGAAGACATTGGTTTAAACTTGGAGAGATCTTCACCCTACTAAAGATTGATAATAGTAGAAAATGATATATATATATATATATATATATAGATAGATAGATAGATAGATAGATAGATAGATAGATAGATAGATAGATAGATAGATAGATAGATAGATAGATAGATAGATAGATAGATAGATAGATAGATAGATAGATAGATAGATAGATAGATAGATAGATAGATAGATAGATAGATAGATAGATAGATAGATAGATAGATAGATAGATAGATAGATAGATAGATAGATAGATAGATAGATAGAGTGGGTGAATATAACCATGTTTCTGTAATAATTTAATTGAATAAACAGAGCATAATGTGGTAGGAATAATGTAATAAACCATTAAGCATCACATGACCACTATCTCTTATACTAGCACATAATTGTTTATAAACAATGCAAAACTCTCCATACAGTAGTGTCACCCTGTGCCAACCAGAGTAATCAATGAATGCCAGAAGGCTTGTGCATAAAATCCCTATCTAATGCCTACTCATCCAATATACCCAGACTAGTTTCTGGCTTGGTTTTAATTTTTTTCCCAATTTTTTTGGTGTTGTGGAGGGGAAAAGGGGGGGGGGGGGGGGGTTTGTTAGATCTTAAGATCTACATGCAGTGCTCTCCGATCCAAAGCTTCTCACTGATGATGGCCACAAGCCAGAAACTAGTCTGGGGATATTGGATGAGTAGGCATTAGATAGGGATTTTATGCACAAGCCTTCTGGCATTCATTGATTACTCTGGTTGGCACAGGGTGGCACTACTGTATAGAGAGTTTTTGCTTTGTTTATAAACAATTATGTGCTAGTCTAAGAGATAGTGATCATGTGATGCTTAATGGTTTAACACCAATCCTGCCTAATGGGGGGTGGTGGTTTTTGTTTTTTAAAAAGCAAAAAAACCAAATGTTTGAGTGTAAAGAGTTCAACAATATGATATATAAGGTTTTGGGGTGGTAATTTTTGTGTTTTCAATTTCATTCTCATAGTTTTGTAGTTAAGTAGAGATAAAAGGTGGGTGCTGGAGGGTTGCATTAGACCCTAAGATCTAGGTGCAGTGCTCTCAGATACAAAGCTCCTCACTGACGATGGCCACAAGCCAGAAACTAGTCTGGGGATATTGGATGATTAGGCATTAGATAGGCATGTTATGCACAAGCCTTCTGGCATTTCATTGATTACTCTGGTTGGCACAGGGTGGCACTACTGTATAGAGAGTTTTGCTTTGTTTATAAATAATGTAATAACTGAATTTAAGTCGAGTTATTAATATTGCCATAATAAAAAAATAAAATAGATTGATATTTGTGTGTACTTGGATAATAAATTTTAATTGTATGTGTGAATCAACAAAATACAAATTTATAAGTACATTAGTAAAGGGTAATTTATATACATACATAAGCAAGAGCTAAACTAGTGAAATATTAAACGGCGTACACCGATTCACAATTAAATTACTAGCCAAAATGAAATTACACTGACAAGACAGACTGCTTAAGAGCGAATGAGAAATTTGCCTTGGCAGGGAAACGCATTAGAAGTGGATTCGTAATTTAATTTTGGTTAGTGATTTTATTGTGAATAGTTGTACTTAATTTATATATATTGCTACACATAATTTTCTGAAAATAATGATGGAAAAAACGACACCGAAAGAGAATTTCCGCAGCGAGTTTAGATTATATATAAAATTCAGATTTCAAGAAAAAGTTCTCATGTTAAATTAAAAGTATTCATTTAATTAAATTATATATAACTTTGTAAAACAAAAAAAAAACAACTTTATATCGGTTGTATATATTTGTACCTTATGGGTGTACATAGAACTATTTAAAAAAGGAAACAAAATAAATACCTCTATTTATCCTATGAGCTGGGGAGTCACAAATTATCATGGGATCTGGTAAGAAAGTTATACAAATAAAAGTAAATACAGTTATATTTTATATTCCTGAAGTTTAGATGTAATTATAGGAGATTTGAACCCAGTTTTCAGTTCTCTTCAGCTATCCAATCTATCTCTACAACCGATACAACACATGACCACACACACGGGAAAAAGATATAGCTATAGTAAGTCATACTTTCCCTAGCTTTTCGTTGGAAACTCCAACAGAGAAATTATTTAACCGCAAATCAATAAATAATAATCGATAATGGATTTTTTTACAAAAAATAAAAGTGATGATGATGAATACCTCAGTCAGATTATTAATACAGAGATAAGCATAATGAAAGAAATTAATCATATAATTAAACTTGGATGGAATGCTTTCTAAAGAAATCCTATTAAAAAAAGTCTATAAGTTTTAAAATAAAAGTTTTTAACATTTATGGATGTGTTACTTGGACACTTAATAGAAGAGTAATTCAGAGACTTCAGATCACTCACAAAGAATTGAGACGTGGTAGGAGTAATAAGAAAGAAATCAAAAATTAAGTATAGGAGGAGAGTTTGAAAGAATTAAAAGACTAAAATGGAGCTGGACTGAAAATATTGCTAAAAATATATATAATAAATGGACACTTGAGATCTTGAATTGAAACCCAAAAGATTATAAAAGACCTAAAAACAGATCATGAGAGACGGAAGGAATAAGAAAATATGCTTGCATAATGTGGGAAATGAAGATTAGAGATAAAAAAAACTGCATGATGAATGCCATTTGAAAAAAAAAAGTGTATATGTGACCTTAAATTAGGTAAAAGACCATAAAGGTGATATGACATTAAATACCAAAAATTACAATTGATAAAATCACAAAAAGTGAGACTAAATTCTACAACTTCATGTTATATATAAAAGACAGATCAGAAAAAGAGAAACTAAACCATACTTATTCATGATAGTTATGAAATAAATAAAGCGAAGAGTTAAAAAAAGTATCCCCATTAGACATTTTCGCAAACACTTAGTCACTTGTCCATCAGTGCTTTAACTTCTAGTGAGATATATTTTATGTTTCCTAATTTATTATAAATGTTTTTAATAATAATTTATTTCACTGAATGCTATTGAAAATATTTACTGCGGTATTCTTTGATTGGATTTGTATTATTATTATTTTTCTTTTAAACTGAAATATATATATATATATAATTCACCCCCCACCCTTTAAACTGAAATATCTCTCTCTCTGTATATATATATATATTTCTTGAATAAAGTTCTTTTTAAAACTTAAAAAAATGTATAGTATCTTTAGTACACGTATCACAATTTTCTATATACAATGATCATCAATTGATTGTGGATTTAAAAGTGGTTTAGTGCAGTAGATCATATCCATGTATTCAGAGAAGTTATAGAAAGGATCTATGAATATGAGTTGTCATTATGCTTTGGATTTGTAGATTATGAAAAGGCATTTGATTCTATAAGCATTTCTTCAGTGATTAAAGCATTGGATCATCAAGGTATAAATATTGTCATATTCTGAAGAATATTTATAAAAATGCAACAGTAACAATTAGATTATATAATGACACTAGGATGGTTAACATTGAGAAGGATGTAAAACAGGGTAACTCAATATCTCCAAAACGTTTACAGCAGTGCTGCAAGAAGTATTTTGTGGATTAAAATGAAAAGGTAAAGGAATAAAAGTAAATGGAGATTATTTAAGTCATTTAGATTTTGCAAATGATATAGATAGTTAATGATAAATTCCAAATTAATGATAAATTCCAAATTGATATAGATAGTTTTGGAAATAATGCTTTCAAGCTTCAGGAAATGTTATAAGACTTTTATCAGATGAAATAAAGAAAGTAGGATTAACACCAAATATTAAAGATTTAAGTAATGTTCAATGGATTTTCTCAAAATAAGAAAATAAAGATTGATAATGATCAGTTAGAAGAAGTTGACAACTACAAATATCTTGGTTGGATTATTACTATAGATGGAAATATAATGGATGGGATGAATCATAGAATAAAACTTGGTTGAACCGCTTTTGGTGGAAGTAACTTAATATACTAAAAATAAATATGCCTATGTATTTGAAAAAAAAAAAGATTTTCAATAATTGTGTTTTACCAGTTCTTATTTATGGATCTGAGATGTGGACACTTAATAGAAGAGCAATATAGAGACTTCAGACAACTCAAAAAAGTATGGAGAGATGCATTCTAGGAGTAACAAGGAGAGATCAAAAATGCAATATATGGATAAGAGAACAAACAGATGTTACTGCATCATTGAAGAAATTAAAAGATTGAAGTGGAGTTGTGATGGACATATTGCTAGAAGCAATGATAATAGATGGTCAAATGAAACCTTAAACTGGATTCCAAGAGATTGTAAAAGACCCAGAATGAGACCACATGTGAGATGGATGGATGAAATAAGAAAGTGTGTAGGGGTGATATGGAGAAGAAAGACTAGAGATAGGAGAAGATGGGTTGAGCTTGGGAGACTTTTATCTTGCAGTGGATTGATAATGTTTGATAATGATGATGATATATCTATATCTATATATATTTGCAATTATACATACTACTTATTTTTGTCATCTAATATTAATTTCTAATTAATTTTTTTAAAATTCAAACTTTATTTAAAATTTTCAAATATATTCAACTGTTAGAAATATCATACAGGTTAATATATAAGGACAAAGTTTCAATTGGTATTATTCTCTTCACTTTTTGAATTGTTTCTAGCCTGATCAGAGACATAGTAGGTATAAATTTCACATCTGCCTAATTTTTCTTTTAATATCCATAAATTTAAGGGTCACTGGTTTGATCCCCATATCTGAAGAAGAGAAATGAATAATAGCATTCGTAGTACGGTTACTAAGCTTTGTGTTATTATTTATAAGTTGAATGTATTTGAGAACTTTAATTAATGAATATATTCCTCTAATATTTAACAATTAATTTTAGATGATGGAAATGAACCAATATATAATAAAAATAATAAACAGCCACTTGAAAAAGAAGAGTATGGTCTTTGTAACTTAAAAATAATAAAAGGAAGGAAAAGGAGAAAAAAAAAGTTCTAAAAATGATTTTTTTTCTATATGTCATAGCATTTTCCAGGAGGTGAACCTGCAACAACCATCTGCAACCAACTGCTTGCTTGCAAGGCGGCTGTGCTGACCTCTTGGCTAACAATGCTTGACTAAAAATGAATTTTTTAATGGCTATATCAGTGTTTTTCAAAGTGGTCGGTACCATCTCTGAGTGGGTGGTGAAGACTTATAGGGGGATGATAATGGATTTAGAAGTATTTGGGGGGGGGGGGCATTCAGATGGTCTAGCCTTTTCTCTGGACACACTGATCATTGGATTTAATTTGCTCTCAAACCACTAATTTTTACATTATTTTGCTGATTTTATGGTTATTTTATAAATTGTTTATGTGCAAGAATATATAAAAAAGAAAGATAGTCAGAGTAATTGTAAATGTTCTGCACATTTTGGGTTTTATTTCTGTATTAACAAGTTAAAAGGAATGCAGGTTATTATTGTATGGCTAATTTTAAATTTTACTAATAGATTGTACCAGTATTGTTTTTCCAAGCATCTTGTTTCATCTACTATGTCTCATAGTAATATTCTTTCCCTAATTCAAACCCATCCAAAGTCCACATATTAGCATATTTTAAGTACATTAATGTATAATAGTGTGCGTATATTTATATGCATATAGATATTAAAGGCTGTATGCATATGATTGTAATACATATATGCAATTAAATTTAAAATATTAAATTAAAGTAAGTTGTATAAACATTGTTGTATGTGTATAAGTGCATTTACATATATATGTGAATGAAGCTTCAATGTATAGATTTTATAAACATTGCAACATGATTTAAATTATTTTATTGTATTGTAAGATTTAAGTACAAATTTACTTTTATTCTTGTATAAATTTTCAATTCCAGAGGTGACAAAGTTACACATATAGTAAAATGTTTACAAAACTTAAATCTCTTTTAAAAAGTTTGTTTGTTTCTTGGAAATTATCTCACATCTCACACACCTGGTTTAATTTGTGTGAGAACCAAGAACAAAGTTTTAAAGTAAATTCTAAAATAGATTTAAGACAAAAGAAAAGCAGTCGAGCTGCACTATTTAATGAATAACTCTAGTTTTGCTTTTGTCTTCATTAAGAAAACTTAAATCTTAAACTTATAAACTATAAACAACTTCATGGTCTTGTGGGGGGGGGGTAAAATCATTAATATAAAAAAAACTAAAATCAAGCACCAAAGTTCATTCTCTTAAATTTTGAAATGTATTGCTGCTGAAGGTTATGCCCCATTTTATAATGAAAACCATTGACTAGAAGGCAACCAACTTGCCATCTTTCTTTGGAAATATTGGTCCAGGATGATGGAGAAGTTTGAGGCAAACAGCCTTCCAAGAAGATATTGAACAAGCCAGTATAAGGGAGAATGCCAGTGCCAAACACCATAAAAACACCTCAGTTAGAAGATTATTGGTAAACATGTCTTCCTGCAGAGCTCTTTAAATTAAATCTCAGCTAAACTAATTTAATAATTTCTAAAGCTAGCTCTTTTGTGGAACATTTATAAATAATAACTTAAAATAACCTTTAATAAATGAATTCTGTAATAAGAAAGTTAATGTAACTTTTAATAATAATATTTATGAGTCTTGCCTATATTTCAATTAAATGATTATTTAATATTTAATAATTCTTGTAAATATAATAACTGTATCCAGTTATTATCTGTATCTTTCTAATCTGTGGACATGCCTATTCTCTTTTATATTATTTGTTTATTATATTAAAATATTATGATGTGCCATGATTCAAGGCAAAGATGATTAATATTAGTAATTTTAGAGATGATTAGGTGCTCTTTTGTAATTGCTTTGTGTTGCTCTTAAGAACATGCATATATATATATATATATATATATATATGTATCTATAAGCGCAACACATAGTAGCTTATACATATATATATATATATATATATATATATGTATGTATTTAACTAAGCTACTATGTTTTAGTTTAGCATATGGTTTGCATGTTAATAAAGTATATCTAGTTAATTAATAGTGAGAATGATATTTTAAAACATATTATTAGTAACTAATTAAGTCCCAAATATGCTTTATTCCTCCTTAGTTTATTATCATAAACCACATAGAATCACTTTAATTAACCCCTTTTAGCACATTTTATGTATGCTAATCCACAAACTGGCATATAGTAGTTTTGCAAATCAAAACAATATATTTAGTGCTTTAATTTATTTTAATATTTGATATTTTGGAAAGTGTTACGAATGTGTCCTTATAAAGCACATACATGCTACACACCTTGCTATACATTTTCTTATTAAAATGGGCTTCTGATTTAAGGGTCATCCCATTAATATTAGTTTGGCCTCTCTCTTTTAGAACTGGAACATGAGGGTCCAGGACCATATGATAAACTCCTCTGATCACCCAAACTAAATGTTCTTTGTATTTTATGATAGCAAGTTGTATGTTCCACAGGGACTGAGTGATTGGTACTGAATACCATGAGTAATTATACATTTGGGCTGCAACTGTTACCTAGTTTATGTAGCACCATAGTATCTGAAGCTCTGGGTGCAAATTGCCAGTTCACCCTTCATTATATTATTCAGTTCAGCATTGATCTGAACCTCAGATCTAGTTTATATAAAACAATCTGCACAGGAGCACATTATTTCTCAGTATGTAATTTTAATAAATAAATAAATAAATAAATAGATTTTGTCAGTTATCATTCTTGTAAGATTTAACTCTTAGCAAACCTCGTAGAAATGTCATACTATAATTTGGGCATGATAATAAACTGTAGATAATAATAATAATTGTAACAAACTTGAAATTAAATTATTTAAGATGCATTCTTAAGATGAGACCTTGCATCTGACTCATTGTAAGACACCTGTGAGTGGTGTCAATCCCAATGCACTTCCATTTGTATTAACTTGTATTTTAATAATTAAATATCTTAAAACTTATATATTTTTAGTGGCTGAGTGTAACCTTTGATCTGTCATCCATAGGGTAGTAAATCACAGAGCATTGGTAGAGGAACTGAGGTGCAATCTGATTTGAGGTCTCAAGCCATCATCTAGATCAGTTTCAGGACAATTTGCCATAACTCTGAATTTTGTTGCGTGAATGTACAAATATGACCATTACAAGATAGAAAAAATCATCCTATGCATTATAGTTTTTCTTAAAAAATTAAGTAATTTAAGGCCAATATTAGTTGAGAGAATTTAAAATTTTGTCATATCTCAGATTTGTTTTTTTTTGTGTGTGTGTTGAATCTTTTGTAAAGATGGAAAAAGCTATTTCCATTGTATTAAAATTAAATACTATCTGTAAAACAGAACTCCTAGAGGAATTAAAAGAGTCTGAGTGGAAAATAAAAGAAGTGAAAGATAAAAAGATGTAAAAAGCTATATCAATTGTGTTATGATCAGTTATCCAAGAAATTTGAGATAATGGCTGTAATAGTGAAAAAGAGTTACTCAATTTGTATTGCTATAGGTGTGCTATAAAAGGTTTTCAGCAGGTGATGGGGAGGGGAAGTTTCTGCTGAGTTTATTGTTTTCCTTGCTATGTTTTGTTTGCTGGTTGGTTAAGGGTTTGCTGAACTAAGAGAAATGTTCTAGTTGTAAAGCAGTGAAGAACTTTATGAAAGAAGATAGAGTGGAGATTAGTTTCAAATTATAGTCTGACTAGAAGTGTGTGATTGACTCTTGGTTGGCTGCTGTCATTATTATAAAGATTTCTAGAGAAAGCTGAGAAATATAAAAATGCTTAAATTTTATCATTAAAATGCTAATGAAGTAAACTCCCAAAGTTAGTGCATGTGACAGACTCCTATGCTGCTGTCATGTAGCCACAGATGCTAGCTGATGATGATGAACATCTTAATGCCTATGTTTTGCTGTGAAGAAGGGAAGCTTACAGTATCTTGTTGTCATGGTTTATAGTGCACTTAAATGTTACTAAGTGCAGAGATGGTTATGAAAAGAAACCAGAAGAAAGCCGGATGGTATACTTTTTTTTTATTTGTTATCATTATATCTTGTTGTTATAAATTTTATTATTATTATTATTTTGTTTCTCTATAAATTATTATTTGATTTTCCATTTTTAAAACGGTTCTACCAAATTAATTTCTGAAATGCTTGTGGTATGACATGGCGTAGATATATAAATACATATTTGTTTGTTGTTGTTTGCTTTTAATATACTGTTCTATTTGAGAAAAGAGAAACTTAATTTGTGTGAAATTATTATTATTATTATTATTATTATTATTATTATTATTATTATTATTATTATTATTATTATTATTATTATTATTATTATTATTATTATTATTATTATTATTATTATTATTATTATTATTATTATTATTATTATTATTATTATTATTATTATTATTATTATTATTATTGTTGTTGTTGTTGTAATCTCTGTATGTGATTATTGAAAATTTATTGACATGCTGATTTGAGTTTAATTTTTGTTTTGTTGGCAGTGGCATTTCCTTTTTGAAAGTGGTTTTTCTTCTCAAAAGTGTCACATAAAGGTGAGGTTTAGGTTCAGCCTTTCATAGATATACAGTGTAAAACTTCATGGTACCAATTAGCGGGGTATTAGAGATTTGGATAGGAAGAAATCAGGGGAAAAAATCGATTTTGGTTTGATTTCAGTCATTTAAACTTAAATTTAATAACTTTATTTTTTTTCTTCTTGTTATTGATATTGAGTTTATGTTAATGTCTTATTCCAATGTGTGACATTGACATCATATTATATCTTGTGTGCATCATATGAATTACAGGGTAGGCATCAGACAGTGCAGTATCATTAGCGTTATTTACATAAAAAATATCAAACAGAATGAACGTGGAAAACTGTTATACTTAGGGGAAGGGTTTACAAAATTTATGTCTTGCAAAGGGGGTGGTGGCCTGAAAAGGTTTGGGAACATATGGGTTATATAAACAAATTTGTCTATGAACCATAAATATATCCTCATATAGAACGTATTCGTTAATTTTTCTGTTTACCTGATATTAATAATTTTAATTACATGGAAATTATGTTTACTGCTGATTAAATAGATAACATTTAAAAATATAGACACCGTATTCATCGGAACAGCGAAATATAAGATGCATCCCCCTTTATAATACATATTTAAAGAAAAAAATATATCTATATCTTTTTATGTTTTTCCATAACGATTTACTGTAGTAATTTTATAGTTATTTATGTCTACAAAAAATTTAACTAGAGAATCCTGTAGTTAGGCACCTTTTAATCTTCTTAGTCAAAACCCAAAAGTGCATTTCCAAAGCTAAACATTTTGAAGATTATCTCTTTTCTTAACTATATGTTATTTACCTTGAGGATATAATATAAACCACTCAGCAAATCTTTTTGAAGATCAACTGATTATATATCTTTACTTCTATCATTAACTAATAGAGGATACAATCCGTAATTTTGCTTTTTGTACTTTCCTTTGTAATGCTGACTCTTGCGGAAAGGCAATCAGTCTGGTTTTTGAATATCCTCTGCTCTAATTCATAATGCTGTTATTATTTTTATATAATATTTTATTATTGAATGAATTTTATAAAATCAACCAACTCGTCTCCATGTTTTCTTTTATTTAAGAACATCTACAAACTCCAGAATAAGCATAGATATAAATCAAATTTGTTTTGAAACTAAAGAAGACAATTTCATTTTTTCCCATTTAATGTTGTTGACAAGGAATGCAGATAATTTTGTTTCTAAAAAAAAAATGTTCGAGTAAATAGAATGATTTTTTTTTAAAAAAAAATTAATTTAAATGTCTTAAAATAATTGCAATCATTTTGGTTTAAAATCAAAATATATAAAACAGATTATATATAATATTGTTTTTGATTATTTAAAAATATTTTGACTATGCATACTTCCTGCATACCGAAGTACTAAAGCATATTGGAGTAAGAGGTTGTAAAAGACCTAGAAAAAGACCACGTGTAAGATAGATAAATGAAATGAGAACATTTACTGGAGTAATATATAAAAAAAGAAACTGTTAACTAGAAAAATGTTAATTACATTGATAATAGTTGAAAATGAGGATGTTGAATCTAATCATAAGCCCTGAAAATTCTCATTGATAAAGATCAAAAAGCATTTAATAGTCATGGTTTCCCATACATATATACAGTGCAATGGTAGTTCACATTCCATCATTATCATCATTATCAACCATTATCAATCCACTGCAGGATGAAGGTCTCTCCAAATTTAATCCATCTTCTCCTATCTTTAGCTTCTCTTTTCCACATCATCCCTGCACACTTTCTTATTTCATCCATCCATCTCACATGTGGTCTCTTTCTGGGTCTTTTACAATCTCTTGGAATCCAGTTTAAGATTTCAATTGAAAATGGATAAAAAACAATTACTTTCTTGCATGATAATGTTACTATGAAAGGTGTAAAGATATCAATATGGACATGACTCAAGTATTTGATTCTTTTATCTCACATGAAGAGTGAATATTGTTTATGAAATTTTTGAATAATGAGAAAATTTATCTGAGTTCATGAGTTGCAGAATAGTTGTGATATTATGTATTTGAAATAATAAACTACTAAAAAAAGTCAAAATTTGAGAATGTATATCTAGAGTGAAATGGTTGTTCATCCTTCCATAAGGTGTTTAAATTGGATGAAACAGCTCTTGCCTTGTACAAGAGTAATATTAAGAAAGATATTGAGTTGTCAATATGATTCTGGTGAATCAGAAGTTTGATACCTTAGGATAACTATGAGTAAATGTTAATAAAACAGTAGCAAATTTTTCCACACAATAGAGCCATCTAGTGCAAACTGTAGTAATCAATAGATGCTAGAAGTAGAAAGTGGCTAAAGTAGATTCGATGAAAATTGCTAAATTTACATTTTAATTTTTTAATTATTGATGAAAATTGCAATTTAGATTATATTTTAGTCACATGATTAGAGTTAAAGTTAAGAGATATAAAAGTTCTGAAGAAGATTGCTGGGCAATCAAAACTGTAAACTGTAAAAAAGGATGGTAAATGAAGCATTGTGTAACAGTATTAAAGTGCATGGATGATTTAGTATTATATGATTAGATCAAGTATAAGTGAACAAAAATTGTGTTTTTTATTTTTTAATTGTAAATGAAAATTGTGAAGTTGGTGTTTTAAGTTTTTAATAATTGAAGAAAATTACGATTTTAAAATGAATGGTAATTTCATGATCATATGTTAGTAATGGATGCCATTTATCACATGGATATGTCAGTGGGGGTTTTGGGTGGTTCTTAGAACTCAAAATGGCACTGAGTGCATACTAAATCAGTACCATAATGACTTGACTGACCTGCTGTATTACTCATCAATAGTGTGGACACTAAAGGTTTTCTCTCAACTACTGATTAATGGAAGGACACTACTAATTTGGGATACTCAATTAAAATATGGACTCTTAAAATCAAAAGACTGCAACATAAAAGTCTCCTGGTAAAATATGAGAACTTTATTTATATCCAGTTATCTAGTCTTTAAATAATTGTAGTTTTATAGACATATATTAAGTATATAACATTACAGTGTGATTAAAATTAAATAACTCTCTAACTAATAAGCATTGTTAATATAATATTTTATGTTCTTTCCTTATGTAGATGAGTTATTACTTTATGTTTTGGTTAGTAATTAATAGTAGTGACTAATACTATCTAGGTTGTTTATTACTGTCATCTAAGATTTATTTATTTTCTAAATTCTGCATTATTTAACATCAGTCAAGTATTTTAAATAAGTACTCATTTATAAACCATTATTTATAAATTTTCTGTAAATTTAAGCAACAGTTAAGTGCCTTAATTAATTTCTGCAATTGATTTGAATTTTATAAAAGTATCTGACATTTTATTTTGTTAATGGAGTAAATCAAACTTGTGTGTGCGTGTGCATGCGATATATAGCTGACCATATAAGAATTTGTAAAATTTATTGTAGCCTGCTTTCTCTTGTCCTTGACAATAAAGTCTCTGTCCAAAGTTTATATCTTGTTTTAATGTATGGCTTTTGGGAATAGTGATTTGTCTTTATCTTGCCTTAGTTAAGTTAATACAGCTATCAGGATCATCTGTTCCATCAGCACTATATTCAGAATGAAGCTTTCCAAGCCTCTGTTGGCAAAGTCTCTGACAACATTTGCTCTCATGCAACATTGTAAGATACCTATATTACAAAATGCTGGTACGATTGTCAGGGCTTTATTACAGAGATTGTCATATGAAGAGTACCTTGTGTAATATTTTATTATTTGTTTCTTACACTCTTATTATTATGAACAATGCTGTACACATGTGGAGAAATTAAAGTATAAGTTTAGAATTAATAGAGGATATAAAACGTTTAGATACTTAGATACTCTGTTTCATAAAGTGGCTGCATCTTGCAATTTAAAGACTATTAAATTAGAGTGATAATTAAAATTCCATAATTGAATAATAGACAGTAATAGACTATTTAAATATTTTAGTTAATAAAACGGTCCATAATTGAAATTAATAAGTTTTAAATTTACTGATTTTTTTTTCATACTTATTTTCATTTTTAGTAATTAATAAATATTATTTTGATTATTTAAATTTGCCTGCCATTTGTTTTGCTATTATCTGCCTATCAGTTATTTAATAGTCAGTCCTTTCATACTCTAAGCTGTGCTGGTATCAGAAGCAATTATCATATTAAAATATGTCTGAAATATCATATATTTAGTCACACAAATAAATTTTCTGAACTGCTACACTTGTTAGGTGATGTCCTCATGTCATGGATGTATGGTATCTGGTACAATATATATATATATATATATATATATATATATATATATATATATATATATATATATATATATATATATATATATATATATAATGTCCATTAATTAAAAACAAAATTATAATTATAATAAAAATAATAATTTTAATGGTAACAAACTATTATAAACAATCCTTAAATCCACAGAAGTACTTCCGGTTAATTTCTTAACCTGCCTCAACTGCCATTAAATAAAAAAAAAAAATAAAGTCGAAGCAAACATCATCAATGCAAATTCCATGAATCTCATATTTTAATGTTAGCAGCTTGTTTATTTATTAAATGCATTTTATTCCTATTTATAAAAATTGCCTCCTTAATTTTTCTTTTATTATGGTGTCTCTCTTCATGAAAAATTTTCACATTTTCAAAATCAAATTTGAATTTATATTTACATGTATTTACATGATTTAATGTCTCCTTCAGATTTCTTTGATCATGAAAAAACATGTAAATATAAATTTAAATTTGATTTTTAAAATGTGAAAATTCTTCATGAAGAGAGAAACCATAATAAAATAAAAATTAAAGAGGCAATTTTTATAAATAGGAATAAAATGCATTTAATAAATAGACAAGCTGCTAACATTAAAATACGAGATTCGTGGGATTTGAATTGATGACATTTGCTTCGCTTTGTTTTTTTTTTTTTTAATTTAATGGCAGTTGAGGCAGGTTTAAGAAATTAACCAAAAGTACTTCTGCAGATTTAAGGATTGTTTATAATAGTTTGTTACTGTTAAAATTATTATTTTTAATATATATATATATATATATATATATATATATATATATATATATATATATATATATATATAAGTGTAATAATATTAATGGCTAAATGGGTTTATAAGTCACCATTAGAAAACAGTCAATACTTAGACTATCCCAATATATATAACAATCAAGAATTTCAAACTACTGTCAAGGCAACCTCCTTTTAGAATAGAAGTGGAATCCCACCTCATTATTGGTCTCATATATTTATAAAGATACTTAAGACTGCTAACTTGACTACAGAGATTGAAATTATTGATTAGAAGAAGTTTAAATAAACCACTTTAAATAGGTAAATATAACCTGTTCTCCAATTTGTAATGTTATAATTGACTATTTATTAGTCTGCATTCAGAACAGGTTATATTTACCTGTTTAAGGATGTTTATTTAAACTTCTTCCAATCAATAATTTTAATCTCTGTAATCAAGTTACAATCTTTAGTTTTTTTATAAATATATGAGGCCATTAATGGAGGTGTGATTCCACCTCTATTGCTAAAAGGAGGTTGCTTCAACAACAGTTTGAAATTCTTGATTGTTATCTATATTGTGATTATCTAAGTGCTGACTGGTTTCTAATGGTTATATATTGTACTGTACTTATTCTAGTACAAAATAAATTGGCACTTTAGAAATCAAATCTGTAAAGAACTTAAATAGAATATTCCATTTGTTTTAAATATTTAGTTAGTTTGATTTACACAACATTGGTTATATACATTTTTTTGTCTTAAAAATAACTTGAGAGAGAGAAATGGAGAAATAGAAAAGATAAGAAGGTAACTTCTTATCGCAAAAAGCCATTAGCCACATAAAGCATGGTAGTCAATCATTAATTAAAGGTGGCAATTCCAAGAAGAGAAAGCATGAATTTAAAAACAAAATTCTACAAAAATTGATTTGAACTAATAGGTATCAACAGGTGATGCACAGAAAGAAAAGGAGTTCAAAGATATAAAAGAAAAAGCAGATCATATAGAACATTCAGAAAGAAAGAAAAAGTGAAGGAGAAACCTGAGAGCTGTACTTCCAAGAAAATCAATCATGAAAGAAAGAAAACCTTGCACAAAGCTATGAAGAGTGTGCCAAAGCACTCTCATCAGTGTGTCAGTTTATCTAAAATATATGAATAGAAGATATCATTTGCCTGTGTTCTTTCTGCCTAATGTTACATAAGACCCTGAGCGAAGTCCTCTACAGAATTTAGACCAACAAATTATTTATGTGCTGTTCTAGTAACAGATTATGGATCTCCTCATTCAAAATAAATACATGTATGGTAGAACTTATAATGTGCTTTGTTAACAATAACTTACCGGTAAGAAACTTTAAGATGTTCATTATTTTTCTCAAACTGTGTTTTTTCTCATTCGAAATATAACAGTAATATTGTGTTTGCTTAAATTTAATAGAAATTTTAAAAATGGTTTCACTCTATTTAATATCTCTTGTTATTACCATTGTTAAATTTGTTATTATTCTAACCTTAGTAAAGATATTTTAGTATATAAAGTAATAATATAACTTATGTTGGTGTTAATTATTAAATATTTTTAATTGAAATTCTTAAAAAAATCCACTATGATTACCAACCAATAAATAAACTGCTGACTCTGTACCACAAATACAATCCCCATATATTTTAAATAGGTTGTTTAGTGTTCGATTAAAGAAAAAAGCGGATGGGGGGGGGGTTCAACTAGTGAAGTTCTGTCACCTTAAATAAACAAAAGCTGGTTTCTTTTTTTTTTTTTTGCGAGTAGAATTGAATTGTTTAAAATAGGATTAAATGACCAGGAAAAATAATTGCTGAGTTGCTTAAAATGTTGCAGATAGGTGATTTATAATCTAATGCAATTTTGTCCCTGAATACGAGACCACAAATCATATAATAAAATGTTATTTGTACTGTGAATGTTACAATATATATATTATACCGGATACTCAATCTATTCTGAAACAGAGGGTGCCACCAGACCACTACGTGTCTGGAAAATTTGTTTACTGTGATCAGAATAGATGATGATGATGGTTTGCGCTGACTAGACCCAGGGAGGAACAAGAGATCTTAAATTGTTTAGACAATTGAGACAAAAGCAAAAAGACAAATGTCAGCCAAATTAAGTTTAAACCTATTTCATACATTTTATTATGAGAAAATAAATTATTAAATATAAGTTTATAACACAAGAGATGGAGGTTAACTCAGGCATGTACCAGATATACTAAAGGCAAGGCTATGACAGACTGACTGATCTTCTAATAAACAAATGTAAAAGGGAGGAAGCAAATTTCATTCAGCAGAGGATTCACCTAAACATTGGTCTTCACCTTCAGATATTTAAACCCTATGCCCCTGAAATAGATCAAAGAATCCAGCGCCAAAGAGCTGTTCAAGATCTAAAAATTGGTCAGACCTTGAATGTCCTTATATTGGTATGGGCTGCACCTATTACTACGTTTAAAATAACGGCGATTGATCTACCCCAAGAACAATCGAAAAATATCATTGAAATGAAGAAACAATTAAACTGGTGAATCCCAACCAAACGATTGGCGAAAATTACTTTAAAATTAATAATTAATGGTCTCAATAAGAGACAAGTAAATGATTAGAAAAACAGTTACGTCTGTCCCAGCAAATAACGAAAAGAAAATAAACTTACAAACAAATTCTGAGTACACGCTCTGATAAATTTAAAGCAGTGCACGGAGTATGAAAATCTTAAAAGTTGTAAACACTTTAGCAGAACGAAAGTATCGCTCACCTGTAATTTAAGAAAGGATAAATTTTATCTTCCTGCTGATGACTTCTAAAATTACAAAGAAAAACACAATTCTGATTTCCACTTTTAGAGATCTTAGAACGAAATCTCCACCTGCGAAAATCAGACAATAAAGTCGTCAGCCAAAAGATTTTTGGAGGTTTAGCAAGAGGGCAAACATAAAGTATAAAATTAATTAATTATTAAATACTAAATAATTACAGGTAAGCATTTTAAAAGCACGACTGCCAAAGCATTTATAAAAATCTTACATAAAATATAAAACTCATCCGTCACTCTCCCATAAACGAAACTGAAAGAAAATTGGAATCTTAAACTAAGATTCCAGGACACACTACAAAATATTGGAAATTAGAGCAAATATTAAATAGGAGGCTATATTGATTTAAGAATACATATTTATGATTAGATTGAGCGGAGATTTAATGAGAATTAATTTACCCTGGGAAGAATAAAAACGAAAATAATTACCTTTCGGTAAAAGCAATGTTCACGGAGAGTGCACACTTTTAATTAAGTTCATTTTCAGGTTCTTTAGGCAGCAAAGTAGATGTAGGGAGGTTCCGGCTTCTTTTAGGTGTTCAAAGCATTACTGGAGCAAACTTGGAGGTCAGGGATCCATCTTTTGTGGAGTTAGCAAGCCTATCGGGTAGTGATAACAAGTATAGAATTTGTCATTTTTGCCAGTGAAAGTTTCTAATAACAACTGATGTCCTTTAATTAAGAAATTTAACTGTCCGTGCTGCTATAACTTTCACATGAGAAAACCACTTGTCTATCTCTCAAAAATGGATTAACTGACCCTCCAAATTTCCGGGGTTATTTATACGTTGCTTCATTTCCCGCGAAACACTTTCCTTGTTGTTCAATTTCTTCGCCTTAGGCAGGGCAAATATTAATCTCCCGCTCAATCTATCTAAAAATTCTACCCAGGGTTTATTGAAATGAAAACAACAACATAAATATCAAATCTCCACTATTAAAATTGTTTACAATAATTAAAATAAAAGTAACAGGAATGCAATTAGCTAGCCAGCTTGTTTTTAAATCAAATGAATTTTAAAACAGGCGGTATAAGAATTATTCTAAAATAAATCGATAAATATTTAAAAACAAATCCGTTTTACATATAAATGTGTGTGTATTTTGATATACACATTCTTTTTAAATAATAACAAAAATTTAAACCTTTACGTTTAATGAAAATTAAAAGGTTAATAAATATTTTTGGGTAATCATATCATTAAAACAGATTTCAATCAGGTTCAATATATATATATATAATTAAGAGCCTGCTAATTAGCACTAGACAAGCTTTTTTTTTTTATATTTATGATAAATGCTACTACAAGAGAAGGCATTCAAATCATTTTTATCTTGGATTGTCCCCATCCCCAGACCAGTTTTGACCTATGAGGCTCTTCAGTGAGGAGTTGGGACATTAGATTCAAAAAACGAACTCAAGCAAAGCATTTATATATGGAGTATCTGAATGAAGTTCAGGGCCATATGATTTTTTCAGTTGAAGAGCTGGCTTTAAAGATATGTAGATGTCTAAAAATTTCAGATCTTCTAACAATTAACTTTTAGATAAATGCTTTGCTTGAGTTGGTTTTTTGAATCTAATGTCCCAACTCCTCACTGAAGAGACCCATAGGTTGAAACCGGTCTGAGGATGGGGACAATCCAAGATAAAAATGATTTGAATGCCTTCTCTTGTAGTAGCATTTATCATAAATATATATAAAAAAAGGTTGTCTAGAGCTAATTAGCAGGCTCTTAATTTTACATATTTGTAAGTGCAAGCTATATATGTCATGTGACATCTGACTTATTATATATATAACAAAACTTAAATATATTCCAAACAACGGTAAACAATTTATAATACAATATAAATAAAAACTCAATAAAAACTCATAAAGAAATATTTTCGATTATATTCATAATCATTTTCAACTCAACTTTCAAAATGGAATCATCTATTACCAACCGGAAACACATGTCGATGTAAATATCCCACAATTCATTAATCCTAACATTTGCTGACTGTCTGTTTATTATCGTATTTTTATACCTACTAATAAAAACTGCCTCTTTAATTTTTCTTTTTTCATTATCTCTCTCTTGTCCTAAAAATTTTATTTTATTTATATCAAAATTAAACTTAAAATTACAATTTCTATCATGATCATAAAAAACAGATTCAGTATATAACTTGACTTCATTACTATTATCATTACATATCTGTACATTTTTCAAAACTCTTTTATATAACAATTTATGTTCTTTAATTCTTTTCTCTATATTACATCTAGATTCCCCTATATATGATAAGTTACACCCACAAAAAAATTCTATAAATTATATTACTCACGTTATTTTTTTCTAACTTATCTTTTGAATTATTAACCATTCTATTTAAATTACCTGATCCATAAAAAGAAACATTATATATACCATTATAAACTTTTTTCATAAATTTTACTTGATTATTATTATAAAAAAGCAAAGAAATCCACTTTTTACTCTTAATTTCTTCATCACCAGTATTTCTATTAATTTTCTTACTAAATTGACAAACCACTTGATAAATTTCTTTTATATTATAACCTACACTTAATAATATATATATATTGTGCCAGGCATTATCAAATGGCCTTGCACAAAATCTTCTGTAAAGAATATTACAACAGATACATATATAGATTTGTACATATTAGGCATAACAAATATATAAATGTGCTATATTAATAACGAAGGTTGGTCCGAGCATTAAAATACCCACACACACCAATTTAAAGTATTATGAAATTGACATACAAAATATTGCATAATAAACTCATATGCTTTTTTTGTTTTTCTTTTTGTATATTTTTTATGATATGTCATTGTATGTATTTGTTTTTTTTATTTTCCAACATAGTTGTATAGTTTTTTTAATTACTTTTCTAAAGATTGTAATTTTATTCCATAAGCAAATAATGTTAATTGCTTTCGCAAAAATCTGATCAAAAGCAAAAGGTTTGATAAGGCTATAATTAAACTGTTATCTTTTTAAAAATTCTTCTGAATTGTTCTTATGAGTGGGATGGTTTTAGTTAGTGCTGTGGAATTCATTCTTTCTTTGGCAGTCGTTCGGGGCAAGTCATTCATTTGTTTGGCTCCAGAATTCTCCAAGCAACCAACTAATTAAAGATTAATTTATGAACAGGACTACTGCTGACAATTTCTAAGAAATCCATTATACAGTTCTTTTAAGAACTAATGATTTCTTAAAGATTTAAGGAACCAGTCAAATAGCAAATGAACATTTAATAAAAAATTATTATCATATACAAAGAGAGGAAAATATGGGGGCAATCTACCAGAGTATCCAGTGAAATGACCGTGGGGTAGACAACCAGCCGGTACACTGCCCTTTCTCTGTCCCAAGCCACCAAGATGTGACCACGCCAGTTCCAGCCACCCACGAGGATGACAAACGCTGCCTTACTAAATAAATGAAATTCTCACCACACAGCCAGTTGACTTGAAGCCCACTCAGAGCCCAGAGGAGAAAAATGAAGACACAGACATAGGTTTATTTTAAGATATTTTATTAATATTGAAATAATTAACTTTGATATTTCCGATTAAATATATTATTATTTTTTTGTTATTATTATTAATCATTTAAAAAAGAGAGAGAGTCTCTCGCATATGTATATTGAATTTACGGTTATTACGGGCATATATGATAAAGCTTTTACTTAAATCTTTTGAGTCAATTTTTCTATTTTAAATTCTAGTATTTTCAACAAAGATTGCAATGAGATTTTTTTGTTGTTGTTGTTATACGTTTTGCTCTTGTTGTTATTCCTGAAATTCATCATATACAAATATACATGTGAATATATGCGTACATACGCTTATAATATTCGGTAAATACGATATCTCATGTTGAATATCTAAAAATTGTATTTAACCGTATATCCTTTTTAAGTTATTTTTTTTGTCACTGTGGCACCTCATGATGGTGTAAGAAGGGATTGATCTATTATAGATTCCCTGTAAGCAAGTCCTCTAATAACGTTATATTTAAAATAGTAATAAGTATATAATTGTGCCGCACGTATATACATGTATAGGAATTTATCTATAAAAAAAAAAGGTTTTAAAGTCATCAGTAAAAGCGTATGCCTGTATGACCGAAAATCTCATATCTATATATCAAATCACACAAAGGAAAATTTATTTTTACTGAGTAAAAGGGGCTCAGACCACTTCCACTCTTTATGAAGTATCTTATTGTAAATAGCTTTAGGGGTTTATCTATTTTTGTAATCATTTAAATTGTATTTATATATTTATCTATCTAAAAGCATCAAATATATATATATATATGGGTTTGTAATCATTAATTATTTAGTATTCTTTTTATTATATCATCATTAGTATGAAACGGTGGTGGGTATTTGGGATTAAATAAATATTTAATCATAATATTAAACTTGTTTCGGTTTCATATTATTATTTATATTGATAAAAATGTATTCTTTCCTTATCAACCATGTACCTGTAATAATCATTTAACTTACCCATTTGAAGACTCTAGATGTAGAGTGACTGAGCTAGCCACAAAGGGATATCACTCTACCGGGGTGTTGAATCTTATTCTCATGCTTTGCTGGACATATGGTATTGCACATCCTTCTGGGAGGGGAAAAAAATTCATTTTTCTTCTTTTCTAGAAGTGGCGCGCAAAAGTCTATTTTGTAAATAGATTTTTCAAAGGTGTGTACTCGCCATTGTTCTAAATATTCGGGCATTTAAATAAGATATCAACTAAAGGGTGTTTTTAACTGGAAGAGTCCTGTCAATCCCCTCTTTCTATCAGTTTAGCTGGAAGTACCAATATACATGAGTACAGATAATCGGATAAATTGGTATCCATTTCTTTTCCTGTTAAATCTTGTTCACTTCATGCTCAGTGCAAGATTTGGATTAGGAAATCCGTAGGGAAGTTTTGGTTTGGTACAATATATATATATATAACCATAACAATGAACATGTTATGATGGGGTACCCAAAAATAAGCAGAATTTTGTAAAAAAAAAAAATTGTATTTAATTTTTAAGTATTACAAATTGAATGTTCTTTAAAGTACTGTCCATTTGATACAATGCAGTCACCTAAATGTGTCCTCCACTTTTCAAAATAATCATGAAATTTTTGCACATGTTGCATTTTAATACTTTTGTTGTTCTTTTCCTTCATCACTTCTAAGTCTGCAAAACTTTTTTCTTTGAGGTATCTTTTCTGGGGGAATAAAAAACTCTTACATGGGGTGAGATCCAATGAATATGTCTGATGGATAACTGAGTAAAAATTTTACTCATCCAATGTTTTGGGTGCTACTGTATTCTCATGGCAAATCTTGCACTTCCTACTTTGCCATAAATCAGGATGTTTTTATTTTACTCATCATGCAAGCCTTTCAGAAGTTTTAGATAAAATATTCGATCATTATGCATATAAAATACAGCATATTTTACTTTACTCACTGTGCATTTTTGGAATTTGATGAATTTGACATTTCTAGTAAATCAGTTGTAAACTTTTGCTTTCCCCAGAGCAAGATGCTTGTAAGTTGTTTCCAGCAATATATCTGTTACCCTCACCATTTTCTTTAACAGAAAACAGAATTTCAATCATTTCCAACTTTTTGACCATTACAAAAATTGTCAAATAACAAGACACAATTATTGAAAACATTTAATATACAAAACCACAACATCATTTAATGATGACTCAAGATTGCCTGTTGCCTGGGAGTCATTGCAAAAGGCATATAATAGGAGAAGCATATACTACAATATACTTACTCTTCAGAGAACAATTTGAATTATTTTTGGGTAACTTCTCATAAATGAAAACAATCTTCTATTTGAATTTTTTTTAAATCCATTAATCTCAATAATTGTTGATTTACATATATTTTTTCTTTTGTATTATCATTCCAGCCCCATATTGTAAATTTTTGTCTATTTTTATATTGTATTGATTACTTCCAGTGCATCTATGATAGTTTTATACAGTAATATTAACTACCCAATTCATGGCCTTTGCAACCCAGATAAAACACCAGTAAAATAGTAATATGAATTATACATGCTTGAATCCAGGTAATATCTCATATATAGATAAGAAATAATAATTTTGTTTTTCCATTACAAATAATATATATATATATGAAAAATAAAAACAAGTTAGTCACGTAACCTGCTATCCTTTATATATGATCAATAGATGGCGTCTCTACCAAAAACACTGAATCAAGCATAAATATTGTTTACATAAACCTCAAGGAGTCAAGCATTCACTATCTCTTAATTTTAGCTCCACTTTCAGATCAGCTGATTTCAAGCTGGTTTGCTATCATCAGTGGAAGGATAGGAGCTATAGAAACTAGATCTAAAGACAGACTCTCGAGCATTTATGCAAACCGTTTCTATTCAGCTTGCAAGCATAAATAATTTAGACACGTTAATGTCTTCAAACTCAGCATAGCAAGCCAGATAGCTACATGGGTCTGATAGCAGTTCAGCATCACCACATAGTAGAAGCCTCTGCAATATATATCATTGCAAGAAAGACCTCAAAGGTACATTTATGAAAAAAAAAAAAAAAACAAGTTAAAAACTTGCTAATGCTTATATTTATGTCAATAAATGGCGTTCTACCAAAAACACCATCAAGTGTAAGTTTGTTTACATAAATGTCAGAGCAAGCATTCACTATCTCTAACTTTAATTCCACTTTCAGATCATGATTTCAAGCTATTTTCTATCATCAGTGAAAGACAGGAGTAAGAAACTAGATCTAAACACAAACTCTGAGCATTTATGAAACAGTTTCTATTCAGCTTGCAAGCATAAATAATTTAGACACGTTAATGTCTTCAAACTCAGCATAGCAAGCCAGATATCTACATGGGTCTGATATCAGTTCAGCATCACCACATAGTAGAAGCTTCTGCAATATAAATCATTGCAAGAAAGACCTCAAAGGTACATTTATGGAAAACAAAAAAAAGCAAGTTAAAAACTTGCTAATGTTTGTATTTATGCCAATAGATGGCGTTCTACCAAAAACACCGTCAAGCGTAAGTTTGTTTACATAAACGTCAGAGCAAGCATTCACTATCTCTAACTTTAATTCCACTTTCAGATCATGATTTCAAACTATTTGCTATCGTCAGTGAAAGACAGGAGTAAGAAACTCTGAGCATTTATGAAGCACTTGACGGTGTTTTTGGTAGAACACCATCTATTGACATAAATACAAGCGTTAGCAAGTTTTTAACTTTTTTTTGTTTTTCATAAATGTACCTTTGAGGTCTTTCTTGCAATGATATATATTGCAGAGGCTCTACTATGTGGTGATGCTCAACTGATATCAGACCCATGTAGCTATCTGGCTTGCTATGCTGAGTTTGAAGACATTAACGTGTCTAAATGATTCATGCTTGCAAGCTGAATAGAAACTGTTTCATAAATATTCAGAGTTTGTGTTTAGATCTAGTTTTTTATGCCTGTCTTTCACTGACGATAGCAAATAGCTTGAAATCATGATTTGAAAGTGGAATTAAAGTTAGAGATTGTGAATGCTTGCTCTGATGTTTATGTAAACAAACTTACACTTGACGGTGTTTTTGGTAGAATGCCATCTATTGACATAAATACAAGTGTTAGCAAGTTTTTAACTTGTTTTTTTTTTTTATATATCATAGCAGACTGCATTTTGAAAGTTTACACATTTTTCAGTAGCTGCAATTGTAGGTGCAAAGAAATAATGTCAGATGTAGAATTTATATATAGTATAAATAAAAAAATAGATGTTAAAAATGCATTTAACAATTTTTGTTATTGTATAAGAGTGGTATAGTGCCTAAAAAAGTCAAACATTTAACATGGTCAATTATTTGAGATCTAAGCCAATAAACATCACATGATCAGCATCTCTTATGCTTGCTTATAACTGTTATTAAAACAGGCAATACCTATAGTGACTTTTGCCTGTTTTATTTGAGATCTCCAACTCATTCTGAGTAAATGATGATGGATGGGTTTAATATTATGACAATGAGATAAGAAATAATGCATTGGTAAAAAATAAAAAATGGAATATATTAATTGAATTTATCTAATATATACATTTATTTATACAATATCTTATTATTGTACCAACTTATTAATATTACTATTAGATTGATAGTTGAACTGGATTCTGAAAGGTATGACTTGAAAATTTCTTAAAAGAGGTTCAACAAATAGGAAGGTTTCAATGATAGAAATTACAATAATGACATGTTATATATTTATCAAAAACATCATCAGATGTAAGCAAATAAATAAGTGTACACATTTTATTTGTTGAAGTGACTTTGGTTTAAATTTTCAAGACTGTCCATATGATTCACAGACTTATGTATTAGCTGTATTGGTCACTTGAAATTAATTTATTCCTTCATGCTTATATCTAGAAAAGATGATGATGATAGATGGATTGATAAAGTTTTAAATTGAATCCAAAAAGATTGTGATGACTTAGAAAGTTCATAGATAGATAAAATGATGATGTTTATTGGTATGATGTGGAAAAAAGAGTCTAAAGATTGGACAAACTGGATCGAACATGGAGAGATTAGTTGAAAATGATGATGATGAAGTTATAACTAGCATCTCAGAAGTCCAGAAACAATGTTTAAGTATCATATACATGTTAATATAGCAGTTTTTATTTTATGATATGTTTTATAATATTGGATAATTGTTTCATGTGGTTAGGCACAGTTGGTAGAGAGTCTTGGTAGGTTTCAGGATCTATTCTGATGCTTGTAGGTCTGATATTTGAACATCTTATGAACTCCCCAACAATAAGCGTATATGCTCTTTTTTAATTCAAAGTTATTATCAACAATGGTAGACTCACTGCAAACTCCTAAGCTTTTTTAATAAACATGATTGTTTTTTTTTCATTTCCAAATTGATAAACTACAGAATTTTTCATCACATTTAAAGTGTTCCAAAATCTTTATTGTACAAGCACACTTCATTATTAATTACATTTTATTTTCTATTCCAATTTCCATATTTTTTTTGTTTTACTAGACTAAATTCCTATAATTTTTGTATTCTATATTTACTCTCTTAGCTAATATAGTACTCTTATTATAATATACATATGTATATAATTAACAGTTGCATTGGAGAGAAAAGGAACCCGAAGTCAAAGAAGATGTCTGCCCACATACAATACTACCGGGTTCTGTCATCAGCAGAGATAATTACTATCATCTTATAATATTTTGGTAAAAGATAATGTCACACTTAATGATTAATTACTGTTCTATAAAGTATTTTAGGACTGATAATAATAATTATTATCTTGGGTATGATGTAATAAGACGCAGCAGACAAAGTTTATCATTACTTGGTTATTTCTTTGTGTAATGCAATCCATTCATATTTCTTTCAGTTTATATTGCGTCTATATATATA
The DNA here is from genome assembly GCA_028023455.1 of Epiperipatus broadwayi. NCBI lineage: Eukaryota > Metazoa > Onychophora > Udeonychophora > Euonychophora > Peripatidae > Epiperipatus > Epiperipatus broadwayi. The sequence continues at coordinate 3,515,460 of JAQFVV010000090.1, read as the reverse complement.
TGCATAAAACGATATTTTCTTTAAAAGCCAATTTATTTATTTTTCTCTTTATATATATAAAAAAGAAAGAAACGATAATCTGAAATTAATTAGTTTCTGAAACTTGAGTTTGTTTAATTACGTTCTTTTTTTTTTTAGATTATGTCAGTTATCACTTTATTAACCTTTACGAAAAGTCAAAAATTTTCAATTAAAATACGTAATTTTTTAAATAATAAAGAGATAATATTTTATGCAATTAATAAAATTATTATATATTTTTAAAATTAAAACAAATCATTAATTCCACCCTCGTTATCTCTCTCTCTCTCAGAAAGTTATTATGTAATATAGAAAGTTTTTATGTTTTGTATATATATAATATAACTTTAGCTTTCTTATCGAAGAATGAACTGCAGGGAGGTTATAAAATCATTGCCCAGTAGGCATCTTCCCAGGAGCTGCTTTACACAATATCATCTTTCAATTAATAACTCATATTAGTTTTAAAGTAGAATTCATTTCGTTAGAAGCAGGTTACATTGATATGTCGATTAGGTTATATCCGTTTTTTAATTTTTCCTCTTTATGCAATATGATACAATTATAGTATCAAATCCCTGAATCAAAAGATATAAATACCTGTTACATTTCACCAATTTTAAATCTTAGTTGAAAAGAAATCAGAACGACTCTGCATAAGTGTGATATAATAACAATATCTTTCATTTAATAATAGATATAACAATATTCAAATATAATGCTTTAACAATAATATTTCATATAATAGTACATATTTTTAAAATATATAAAATAATAGATTGTGTGTAAAGAATTTAAAATTAAATGTTAAATATTAATTACAATTCGAATTTAGTATTTAGTCATATTTAATTTGATATTAATGTATAAGATATCGGTTGAAAATTTATAATGGTATGTACAAAAAGTGGTAGAATACCCTTAGGCGTTGAAACGCGAGAGGGCGTGCTTTTATGCATTGGATGCAGATGTATGGACAGCAAGGGAGGTAATTCAAGGAGAAATGTAATGGTCAAGTTTTCATATGAGAGATGCAAAAAGTAAAATGAAAATGTTTGGTAGATAGCAGTATATGGATAATAAAAGAATAGCCAAAGTAGTATTTACTTGGGTTATGAGTAAAGGGCAGGTAACAAGATGGGTGAGAAAGGTAATGTGGTATGCAAAAGATTTGGATAAAGAATTTATATCAGTATATTTGTACAAAAGATGGAATGATTGTGTTAAGAGGATTGTTGAGTGTTATAATGGTAAGGAATGGAATAAAAGAATAGATTTATTAATAAAGAATAGGGAGTTAGAGAGATGGAGAACTAACATGGAAAGTAAAAAGTGCTTAAATATATATAGAAATAAACAGAATATTAGGTGTGAGTTAATATATGATAATAGTAAGGAAAGTAGTTTATTGTTTAAGGCTCGGACAGGATTTTTAGCAACAAGCGAATATATATGTAAATGGAAAAATATGGGTAATTTAGACTGTAAATTATGTAAGAAAGGAATAGAAAATATTAGGCATCTTCTAATTGAATGTAAATGCTTGAAAACAGAAAGGGCACATATAATGAAGTTATGAAAGAATAAATATGAAAAAAGTGATTAAACAATTCAAAACAAAGCAAAACTCTCCATATAGTATTGCCATCTTGTGCTAACAAGAGCAATCAATGGATGCCAGAAGGCTTATGCATAAAATCCCTATTTAGTGCCTACTCATCCAATATCTCAGACTAGTTTTTGGCTTGTGGCCTTCATCAGTGAGGAGCCTTGGATCTGAGAGCACTGCACCTAGATCTTAGGATCTAATGCAACCCTCCAGCACCCACCTTCTAACTCTATTTAACTACAAAACTATGAGAATGAAATTTGAAAACACAATTAATATTTTCAATCCAAGCTCAATAGCTTATATAGTCATATGGGTCTGAACTCAATTCAGCACCCATACATTTTGGTGTCTTTGGCTCTTTAACAACCATAGCCACCACTATCCTATTAGGCAGGATTGGATCACATGATCACTATCTCATACTAGCACATAATTGTTATTAAACAATTCAAAACAAAGCAAAACTCTCCATATAGTAGTGCCATCTTGTGCTAACAAGAGCAATCAATGGATGCCAGAAGGCTTGTGCATAAAATCCCTATTTAGTGCCTACTCATCCAATATCCCCAGACTAGTTTCTGGCTTGTGGCTTTCATCAGTGAGGAGCCTTGGATCTGAGGGATTTTATGCACAAGCCTTTTTGGCATCCATTGATTGCTCTTGTTAGCACAAGATGGCACTACTATATGGAGAGTTTTGCTTTGTTTTGAATTGTTTAATAACAATTATGTGCTAGTATGAGATAGTGATCATGTGATGTTTAATGGTTTAAAAAAGTGATTACACAGAAAGTGGATTATTGGTTTTTGTGCTGGGTTTGGAAAAAGATAAAGAGGATTTAGATATAAAGGCTGTAGAGTTGACAAAGATTATGTTGTGGAATTGGGATGGAGCAGAATATGGGAAAACTTAGACTGGGGAATGTAAAATTAAGTAGCTAACAGGTTTCTCTAGGCATAACTGCTGAGAGATTCTTGACTTCGTTTAAGAAGAAGCTACAGTACATCACATCACATCATCACATGACAAATATAATGTTACCAGGTCTTTTTTAATTTTCAACTTTAATATTATTTTCTAAAATGGAATAATTATGTTTTTAAATTACATTAGATATTTTAGCATCTTGTGACATTTTGCAAACTATTTTTAATACAATTTATGAAACAACATTATTTTATAAAAAACATTATTTTTGAAAATACAAGAATTACAATATTTTAAATTACATTTCACAAGTCAGTGCATGTCATTGGAATGTGCATGGGGGGGACTGATGGATTTTCCAGTCCAAAGGATCAGCCAAAAGATGCAATACTCAATTTATGAACCAATATTATTTTCTAAAATACAATAATTACATTTTTCAATTACAACATGTTAGCACATCATGCTGGAATGTGCAGGGAAGGGAGAGTAGTGGTTTTGCTGGTCTAAAGAATTGGCCAAAAGTTGCAGTACTCTGCATCAAACCAAGATTATGATTTGCAAAACAACGTGCAACCTCAGACATTTTATTTGTCTTGTATCTATTCTTAATCTGACCCAAAGATTAAGCAATATTCTGATCAAACCAAGCTTACAATTTCCAAAACAATGTGCAACCTCAGCCATTTCATTTGACTCATAGCTGTGTTCTCATGCAAATGTGTCTTTTCATGTGACTTGTGTGAATTTGCAATTGTTTTCACATTCCATGATGTTTAGTGAAGCATGGGGGTGGGCTTACAATTATTAGTATGTACTAGTACATTAGTTAGAGTGTAAGATCACCATTATAAATACATATTACAACAGTTCTGGCCAGTTGAATTTCAAACACCCTCAAGATATACAGTAGTGATCTGTTAAGTGTGCACATTTTCATAGTGTTGCGAAGCACATCAGTGGGCCATAATGTTGGTGTGCAATGCCATCTAAGCCTGCAATGGCTAATATGAACATAACAGTTCTATAGGTCAACAGGCCGTAATTTTCTATGCAAAAGCACATAAATATTGGGCCTCGTAAACAACATATTTCTGTGTGTTTGCATAGAAAGTACACCCTCTCACAGTTTCAATATGCTAAGTACCCAAAAAAATTTGTTTGGAATATATATTTTATTATAATAAAGTATTTATGTTTATTACATTTATAAATATATTATGTACATTGCAGCTCTGAGGAAGACTGCTGAACAGTCGAAACTGCAAGCTATTTGCAAATGTGAAAAATAAGATATAGTATTATATAATGTGCATAAAGAAGTGATTTTATTATTTTATATATTTATATAATAAAAATCAAATAAAGCATTTTTTTAATATTATTTCAAATATAGTCTACTGTTAATATGGTATAATGTGTATTGGCATTCGGAGAGGGAATTGGAGATTGCTGGAAAATATATATATATATATATATATATATATTGTGCCCTTTTGTATGGGTCTCCACAAATTGTTATATCAATTTGTTTAAAAAAAAATTTAAATTTAAGATGTATTATAGCTATATGATGTTGATTTTATTTATAATAATCTTTCAAAAGTTTAACTAAAGTAAACTATGAATATTTGATATGTGAAATTGTGCTAATATTTGAGGGAGACGTTTCAATAAAAAAAATGATAATATTATATGGTTGGGAAAACTGGCCATGATCAATACTGCATTAATAAGTTTTGTAAATAAATGTTTAAAGTTAAAAGTTTAAAAAAAAAGACAAGTTAAAATTAAATACATATATATTTATTGTTGATAGAGATTAATATTTAGTAAGTGAATATAAATATTTTGTTATTAATAGTATATAATAGAGGGTTAATATTTGATTTTATAATATCGAATTATTATTTTGAAGTTGTTATAGTATATTATTTGTTTTAAAAATATTTATTTTATAAAATTGAATTGTTAGTTTATTTTTAGATAATTACAAGCGTTTATATCTGTGTTGTAAGTCAGGTGACAGATAGACATATGTACACATATGCTTGTAAGTTTTTTTTAGTAAAGTTGCAAAACTGTTTTAAAATTCTATTATAAAATTTATAAATATTATATTGGCTATCACGAGATAAAAATAAAAATAATTAGTGTCAAATATTAAATCTGATTTTTAAAATACTGTTTAAAAAATATAATGAATAAAAGTAGACTTAGTTTGTTTAGAAAAATAGTCTTATAAAAGTTAAAAGTGAAATAAAGTAAAACATATATTTTAAAAAAAAAATGTTTAATGGATTTAAATAAATGATAAAATTAATTTAAGAATTAAATAATGTAATAAATAATAAATATTAAATAAGTCATTATTTATTTTTAATTTCGTATTGTTGGTAAGATATGTAAATAGGCTAGCAAGGTGATTGTTTAATTTACCAATCAAGTGGGTAATTTATTCCGGTATAAAAACGGAGGTTCAATTGTTCAGGGGGGTGATTGTAATTTCTTTTAAGTGAAGTGAGCTATTAAATATAGCTAAGTAAAAAATTATAGACGCTCTCGTAATATTTCTTAATTTATAAGAGAGTAGTTTAAATAATTTTATAAAAGTTTATCGTTAAATATGCAGTGCTAATTTATTCATAATTCCCTATTGATCGTCTCTATCAAGGGTCAATTTTACTATCAAATAATCATGAAAATATCGTATATTGATAAAATGTGTTGGAAACTTTATATTAAAAATATAGTGAACGCTGGATTAACTAGGAGAATTACTAGTTGGATAAAAATAATATATTGGACATTATATGAATGTAAAAGTTGATTATAATTAATTTTTTATAAACAAATATTTTAAAGAAAGATAAATACTTCTTTATGAAGAAAGTATTTTTAAATTATATATTTTAATATATATATCTTTTGGTAAAGATATGGAAGTTAATAATAATTGCAGAAATACTTGCCTTATTAAGTCTTTGTTATTTAAAAGACTAAATGTTGATAGCTTTTAAAAAAACTGACAATTCGGAAATTTAATTGATAAATAAATATCTATAAAAAACGTTATAATATTTAAATTCTATATGCTGGTTATATAGAAAAATTTAAAAAATGTTTTACTGAATATTTTAAGAAATGCGCATAGAAGTATACGTGGATATCCAAGTCAATTTTTATAAAAACTTAAATTAAACATTTAACTATTGATTAATCCTAGGAAGATAATAACTTTTAAATAAATCCGGATCCTATAAACTGTTTTAATTATTATTTTGTTTCTTTATGGTGAAACTTATTTTATCTTTTTTTTTTTTTAAAAAAAACGTTTTTCCATTTATTTCATAAAAACTGTTTAAACACGTGATGTACCGGAAAAGGATGTGATGTTGGTAAAATGTTGTGCCTAGGAAAAAAGAACAATTGTGGGTGGAAAGAAGACACCATTGGATTTTATGTAACATATTTTGTTTTCTTAATTAACATAGATATTTAATTATTTATTGATCTATTAGAGATAAGAGAGGTACATTTTAAAAGTAACTACATAATAATATAACACTTAATTTCATAAAATTTATTTTTTATATAATTTTACAACACGTAATATTTTAAGAATAATTGTTGAGTATAAATGTGATATTACTTTGTAAAACTATAATCCTGGAGGACATCGTTTGGCTGATTATAAATTGGAGTATCATTTATGGTAATAATTATATAATATTAATAATTTAATGTATTTTGCTTTGTTTTCTTTAGATAAACCAAATATTATTTGATTGTTGAGTGAATGTATAAATATTTAAAGAATATACACGCATAATACTATCAATAATAGTTTTATTTTAATATGCATACTTTATTTTATAATATAAATTTAATACAACGTAATAAGAGTTATCTAGAAATAATTATGTGATTCTTTCGTGAATAAACTTTAATGTCTCTGTTACAATATTAGGAGTTTGATTTATTATATTAGTATGAGTCATTTATATTTATTTTCAAGTTAGTAAGAAGTAAAAATATATCTATATTTTTTATTTTTTTTTATTAGACAAGTTAAATTAATTTTAGATAGAAATTTATATTTTGTTTGAAGGGTTTATCATATATAGATGATGGGATATAAGAGAGTTTAGATAGTCATTTTTTTTTAAAATTGGTAAGCTGATACTGAAGTTAAATAAGATTAGAATGATATTTGAAGATAGGATTTTATTAAGAGGGAATAGGAATAACAAGTAAAGAAGAATAGTAGTTTAAATGGAAAAGAATCATAGAATTTATTTTAATATAATAACTTTATAAATTGGTAATTTATAAATAAAATTTTGTCTTCACAAAATTGATGAATAATTTTAAAATATTATTTTAAGAAAAGAACATATATGTATTGCATATGTTGGTAAGACATATATTATGAAATTACATTAGAGTGAAGTAAATAATTATGTAATCAATAAAAGTCACATAATATTACAAAGTTATATCAATCTATACATTAGTTGATATTTAGTTAATGCTAATAATAAATGTAATACATAATAATTACATTATAATAGAAATAGCTATAATACTTAAATGGAGTAGCATTTTAATTATTAAAGTTTGTTTATTTTACATGTGCTACATAAGTGATATTTTACATAAAAGCCTTCTATTGTACTCAGTGATTATAAATGATATTTAGTAAAATATAAGTTCATAAACTTAATTAAATTTTACTGATAAAACATTTAAAAAAATGTATGGATTATTTATTTTGGATTATGGAAATCATAACAATGTAAGAATCTTGTATTATTATTATTTTTCTTATTTTTATTTTTCTTGATTTCCACTTGTAATGTAAATAATGTATATAAGTTGTTTATTAAAGTTGATGTAAATAAATTTGTTTAAGTTGTTTTAAAAGTGTGTCGAATTCATTATTTTGCACCACAGCATTTGACAACAGATAATTTGAATAAAACATAATATTTGCACAATATGAATTAAATTATTATTATTTTAAAAAAAGAAATACAGTATTTTCTTAATATAATTTATAAAAATTCATTGACATTAACATATTATGTTATAATGGTTACGAAATAGTTATAATGCACAATATAAGAGTATAATATTATTTATTGCCACATATTATTAAATTATAAGATTTTATTATATTCTCAAGTAAGATACTATATGAAGATGAAAGACATGTAGATGATTTACTTGTTTTCTTAATGATTAGTAGTATAATAAAATAGATAAGGTTAACTTATACACTGAAGATTGTTATTATTAGTTATTTATTAGTATTATAAGTTAGGTGTAGTTAGGTTTGATATTAAATCCCTTATCATGCCTATCTGCAAGAAGTATTATTACTTTAAGATAATTAAAAGAACCTGAGATTATTTAGTTATATTTCTTTGATAAAAAGATTGAAATTTATTTATTATTATTATTGAAGTTAGTTAATTTTTATAAAAGACATAGGAGTGCTATAGATGTATTAGTGAGATAATAAAGAGGTAATAGTATTCTTATGCCATTGAGATAATATCTTAGAAGATATGGCCTCAATGTAAATTCAATTACCACTTGTAACTTCACTTCATAGTCTCATGATTTAATAAATACTTATTTAATTAGTGCATGATTTTGAACCATATTAATTTTCTGTTAGTTATAATAAATCTGATAAGATATAGTATTATAAAAATATATTAATAATAGTTATACATATTTTAGCCGAGCATAACGATTTAATTGAGCTAGTCATATTTTAAGTTATACTATATATTTCTGGAAGTGAGGGTACAATATATATATATATATATATATATATAAAATAATCATATATAATTAGGAAAACTATTTATTGATCACCCAGAGGAAAAATATATATGTGTAATTAAAAGATAGAGATTAAAAAATCAATCTAATTACCTACAATTAGTAAAAAAATGAATGTCTTATTTATCAAGACAAATTTTATTTTATTTAAAGATGGCTGATCAGAATGTTGAATCATAATAAGGGTAATTGGAAGAAAAAATATATAAATAAATTGTTTTTATTTTAAATATTTTCTGTCAAGTTAATATTTTATTCTTCTGTTAGGAGTATGTTATTGTATAGCCAGAAATGTATACTACATTTAAAATAGAAAATATTTATCTGTTTATGTTGTAAATAATATAAAAATAAATTAAAAGAAAAAATATATAAAAATAACAATTATGTGGGATTAAATACCTATAAGAATGCAGAAAGAAAAGGTGTGACAAGGTGCATGCATAGGGAAATGGCAAAAGGATCCTGGGACTTTAAAAATAGTTGTTTTTTGTCTTTTAGAAATAGATAAAGATCCACAGAAAAGATTAAAATGGTTTATCATGTGAGAGCTCCTATCTACATCAGAGAAATGATCCATATGTGTTGCTAGATCCCATGTACATCTGTCAATGCCTTCTTCTGTCTGTGTGTCTATATCATACCATTGATTACAGCAAGCAGTTCACACCAGAAATTAAGAACAAGATAATAGTAAATAGGAACTTCAAATCCATGACCATGGTAATATTACAAACAGCTATCTAGTGAGGAAAAATCCACAGTATGATCTAAAAAATATAAATAATTGTAATATAGGGTATATGAGCACAGACTTTCACACCACCCACCTCTCTCCACTCTATCTAATAACACTGATACACCTAAACACACACACATATATATATATATATATATAAACCTTTTTATTTAATTCTTAGTTCTTGACAAAATCTATAAAATTTAAATGAAAAAACTAGAACTTAATAATAAACTTTCTCAAAGAACTTTATTATTGCTGCTAATATAAGAAAATAATGTAGCATTCTGTGTAAATATTATTCATATTAATTTTTACTAATAATTGTATGTAATTTATTATATAAGAAGGATGGGAGCAGATGAATAGATTGTAACTTTATTACTTTGTTATTTATTTTATTAAATGTTATTTTAAAATTAGAATTCAGCAATCTTCATATTTTTTAATTTACTGGTAGGAATTAAAGTTAATATGCTTAATTAGTTTATGATATTAGGATAGGGAAAAGATTCCTAAAAAAAAATTACAGTGAGTTAGCTAATATTGAGACAGTGTTTTTACGTATGTACTGGACCGATTAACTAACACTAGCACCTGAAAAAAATAAAAGCTGCCTCAGATTAAACTAAACCAAGAAATAGTAAATTTGCTTTTCTGGAATATATGATATTACCAACCAGAGTTTGGATGACATGGATATGTAATCCCGACTTTTAAGTGATTCATTAACTAGGCATTTGTTTGATGTTGCAATTTTATCATTATAAAAGGATTAATCATATATAAGCATTTAAGGTAGAATAAAGATATAGGTGCCACTATATGTGCATAGTTATATATGTAGAGGTTAAAACCTCATATGACATCAATATTAAAGATATGAAAAGAAGAATACCTGGTTCAAGACATTATAACCTTAGGAGTAAACAATATAATAAAAAAAGATAGTCAAGTCATTGTAGTATTGAGAATAAGCTCAATCTTAAGATAACTTTGTAAATATCCTCTGGTACATAAGGTCATAAGGTTGGTTTCTCATTTCAATATTATCTAATTCATATAGAAAATAAATGTTTTATATTAGTGAGATGTAAAGATAAATATCAGGCAGCATCTTATGAGTCAGAGTAGATAAGAATGAAAAAGATTCTGCCATTGGAGTAAAGATATTTGTTGTATGCTGTCAGAGAAACTGGTAAATGCTGCATATGACAGTAAGTTCAGTGATTAAGAAGCAGAATAATCTGAAAATGAGGCATTTCAAAATTACATTATGTTCCAAGAACCACTATCCAAACTTCCTTTTCAACACTTTATTTAGATATAAAAATTACCATAAAATACTTTGATATGAGAAAAATAATTAAATCAGCATGGTTTATTACAATGATTTTAAAGACATTAAAGCAGGCAAAACTCACTATATATATATATATTTTTTTTTTTTTTTATACTATATATATATATATTGCCACACACAGCAAGCTAGAGTAATCAATGGATGCCAGAAGTCTTGTGAATAAAATCCCCATCTAGTGCCTACTCATCCAATATCCCCAGACTAGTTTCTGGCTTGTGGCCTTTGTCAATGAGGAGCCTTGAATCTGAGAGCACTGTACTTATGATGCCAGAAGGCTCATGCATAAAATCCCCATCTAGTGCCTACTCATCCAATATCCCCAGACTAGTGTCTAGCTTGTAAAAGATTTGGAGATAGAAAGAAGACTGAAAATCTATATTACCTAGCAAGTTAAGAGTTAAGTAAAAAGAGAGATATTGGTAAATGATAATTTGCTTTTCAACAAACTTCATTTTAAAATGATGTTACTATTAAAAATGTAATTAGTCCTAATAATAATTAATAAACAATTACACTGTAAAATTTTAGCAAATATTTATTACTATATATTTTTTAATATATAGAAAAACACAATTCCCCAAGTGTTATTTGTTTTCGAATTATTTTTTAAAAATTTTTTAAAATTAAATTATTTTATATTGTTATATGTAGAGATTTTTTTTTCCATTTTAATCTGGTTACTTTAAGTTCAATTTAAAAATTTTAACGATGTTTTGATTTATAAGTATTTTAAAATAATATGTTTAAAAGAAAATTGAACAATATGAGTTAAAAAAATAAATTATATATATATTTTTTAATAAAGACAAGCAAATCTACCTATGGTACTGACTGGATATTTTAAATTCAATTGTAAACTTTTAACTAAGATTTGATGTTTAAGCAATTTAAAATAACGATGTTTTCTAAGAGAATATTAAATAATAAAATAAATAAAAAAGCTTATTCAATTCTTTACAAAAAAGAGTAATATAATAATCTTTAAAAAGCAAAGGGCAACATTTTTGCTTGAAGTATTTATTATATATATGTGATTTGCAAGGTAAGCATAATTTTATTTTTTCAAGTTCCTTCACCCACATTAATTTGCGATCTTCCAATTTTCAGCATTGTTGTTAAATATTAATATATTTGAATTTACTCCTGTACAGATTAAATGATAGATTAGCTTATAATTGTGCAACCTGAATATATATATATATATATATATATATATATTGTACCCTCACTAACCAGAAATATAATAATAGGAAAAGATAAAATGATTACTCTCGACTAAAACACATATAATCTTACTATAATGAATAATAAAGATATCCTATGATAATATCTACTATTTAACTAGCTCTAACTGATTAACAAATAATAAATGGTTCGGTTTATTTAAAATTAAATAAATAAAATACTAATAAATCATGAGACAATAAAGTGAAGTACAAGCAGTGAAGAATTACATTGAGCCAATATCCCACAGGATACCATCTCAATGGCATAAGAATACTACCCCCCCTATTATTTCAAATAATAATAAATTCATAGCATTCTTAGGACTTTAAAAAATAATAACAATCAATTTAGTATAATGTTACTAACTAAATTTTAATATCTTTATTAAAATAATATAACTAATAAACTCAGGTTCTTTAAAATAACTCTAATCAATTTATAATCTCCTGTAGTCAAGTATGGTAAGGGATTTTGTATCGTCCTCAACTGCACCTAAGTAATAATAATAACAATAATAATAAATAATAATCTTATTCCTCATTAAATAATTATTAATCTTATCTACTGTTTAATATTATGGTAAATAATAGCAACAATAATAACAATAATAATATAATCTTTTAATTCTCATATGGCATCTTAAATAGAATATGTGGCATAATCTGATATAATCTGAAAATATGTGGCAACAAACAATGTTAAAATTCTATGCAATGAATTGTGCAATTAATTATGATCATAATAATAATATTAATGCAAAAGAAAATTTCCCAAGTATATTATATTTCAAATCATTGTGATTTTTTAAAATAAATAGTTATATCTGTACTGTGAAAATATTGTGTTTATCTGCCAATTATGTATCTGTGATGGTGAATAAATCAACATAACACAAAGTTTTATAAAAAAACAAGTTTAACAAGTTTTATTATTTAATACTTTTAACAAATTATATACAATATTTACAATTGTGTTTGATAAAACCTAACAAATACAAACTAATGAAAATAATATTAAGTTATATACTTCAACATTTTTAAAAAAAAAAAAAAATCAACAAGTAAATAAGCCTTTAATCCGATTTATATGCTCTTATAGCACATTTATTTATAATATAATACCAATTTAAGAATACTCTTGCAGTTTAATAAAATATATATATATATTAATTAACATAGTTTGAAACATATGGTTATCATAAGTGTACATGAAAAATATAAAATATGAGATACTTAAACAATATACATCTTTAAAATATGTTCAAATATTTCCCTACAATAAATCACCAATTTACTTCATGATCTACTAGAAATTGTTTCAAAAATAACATTAGACATTTGGATGTTGGATAGGATCATCTGCACAATTGATATAAATAGAGCAATCACACTCAATGGAACCATAAAGAACTGTTTGATGAATTTTGATCAAGCAGAATTCGATAACAATGCTTGGGAACTACTATGGGAAAACAACTGGACTAATATACAGATATGATCATCAAACTAATGGTCGCATCCTGACCAACACAGGTACTTTCATTATTACCTTGAAGAAAGGGTCACCCCAATGATATACCAATGGTGGTCTACTCCAGAGGTTTTCCAATAGTTCTAACATTCCTTGGAGTTCAACCACAATGTTTTTTTTTGCTTAGAACAAAATCATCTTATTAAAGATTGTGAAGCTCACATCTGTAATGTGTGTGGCTTAAAATAGAATAGGATTCACAAATGCAATAAAAAGGCAGGAAAGCCTACACCAGTCTCAACACTGGATTCTAAAATAATTAATGGGAACAATCTGATAGACTTGGTACAATTAGACACAAATCATGAAGAAGTCAATCAACCTGATCCAAGTCTGGCAACTTTAGAAGAAATTCCTATTCACACTTCCATATATAAAGTGTTGGATCACAAACCCCTAAATATGGCAATCAGCTCAAATATCACTAAGCTACAACACCTCACTAGTGGAGAAGCTCAAAACCAACCTCATAATCTGACTGAGAATGAGACAAATTGACCCGAGTTGGTCATTGGTGAGAGTGAATCAGACTCTGATGTGACAGTCATTGGCAACCAAAATGAATGGACCCATAAAAACTCTAGCCCTATAAGAACAAAACAAAATAGAAAGACATCATCAAAGGATAACAAGAAAAAAAGGAAATCAAGACAACAAATCAGGTCCAGCTCAGATGAAGATGATTTCAAATTCAAATGATAATTCTGAGAAACTAAATAAACAATACCATGGAGATATTAAAATAAATCAGTGGTAGAATAAAAATAATAAGAGAAGAAAAGCCAATATCTAATCTATTAATATCTCATCCAGGATCTCTCAGGTAGAGGAACAGAGCATGAATCAAGATGACAGTAACAGTTGAGAAGAACTATTACTAACCTTGTTCATAGGCCTTAGTGACAATGAAATCTCCCAATCAGACTGGGCTTCTCCTGAGGTGGACAATCACTCTGTGGAAAATGAACATACACTTGACTAAGTGCTGGATCAAATTAGTCCAGCCATAAATAGACAGAATAATGGAATGGTGGATACCAGCCAATGGGTAATGGTGGGGTCAATCAGGGACAAATCACCTCATACAAATTATATAAAACTAAATTTCTATGGAGTTAACATTAGAGGTCAGAACTCAATTGACAGAGCATTTGCTATTCAAAATTGGATAGTCAAATGCCAGCCAAATGGGTATGCATGGCAGAAACCAAATTTCATCTAAATTCATGTTTCTAAAATCGATCAGATTCTTGCAAAATATAGGCTTCTTCATATACTCAATTTCAATGACAGCAGCAAGAGGAGTAGCTATTTTAATCAATTGCAAGACCCCCCCCCTACTAGCTTTAAAATTCTGCATTTGGACTAAAATTGCCTAATTGCTAACCTAAAATATAACCCAAATCAATCTAATCTACCTCTACATTAAAAATAACCACAATCTAATCATGAACGTAATCACTGACATCAATTCGGTCATGGCCTCAAAAAAAAAAATCAATATTGGTTAAATTTTTTGTATGTGATGGACTTATATTTGTGCTTGGGCATTTAAAGATGGCTCTGGATAATTTTGTTGGTTAGAAAAAAATTAGTTTATAATTGACCTGTCCACTAATATTATTATATGGTCAGAGCATTGATGATGATTAGCATGTATCAGTGTCCGAGAATTATTTTTAATTATGAGTGATAGATTAGCATTTAAGATTGTGCATTCAGTCGATTATTATATCGTGCTCTAAATTTAGCTATGGCAGATAATTAGCTTTCTTATAGTATACTTTTTTTTAATCTAGTCGCAAGGAATGTCTGTTGATTGTAAATTTGGCTGTTTATGTGTAATTCTGGGTAATTTTTAGTTAATAACCTATTAGTAATATAACTACTACCTATAGTTTTGTTCACTGCTGATTTCATTCACGTTCTATATTTTATTTTATGCATTTATACATGCTTCTTATATTCTTTTATATATCCTTTTATATGAATTTCTTTTATATTTTGTTTGTTATGGGGATGATAATGTGTTTCCATCTCCCCATATTTTCCTCGTCTTCCTTGCCATTATATTATATCTATATATAATTATTTCTTTAATAATTTTAATATGGCCTGCATTATAAAAGAAAATAAGATTTAACGTGATTAGACTTCAATAATTATTTGCATTAAATAATAAAAAAAAAAAACAATAATTATTTTTATATGAAATTAACAAGAAATCTTTTTTAAAAAATTTCAGATATGTATCTTGCTTCTAATACCTCTTTTGAATTTTATGTATATTTTCAGCTGCCATATATAGTTTAATTAATTACATCTAAAATTATCAAGATTTATTATAAAATCGGAAAACAGCTGCGGTTATTAATACACGTTTTTTTTTTTTTTTTTAAACGTATCTTTCTAAGAGGTTTGGCTATCTTAATATATATCTGAGAGCATATATGCGTGGAGATGGTAATCTGGACCAACTGATGATTGCTGGTTTAGCATGAAATACGAATATTGGTGATTATTTATCTTTTCAACATATATGTGTTCAAATGTATCAGTGTTATGAGACAGTGTGGAGAGTGGTGGGTCGTGTGAAAGTCTGTGCTCATATACCCTATTTATTAAAATATACTTTTATAGAAAATTAAATTAACGAATGATGTATCGGCTTTATCAAAATGCAATTAATTTTTAATCCTTTATTTGCATGTAAATATGTTATAAATAAATTTTTTAAATATACATAATTTTATATTATATTTATAGTATTTGAATACAAGTATAATGTGTATACTGAGCTTTAGATGTCATTAAAAGTGATTTGACCTCAGACTTTCAAGAAAATTCACAGAGAGAACATATTCAAATATCTTATTAAATTAATTCACAAGTGAAATTCTCAAATAACCATATCAATGAACATGTAAATAACGTTCACTTTTTCGCTATATAAGTGATAATCTATTTTGTCAGATAAATTAAGATTATTTATATAAGGAGTCTATGAATTATCTTAGTAAAATATTCTGATTTGTTTGTCCTGAGAAGAGGTTTATGTCTTAACATTACACATTTGATAAACCATAAAATTATTTAGATGCCCATTAATATTATTAAAATATATTTACACACTGCATTATAAAGCTAGGTATCTATATCATCATCATTATCAATCATTATCAATCCACTGCAGAATGGAGGTCTCTCCAAGTTCAATCCATCTTCTTCAATCTTTAGCTTCTCTTCTCCACATCACCCCTGCACACTTTTTTATTTCATCCATCCATCTCACATGTGGTCTTTTTCTGGGTCTTTTACAATCTCTTGGAATCCAGTTTAAGATTTCAATTGTCCATCTAATATCATCCTTCCAGCAATATGTCCAGCCCAACTCCACTTCAGTCTTTTATTTTTTTCAATGAGGTCAGTAACACCTGTTTGTTATCTTACCATACTCCCAATATGCATCTTTCCATACTTTATTGAGTGGTCTGGTCTCTGTATTGCTCTTCTATTAAGTGTCCAAGTCTCAGATCCATAAGTAAGAACTGGTAAAACACATTTATTAAAAACCTTCCTTTTCAAAGACATAGGCATATTTCCTTTTAGTATCAAGTTATTTCTACCAAAAGCACTCCAACCAAGTTTAACTCTATGATTAATTTTATCTATTATGTTACAATCTGTATTAATAATCTGACTGAGATATTTGTAACTGTTAACTTCTTCTAACTCATCACAATCAATCTTTATTTTCATATTTTGAGAAAATCCATTCAACATTACTTTAGTCTTTTTAACATTTATCTGTAATCCTACTTTCCTAGTTCCAACTGATAACTCCTGCAACATTTTCTGCAGCTCTAAAACATTATTTGCAAAAACAACTACATCATATGCAAAATATAAATGACTTAAATAATCTATATACTATATACTGTAATATATATACTATAATCTAAATAAATGTAATAAAACAAAACATAAATAGTCATTACTCAAAATTTTTGTTTTACCGAGTTATACCTTCTTGGTTGGATTGTTAGGAATCTCATTACTTTATTAAGGGATATCTTAATAGTATTTAATGTACACACACACACTCATATATATATATATATATATATATATATATATATATGACACTTTTGTCATATGGCAACATGGAAAAAATAAATTAGATAATTTTTTCTTACATTTAAATAATATGCATCCTCATATTAAATTTACAATGGAGACAGAGTCTGATGGAAAACTCCCTTTTCTTGATGTTCTAGTCACCAGAACACCAAATATTTTATCTTTTTCTATTTACAGAAAGGATACACACAGAGACAGATATTTGCATTTCCATTCTCATGATCACCCAACTCAAATAGTTTCTGTAGCCAAAACTCTTTTAAATAGAGCAATTAACCTTTTAGATGAGACACATCTGAAAGAAGAAATAAATCATATTAATAGTGTTTTATTAGCAAATAGTTATAATTACAAATTTATAAAAAAAAAAGCCTTATTTCAAGCCCAAAATAGACAAAATAGAAAACAAAAAGATGATAAATCAGCTATTAGGATTTGTGTTCCATATGTAAAAGGAACTACAGACAGTATCGGACATATATTAAAAATGCTATAATATAGATACAGCATTTTCTGCTCATCAAAAGATCAGCAATATAATAACCAAGCCTAAGGATTCAATCCCTCTTGAATCTCATGGTGTCTATCAAATCTCATGTAAAAATTGTAAAGCTTCTTACATAGGTATGAGTAATCATCACATCAGTGTTAGGAGAGATGAGCATGCTAATGCAGTTAAACAACACTCATCATCATCAGCACTCTCACTCCATACTATAGATTCAGGTCATAAAATTGATTTTTCTAGTACCAGGATCATATCCAGATGTGATAATCTCTACCAATGCAAAATTAGAGAAGCCATTGAGATACTTAAAAGGCCAGATTGTATCAATAAGCGAGATGATACATGTAAACTTCCTCCTATTTGGAAAGATTTTTTTAAAAAACATTCCTAAATTTAATATTTTTTGCTATTGGTGGAATTTTAACATTTTATTCAAATCAGTGATTGTAGCGCCTCTACAACCGTCTTTCTACCTTTTATAACTCTGTGGATGGCTTGTGTGACCAAGTCGAAACGTCAGTATATTAATATTAAAAGTTTTTAACACGGATGAACCCGTAAAATATGTATTTTATATACTTAACCCGTGCAAATCTTCGTTTTAACATTATTAACCTCTACGGGGAGGAAATTTTTAAACAGCTTCGTATATTTGAAAGAACGTGGATTAAGAAATGTAAGTTACTTTGTAATTTATCTTTTTTATTAGCGTGCAAAAATCACAATGTTATACCCGCTTGCTGTAAAATTGTGTTTCACAAGAACAATTATAATGTTAGTAAAATTCTAAGGAAAACTAGCAATATTATTTTAAACTCTTTTATTAAAGAAACTCGGAAAAATTTAGACAAAATTGATAAAGTATTGCTACATTTACGTTTATTCCTTAGTAATAAAGTACATCCTTTACTGTGGACTAGTTTTGATCGTATTGCAAGTTTTAGATCGTTTAAAGATTCAGAATTTGTAACAGCAAAGCAAAAGAAAAAATTGCAAATGCTAATTAGAACACAATCCCCAAACATTATGTATCCAAATCAAAAAACCGTTTATAATTTATCTAGAAAAGCCCTCTCTACAGATGAAATTTCGGTTTTAGAAAAAGGTTTCAATTTTGCTTTAACACCTTCCCGGATACCTTTTGAGAAAATTGTTTGTAATGTTGAATCAGCTCTCGATAAAATTGATTCTACATCGGCTGATTTGGCTAGAGCTGAGATTTGTAATATTTTTAAAAAAGCTAAGCTTCCTAAAAATAATATTTCAAAGACAGAAAGACAAGCATTAAATAATATAAAATCGGACAAATCAATTGTTGTACTTCCAGCTGATAAAGGTAATGCCACAGTCGTAATGGATCGTGACATTTACCATAATAAAGATCTGCTTAATGATAAAACTTATAAACTATCAAAAAGACATCATACTACGTATTTGGAAAAAACAATAAAAGCTATTATTAATAAATCACCTATTGAAACAGAGATAAAAATAAAATAATCCCTCGTGAAAAATCTTGTGTCTGTCCAAAATTTTATGGACTTCCAAAAATTCACAAACCAGATACCCCCCTTCGTCCAATAGTAAGTGCAATAGGTTCTCCAACTCATATTTTAGCCAGATACTTATCGGATTTCATTAAACCTACAATCCCATCTATTAAATCATATATTAAAAACTCTATTCATTTTATTTCTGTTTTAAAAAGTTTAAAAATTAATGCTAATGACATTCTGGTCAGTTTTGATGTCATGTCTTTGTTTACAAACATTCCAATTGATGAAGCTTTAAATATAATCTCACAACATTGCAATTTACCAGACCATATTATTGCTTTAATTAAACATTGTCTCTTAAATACATATTTTGTATACAATGGACATAATTACAGACAAGTTTTTGGTACTCCTATGGGCTCACCTATCTCAGGAGTAATAGCTGATTTATTCATGGAATATATAGAAACTCGTGCTTTAGAATCATCATCTTTAAAACCTCTCATTTGGCTCAGATACATAGATGACACTTTTGTCATATGGCAACATGGAAAAAATAAATTAGATAATTTTTTCTTACATTTAAATAATATGCATCCTCATATTAAATTTACAATGGAGACAGAGTCTGATGGAAAACTCCCTTTTCTTAATGTTCTAGTCACCAGAACATCAAATATTTTATCTTTTTCTATTTACAGAAAGGATACACACACAGACAGATATTTGCATTTCCATTCTCATCATCACCCAACTCAGATAGTTTCTATAGCCAAAACTCTTTTAAATAGAGCAATTAACCTTTCAGATGAGACACATCTGAAAGAAGAAATAAATCATATTAATAGTGTTTTATTAGCAAATAGTTATAATTACAAATTTATAAAAAAAGCCTTATTTCAAGTCCAAAATAGACAAAATAGAAAACAAAAAGATGATAAATCAGCTATTAGGATTTGTGTTCCATATGTAAAAGGAACTACAGACAGTATCGGACGTATATTAAAATGCTATAATATAGATACAGCATTTTCTGCTCATCAAAAGATCAGCAATATAATAACCAAGCCTAAGGATTCAATCCCTCTTGAATCTCATGGTGTCTATCAAATCTCATGTAAAAATTGTAAAGCTTCTTACATAGGTATGAGTAATCATCGCATCAGTGTTAGGAGAGATGAGCATGCTAATGCAGTTAAACAACACTCATCATCATCAGCACTCTCACTCCATACTATAGATTCAGGTCATAAAATTGATTTTTCTAGTACCAGGATCATATCCAGATGTGATAATCTCTACCAATGCAAAATTAGAGAAGCCATTGAGATACTTAAAAGGCCAGATTGTATCAATAAGCGAGATGATACATGTAAACTTCCTCCTATTTGGAAATATTTTTTTAAAAAACATTCCTAAATTTAACATTTTTTGCTATTGGTGGAATTTTAACATTTTATTCAAATCAGTGATTGTAGCGCCTATACAACCATCTTTCTACCTTTTATAACTCTGTGGATGGCTTGTGTGACCAAGTCGAAACGTCAGTATATTAATATTAAAAGTTTTTAACACGGATGAACCCGCAAAATATGTATTTTATATATATAAACAATTGACACCACTTTTAGGTTAAACAAATTATTAGAATATAGTAAATCTGTTCTCAATATTGTACTAACTGTAGTGTTACTTTGATAGCAGATCCTACTATTTTATTAGCTTGTTTAAGCAAGAAGGCTTAGGAAATGTGATTACTCACACACACACAATACCATTCTTAACACTTTATTCATATCCACTGCTTAGAAATATCTGTATTTTGTAAAAAAAAATGAATGAATTATTGGACATATCATTTTTTCGAATATATTTTTAAAAGTATATTATTTTTTTAGGACAAATAGAAGATGCAAAACAAATCGGTAGAAGTGAGAAATGTAATTTTCTTAAAAATAAGGACTTGAAAGCAGCTGTCATTTTATAATTACAGATTAGTATTTTGCTTATTTACAAACAAATAAATTATATAAGTATTATTAACAAGCAATTTAATCAATATTTTTTTAAATTTTGTAATGAGTGTTTCTACCCAGCCACTTGCAAAGTAGTAATCTCACTCAAACTTCAAGGGAAAAAAAAGAAATAAGAAATCAATAATTCAATTCAATATCTACTTATTATGCGCATTTCACCATTTACACTAACAGAAATGCACAATAAACAAAAATTAAGAAACCAAAATAAAAAAAACAAACAAATACAAATTATATACATAAGATTATATATATGTTCTCAATTATAAGTTTAGTTCTTTCTTAACATTCATAATAAACTGATCACAAAAACAAACTTGCTGAAGCTCCTATTTTACATTTATTAACCTTGAAAGTGTGCATTTCTTTTAGCAGACAACTAGGTACTTTCGATTCTGTCACTGACATCATTTTCCCCATCAATTAACTTTTTCAACAATATCAACTTTCTTTCAATATTGTTTTAACATTTTAATGTTCGCCCATTATTAATTGATTGAATCTTTTTATAACATTATGTATTTTGGACTGAATATTAATCAAATCCAAATTCCATATAAAAGAAACATATTTTGAAAGTGATACAACACCAATAATAATAATAATTATCATTATTACTTACAAATAGTGTTCACTGCGGTGGACTGGTATCAAAATCACAAAATTTCCCAAAGCTCTCTCCGATTTTTTAAATCTCGCGGGTCAAAAAAATCCAAAAATTGACTCTCCCATGGATTAATCATGCCAGTATCTTGGTTGCCATGACAACGTTGTCATGTTATCATCGACGACGGTTACCGGAGAGAAAATCGGTAAGTGTAAAATGTCATCGGTTAAATAATACTAATATACCACAATTTATTTAAAGATTACAGGAACGGTTACATTTTAGGAATTTTTAATTATAAAAAATATTAACTTTAAAACTTTTAACATTTTTTTTTTTAAACTTTCAAAAGCATTTCTTTAAAAGATATTAGTTTCGCTGAACGTTTGTAGGAGTGTTACTTATAATTTTTTGTTATATTTTATGAAAACTGGACCAGAAGTCTTCAAAACATGCGATTGCAAATAGTAAATTCACATAGGTAATTTAAATTATTATAATTATTATATGATGTAAATTTTTTTTTAAAGTTGCTTGGAGTTTTAAAAATATTTATCTTATGTTACATGAATAAATGAACATATGGATGTGTGAGGTAATAACATATAGATTTTTTTTTATTAAGTGAGATAAGCTATGAGAAAATATGCATAATTTTTTATTATAAAGTTCGTTATAACTTTATTAATGATCATAATTTTTACATGATTCTTTGTTAAATATACTATATTATATTTATTTTAAATATCTAATATTGAATGAATATTTTAAATCAAACTCATTTGTATTTGTGGATAAGTTTTTAAGTATGTAAAACCTTTTTCTTGTAGTAGTCATGGTTGGATAAAGTAATGTATAACTTTGTTTACTATTGGGAAATTTGCCTAGTTATTTTACAATGTTGATTCTTTGAATCTATTTGAAATGTTTAAATGGTAGTGACAGGGGAGTAGAAAAATGAAACCCTGAATGCTTATATAGTAGGCTGTGTTAAGAAGATAGAATAATTAGCCTATATTATATCTAAGAAGTTATTATGCAAATACAGTTAATGTAGCCCTGTATTTTGTATTTATTTCCATGGTCAGTGCTTTTTTTTATATATATTTGTATTTAATTAGTCTGTAAAAGCTAAAAGAAAGCCAAGACATTATTTTCTAAGGTATTAGACAAGTTCAAACCTCTTTCTTCTCACTGATTTCCATGTGGATTATTGAATTATTTTATACTATTGAGTCTTTTCTCTAGTTAATCCTTCATGTCCTATGCACTGTATCACTATCGGAATTTCATTAGTAACACATTATGTAGTCTTGTATTTTTTTGAAAGATGAATAATGAATAAATTTAGAAAGATGAATTGTTTTAAAGAAGGCAAGATAGGCTTTTGGTATTGGTATTGAAAGGAAAATACAAATGTTATTGAATGCTTAATGCTGATGATAGAAATAATCAAGGAATCATAATTTGCTTAATATTTTGAAATATTTTTAATGATGAAGAAATTATAACTGTTCCTAATTTATATTTTTCAAACATTTTTTGATATTTTGGATTTTTTTATAAATGGACAACATTTTGTAGAATAATGCATATTTTTACAATGAAACATCAAATGAAGAATATGAAGTGTATGATGAATGCTTACATTTTATTTTAAATTTTTTATATTTTATGTTTTTTGAACACAAAACACACATCATAAACGTAGAATGTTGTCAAGAAGAAATTATTTAGTACATGACTGAACATTATTTTATTAGTTTATTTTCCTTAACCTAAAATAAACCTAAGAATATGTTTTGGTTAATAAATATTTATGCTAAATATTTTTAATTTGAAAGTAAATT
The DNA here is from genome assembly GCA_028023455.1 of Epiperipatus broadwayi. Lineage (NCBI taxonomy): Eukaryota > Metazoa > Onychophora > Udeonychophora > Euonychophora > Peripatidae > Epiperipatus > Epiperipatus broadwayi. Next base: position 3,491,548 of record JAQFVV010000090.1, on the reverse strand, counting down.
AATATTGATTATCAATTATCCAGTAATAAACTTAATATAACACAGTAAGTGAATAATAGATCTAATTCAATTCTGCATGATATGTATTCCTAAATAAAAATTCATAAGCTGGAGTGAAGGCTTACATATTTATGATTTTTTAGATGACAAGACTATTTTTAGACATTGGAGGACAATCTTTATAACTACTTTTGTAGCAATGTATCCCTCATAAACATTTGTAACAATAATAAAGTCATTACATTAATAAAAAAAATGTATACTCAATCTTTAATAATGTGCAACACTAAAACCTTTGACAGATGCACCTTAAAATGCTTATGTGACAGCCAATCAGATGTAATAATGACTGCACATGGAACTCTCAGTTCAAGAACACAAGAAAAAGATGGACTCCACCTTCTTTTATATTTATATATAAATAAGTCAGACTCAAGCATTCCAAATTAAGAGCATGAAGCTTAAAATATCTTCACATTTAATTCACTAAATATTATATATAAATAAACAACGCAAAATCTTTTGATTTACAATGAAGCAATTTTTTAAATCTAATGAAATGATAGTAACAAATGTAAATATATAAGTTTATTAAGCACTAGAAGATATTTAATAATAATGTACAAGGCTAAAACCTTCGACAGAAGCACCTTAAAATGCTTATTTGACAGCCAATCAGATGTAATAATGACTGCACATGGAACTCTCAATTCAAGAACACAAGCCAGAACACAAGAAAAAGATGGGGCCCAACCTTGCATGTTATTATTAGATATCTGCTAGTGCTTAATAAATTTAAATATTTACATTTGTTACTATGATTTCATTAGATATAAAAAAACTGCTTTGTTGTAAATCGAAAGATTTCACATTGTTTATTTATACATAATATTTAGTGAATTAAATGTGAAGATGTTTTAAGCTTCACACTCTTAGTCTGGAATGCTTAAGTCTGACTTATTTATATATAAATTTAAGTATAGAAGAAGATGGGGTCCCATCTTTTTCTTATGTTCTGGCTTGTGTTCTTGAATTGAGAGTTCCATGTGCAGTCATTATTACATCTGATTGGCTGTCACATAAGCATTTTAAGGTGCTTCTGTTGAAGGTTTTAGGTTTGCATGTTATTATTAGATGTCTGCTAGCACTTAATAAATTTATATATTTAACTCAATCTTTCTTTTATTTTAATTTTGTATATTTTGTTTTAATATAATATTTGTGAATTTTTTAAGATTGTAAATATTTTTGTACATAATTGTTTTATAGAATAGAATAAATTTGTTAAAAGTTGTTTTTATAAACCTTGTTGTCCATGTTATTATTGATCTACTCATTACCATAAGATTTGATACACAGAATTCAGAATTAAACATATAACATACTTTGCACATTATAAATTTAAATGATTTATTTACAAATATTAATCCTTCTTAAGCACGATGTCAGCATGTAATACTTATATAAGGCTAACTGCATCTTAAGTGCTTAATTTTAGCAAGAGAGACCTCTCCAAATTATAACACAAGATTCAACTGTATAAAGATAAGAGGGACCCTCTTATCTCTCAACCTATTTTCTTAATTATATAGGCAAATCTAAAGCATTTTGATTTGGTAGCATGAAGCTAATAAATTCTTCACTGATTAAGTTCACTATTTCTGTTAAACATTAACATTCATGAAATCTTTCGATTTACGAGTCAATATTCAGATATTAAATTTAGAAATATTTTGAATCAATTTAAAGCTGTAAATATTAATTCTTATTAAACACGATGTCAGCATGTAATACTTATATAAGGCTAAAATCTCAATACCATTTGCCTATATAATTAAGAAATAGGTTGAGAGATAAGAGGGTTCCTCTTATCTTTATAAAGTCGAATCTTGCATTATGATTTGGAGAGGTCTCTCTTGCTAAAATTAAGCACTTAAGGCACATGTACTGAGGTTTTAGCCTTATATAAGTATCGTGATTTACTTATTTAAATAATGATAATAGTTTTCAGAATATGACACAGCAAAATCATATAATATAAGATTATTTTGGTCATAATTTATTATTTAAAATGTTGCCATAAAATCAAGTATATTTCTTATTGCCACATATTGTTCCAATTATACCATCATGCAACATGCCACATGATAAAATAAAAGAATTGTATTATTATTATTGTTATTATCGTTATTATTAATGACCAGATTATTGAATAGTAAATATTGTACCAATTTCTAGTTAGATTAAGTATAGGATGATGATGATGATTGTAACTGTTGATCTAGTTCTATAAGTTAAGCAATTGGTGTTCTGATTGATCTCCAAAACCAGTTCTGATGAGCTCTTAGTTGGTGTGTTTTACTTCATAGTCATGTCTCAATTTATATCCATACCTTGTGGTGCTGTTATGATTTAAGGTTTGAATAACCACTGTATAAAAGTTGCTTGTTTGAATGATTTTTGTGCTCATTTGAGGGACCTTCTGAACAAACAACATGAAATTAAGATATGATCAGTGTCTCATTATGGCTATGGTGACTTTGATGACATATTTTGGATTATCTTTTAGTGCTTATATTGGTGTCATTAAACTTGATGTCACCATCTAATGTAGATCTAAAAAACATGAAACTATCCACATTGTTTGCTTTCCTAATCTTTGAGTGACCAATGTGCAAATATGAGGGCCTTGAAAGTGGACATAGTTCCAGCAATTTTGAATTAAGAATGTCAATCCATGCCTCCAGTAGATCAAATACAGCTCTTTTTTATTTGGACAACTTACATAAATCCACTTAATTAACTGTTGAGACTAAAGTCATCGATGATTTATTGAACAACAGTTTCAGTATTCATCTATGACTTTGTTTCTAAGTTTATTTTTTTAATAAATTGAATGGTCTTATTTTTTTTCCATTTAGTTTTGGAACAATGAGTATTGATTCAGTTTAAGACTAACCACATCTGGTAGTTCTGTTTAGCATTATTATATTTTGACTCTGAATTATTACTCACCTCTTAGAAGAAATGAACAAACCAGTTATGTCTTTATAGATTGCAGTGTTCATCAGCCTCCAGATAAAGAAACAAAGATAATGTTTTTAGTCATTATTCTTGCTTTCCTTATAAATTGAATTTAATCACTTTAATAATCTGTACTCATTTTACTGATAAGTTATAACATATGGTTACCTTTACTAATGGCAGCCCAAGTATTTTTGCTATAGTGAAATTTCAGTGTCAAGCTTCAGTAACATAATTGTGTCATAGAGTTGAATCAGTGTCTTTCAAGCCTCTCAAATTTTTATATTGATCTCTATATGAATATACAAGTAAGTTGAGTTAGATTAAAAATCGTTATATGTTTTTCAGTTTTGACTGATATCTTGACAGAATAAATAGAAGCAAATGATACTAACTGGAAGAATGGTGCTAAATTCTAAAGGTTTAGTTGCACTGTTCCAAGATCCAAAGTTCTTCAGAGGAAAGCATGAATAGGGATCTTTTAAGCACTGCCATCTGGCATCTGGTATTACTTACTAAGCTTGCAGGAAGTGATGTAGAGAATGTGATAAAGTGTGCTGCTTAAACAGTAATATGTAAGCTGGATCATGTCAAAGGTCATGTGATAATAATACTTCCTGTTACCAGGATCTTTAGAAACTACTGTTGGCTCACCTGAGACTATGATCGGTGAAATTCACCTGAAATGATTCTGCTATTAATATATGAATTACAAACAACTACACATATGGATGAACCAAAAAACTATGCTTTTTTCAATACGTATAAAAGTATGGTAGCATATAAATAGTTCATCATTGCAAGGTAAAAGACATTTCAACATCTTCTTATAAAGGAATAGGGAAGGAGAAAACAGTATTTACCATTCCTGCCAAATGCCACGTGATCAACATTTAGACAGTTTTTACCATTGTTTTATTCTTCAGCTATGCTGGATGATTATTCAGATCAGTGTGTGTGTGCATGCATGTTTGTGTGAACGTAGAATGTGACTTAATTTTTTTTTGGAAATGGTCTTTTATTCTATTTTCACTGCATTACAAATGATTCCAAAAAAAAAAAAAGATCTTTATTATATTTCCCCCCAAAAAATATTATATCCGGTACTCAATATTCTATAAAGCATTATATATTATTAGCTTACGTATATACTTATAAAATGGACTGTACGAAAATAAATTCATTATCAAAAATTCTTTTTTTTCTCTAATTTTGAAAAATTAAACAAAAGAAAAATAATGGCCGAAATTCATCATTCGTTGTACTCAAATGCTTTTTTTTTTTGTTTAACTTAATTAATTTAGAATAAAATTAATTAATTAATGAAAATGATAATTACAATTGTTTATTCGAGCAGACAGATGATAACTCAAAATTTAATAACAATTAGAAACAAAAAGACTTAATATAGATTTCAATTATTTTTTAGCCAATTTGTAAGTGGGTGTTTAAATCCAACTATATGCACATTGCTTAAAAACCCTACACAACAATTATATAATATTCTGGGGAAAAAAAACAATTATGTAATCAGATGAAAATCTTTTTGAACCAGTGTATATACATATTAATTTTATAATTAAAAAACAAGCTGTTTAAAAAATATAAATTATGAGCCATATGTTCGTGTTCTAATCCTGCATGGTTTAATTGAATCAAAATCCATGGACCGTCTTCCACTCTATCACCTTGAATAATAAATCATTCCAGTATTTATTTTTCAAGTAGTTTTATATTTATACATATGTTACACATATATTGTACAATTCAATATTTGATTATAACATCAGGAACACAATAGACTCGTACCCTGATATAAGCATGGTCAGTAGGAGTTGGGGTATATACAAATACACTCTAAACTTAAGTGAAGATTTTAAAACTCTTATTGGCGAGTGAGTGCGTGGAGATTTATAATATTCAAGAAATAGGCCTTATCAGAGGTTGACTTCCTCTTTAATAATTGCATTTGAACATAAGTAGAAAATATAGTAACACTAAGTTTTAACCTACTGCTTGTCCAAAAGATGAGTTGTCTCTTTTTATATTCCTTGGTATTCGATCCAATAACTGATCAAACTAAAAACTTTCTTTGGTGATATGCAATGTAATGAATATAACTAATGCATAATTACTGAAAACCGCTAGTGAGCTATATGTAAACTAGCTGTCAATAAGTATAAGTATGGAATGAGTCCATCTATACATTAGCTTGGATTATATATAAGCATACTATTTGTTGATATGATTTACATATAGTAATGTAATTTCAGATCAATTATAAACTATCCTGAAATCACTATAACTAATCAGAGGGAATGGCTAAGTTTTATATTTTATGAAAATATAATATTTTGATGAGTATAGAGGTTGTTAAATATAAGGTTCAACCTCTCCCTCTGAAGTTGTAATAATTTCAGAATAGCTTATAGTTGTCCTGAAATTACATTAGAATATATATATATATATATCATGCTCTGCATGTTGTTACATCAATAAATGGTGTGTTTATCTATGATCCGAGCTAAAGTTCAGGTGGGAGTCATTTCGTACTTATGTTTATTGATAGTTCATATATAGCTTGCTAGGGAGTTTCAGTACTTCTGTATTAATTGCATCTATATTTGAGCTATCAAATATATATGATTAAAAAATGAACAATTCTGGTTGCAACTGAAATGTAAATAAACAACTAAAACATGTGCCTCAAAAAAGGACATGTTTTGAAATTTTTACAATTGCCAAATGCACTTTCAGTGGCCATCATTAATATTAGAATAATGCTACATATAGAAACCCATACTATTAATTAATATTCAAAACGTTGACTTATTTGTATATCATTTCCCATTATTCTGAATCGATTCATTAACAATTCAAATGGCAAACTTAATCTTCTGCAAAATAATATTCTATATAGTTGTAAATGTGAAATTTCCTGCTGACATTAATAAATTACAGTTATTAAAAATAGTTTTAAATATACAAATCAAGCAGTGCATAAAAGTAGGTCTATTTGCATTATCTTGAATTTCAAGTTGTGAACAAGAAAAAAGCCCTGTTTTAATTTTAACAATGTCAGTGTAATAAATTAAGAAAGAATTCACCAAAATAGAACATCAAAGAAGGGTAGTTTATTTTTAATTCGAGTCATGCCTTCAATTCATATTCCAATAGTAATCAAATTAAAATCTTTAATTAATATAAATAAGAAACTATAGCTTTTAACACAGAGCAAGATATACTTCCCACTTTTTTGAAAATTGCCAAGACATCTTTCAGCACTTGATATTTATATTTGAAGATCATTTATCTTTTTAACATGTATGTGGTCATGTGTTACAGTTATATTCAATAGAGTGAATGGTTGTATGGAGCTTGAAAATCTGGGTTTAAATCCCTTTAATTACATCTAGCATAAGTATATATACTATATTTGCTTATATATATATATATATATATATATATATATTGTGCCCCTTTTACTAGATCCAAATAAATAAGCAAATATTTTATCTAGCGCCATGCTTGCAAGTATATTTCATTCCAATATCAGCCTTTCAAGCTATTCCTGCATAAATACTATATCTTGGATTGAAGAGGAGAGTATTCATTTATTTAACACTCTCAAAAGGCTTCGTGCTCAATTAGCTTGAAAGGCTGATATTAGATCCAAATAAGTTTACTAAGTCAATTTTTGAAAAATTTTAAATTAAGTGTAAATTTAAAATAGTATAAATGCTATATAATGTTGATAAGATTTTTAAAACTTTGTTAAAATAAAGTTGAGAGTTGTAATTATGTAAAAGACTGTGTTAATATATTAAAATTGTAAGGTAAAAGTTAAATATTATGATTTTTGTATGGTTGGAAAAACTGGCCATAGTGAAATAATATAGTAAAAGTCCTAGTAAACACAGTGCTAAAAGCTAATTTTAAAATAATGACTTAAAATCAAATAAACTAATGTATTTTAAATAAAAATTAGATTTAATATTTGTGTTATAAATTATTTATATATTGTGTTTTCGATCTCTTCTTGTTATTCCCAACATGCATCTCTTTATACTTCTAGGAATGATCTGAAGTCTCTGTATTGCTCCTCTACTAAATGTCCAAGTCTCAGATCCATAAGTAAGAATTGGTAAAACACATTTATTAAAAACCTTCCTTTTCAAACACATAGGCAAATTTCCTTTTAATATCAAGTTATTTCTACCAAAAGCACTCCAACCAAGTTTAATTCTATGATTAATTTCATCCATTATATTTCCATCTGTATTAATAATCTGACCAAGGTAATTGATTAAACATTATTTTAGTCTTTTTAACATTTATCTTTAGTCCTACTTTCATCTGATATCTCCTGCAACATTTCCTGTAACTCTAAATCATTATTTGCAAAAACCAACTACATCATCTGCAAAATCTAAATGACTTAAATAATATCCATTTACTTTTACTCCTTTAGCTTCCCATTTTAATCTACAAAATACTTCTTGCAACTCTTATTAACATTTTTTCAGTAATTAAAATGTTTATGTCAAAATCTTGCTAATGGATTAATTATTGAAAAATGAATAATAGTCAGTATTAAGCTAAAAACATATTTGTCTAATTCACATAGCTTACAATTTGTGACAAACAAAGGACTATCTATGTATCTTGTTGACAACGTTGTAGATGGGTCAATACATATTTTGTAACTTGTTTAGAGAGGAATGGATATCCAAGTGGCATCATGATTGAATTTGAAGTATTTCATCAGTGATAAATAAGTATATACCATTTGAAATAAATTAAGTACGTTTATCTGTAGATAGACCACTTTCCCCAACTCATTAAGTATGATGATATGTAATTTAATACAATGGCGATGTATAAAGAGAATTTAAAATATTCTGTGGTTCCTGGTTGTCGAATTTCACATAACCGTATTAAAAACTAATCATTTTTAAAATTTAATTATTATATTATTTATATATTTTTAAATTCTACAGCCGTATTTTACAAAGTTGTATAAGTACTTTCAGCCTTCTTGTAAGAATCTCTCTCTTTTTATTGCTTACTTAAAATTGTCAGATTTGACGTAGGAATGGGGGTTTAACTATACCGTTTTAATCAAATATAATCTTCTAAATCTGACAGAAAACTCTCTATAATATCACTTTTTTTCAAGTAATCTTATCTTAAATGATGGTTATCAATGTCATATCTGATAGCCTTCAAAAAATTACTCAAACATTGAACTGCGGAGCGAACGGAATTAATTTCTTATATCACGATATGTCAGACCTTACAATTTAATTTTAATTATTAGATTTAATGTAATTTTCTTTTAATATATATCCTATATATATATATTATTCTTTAAACAAGCACTATCTCTTTCTATATATATGTAATGGACTGAACCTCTGCCATCACTATATAAAACCCTATTATAGATAGTACAATTTAATTGTGATATTTTTTAATATATTTTATTAGTTTATATCCCATCTCAACTTTAACACATTTCAACCATCAATAGCGCAGAAACGCTCTAAGCACGAATCTCGCATGCATCTCATCACAGTATATTTCTTAAGTTACTGATATTGAATTTCAGGGTTTCTAGTGATTATTTGAATGTAGAATGAAATATTTGTTTTGTCATAGACAATTATGGATTTATAGTGATTGTATGATATAAATTTAACATTTAATATTATTTTCTATGCTTGTTGAATAGAGTAATTAACTATTCATTTACTACATATATAATGGTGTATTATATATATATATTTACTTATTGTTTTGAGATAATATTTTTGTTTTCCTTTTTTTTATATAATTGTTTACTGGAAGTTTATGAAAATGTAAAAATAGAAAGTATTACTTTTAATACATAGTTATGGTTCAATAATTTGAATTAAATGAGATTTTTGCAAATACTATTATTTATACAATTTTAAAAAAAGTACACTATTTATTTTTTATTAATTTAAGTTTGATTATATAATTATGAAATCTATATAATCGTAATATCAAAAAATCTAGTACTCTTTTACCGCGTTGTGTTATAAATATGTAATCAAATGTTTTATTGCTCAGCAATTCATAAGTTCAAACCAAGAGGAATCAGAAATGGAACCCACTTGAGATCCTTAGATCCAGACTGTAACACTGTACCATCGTGCTCAACCACACAAGGCGTAAATGTCTTACACATGCTTAGAGAATTACGATGTTTTAAATAACTCCACTTTCTAACTTTGTTTCTGAATGTTATTGGCTCTCTAATTCAACTCTTATTCAATTCTTGCATTAAACAAATTATTTTTTCTTCTTGTTATTTTTTTTTTTGTTTTTTAAAACTTTTTTTAAGAATCATCATTATCTTCAGCCATTATCGATCCCTGCAGGATTAAGATTTTCCCAAGTTTAATATAGATTTCTCCAATCTCTAATCGTTCTTCTCCACATGATTTCAGTTCAGAACCTTATTTTATCATTAATCTCATGTGTGGTTTCTTTTTAGGCTTGTTACATCTCTCTTGGAATCCAGTTTAAGGTTTCATCTACCCATCTGTTATCATCTCTTCTAGTAATATGTCCAGACCAGCCCCAGTTTTTTAATTCATTCAATGGTATCAGTGACACCTGTTTGTTTTCTTACTCATGTATTTTGTTTTGATACTATCTTATTATTCCTAACATACATCTTTCATACTTCCTTGAAAGATCTGACATCTCTATATCGCTGCTTAGTTCAGTACCCAAGATAATATCCATATGTGTAAGACATATTTATTAAAAGCATTCATTTTCAAACACATATTAAGTTATTTCTACCAAAGCACTCCATAGATGTTTAATTCTATGATTAATTTCATCCATTATGTAGTAATAATTTGACCAAGGCATTTGTAGTTATTAACTTTTTCTCTTGAGAAAATCCATTGAACATTACATCAGTTTTTTTTTTTTTAGCATTTATCTGTAATCCTACTTTCTTACTAACATTTGATAACTCTTGCAACATTTCCTGAAACTCGTAAGCATTATTTGCAAAAAACAATTATAATTGCCTTTTTCTTTATGAGTAATAAAATTAGTAAAACAAAACCATTCAATTAATGATGAAGAAAACCAACATCATTGCACACCAATCTGTCTTATATTTATAGAGGTGAAGCAAAAACTATTAGTTATTATTTTAAAGAACCAAATAATATCAACCATGCTTTGTAAAATCATGTAGGGTTATTACAACTGTTTCACTATTTTAATATCAATTACCTCAATGCACTTTCCAAATATTTAAAAACAACTACTATCATCACTAGGGATTCTTATTCTAATAAATATATTATTGATTGACATTTGCCATGCAGTGATCTTTAATTTATATTTTCATCAAATTTTTGGTACCTCAGAGTGGTACTAATGATTGAATCTGCTGGCAATATGATTCTTTTATGGCAATTAAACAGTCAGTTTTCCAATAGATAGATTAAAATTTTATGATAGTGTTAAATCTTAAATTATTGTTTTTATCACTAGGTGGCAGCAAAGAATATGAGGGAACAGGGTGGGGAATGGAAAGGGAAGTTAAAGTAACTAACTCTGGACATAGTTGCTGAGTGATTCCTGAATCCATATGAGGAGGTCACAGTGCATCACATCACATCACATAATTCAAAATGGCAAACCTAAATTGCAAAATTAGCAATACTTGTTCATATTTTATTTTTTATGCAAAAACATTTGCAAAGATTATTATTGTTGCTAATGTAAAAAGTAATCTTTTATTTTTTTTCCCTTAAATAAATTTATAGCCTTCATTATTTTATCATTAATTTAATTATGTTTAATTTAATAATAATTGTGTTAAAAATAGTTTTACTTTTTCTCAGTGATGAAATGTTTATTCATCTAAAAAAATCAGATACAGTAAAATAAATGAAATTACAGGAGCAACATGGTAAGAGGGGAAGGATACATGCAAAAAGGGAATGGGAAGTGGAGAAGGGAAATGGTGTGTAGTCCAGGCTGGGCAGAAATGCATGTCTTCATGATTGAGTCCTATGACAGAGGCTGAGAGGATGGGAGTTGGAGGATTGCCCAAGTGTCTATCATGAGTGGAGGTAAAGCTACTTTGGTATCTCGGGTTTTGAGAGTGCGAATTAGGTCCAAGAGCTTTTGATTGACAGAGTGTACTCTCTGGTCAAGGATGATGGCATATCGGAGCAACCAGAGAGCATAGATGAGAAGAACTGATAGTCTAATAGCTGCGAAGACCTCTGTTTTTATGGATTCTTGGAGGTTGAAGATGGTATTCCTGTACGAGGAAAGGCAGGAATTGATGACATTTCTCATTCCAAGCAGAAAAGGACATTTAAGCAGGAAGTGCTGGAGGGTTTCATTGTCAGTTTTACAGAGCTGGCATATGGGAGAGATCTTGTCATGCCCTATAAAAACTAAATTATTAAGATTACAAAATATAACAAATCACCATGTATAGAATGAAATTGGAACAAATAACTAATATAATTAATTATTTAAAATACAAAAACAAAGATTCAATGTTTCACTGTATTATCAGCTCTATTAGCAGTCCATGATTATATTATTTTCAGCCACACTCCCTCTTTAAATAAAAAATGCTTAAATTTTACAGAAAGCCCCCCCCCCTCTACAAAATTCCAACTTTTTTAAAGGGGGAGTGTGGCTGAGAGTAATATAGCTATGGAATGTTTAAAATATTTTATTAATATTTTAGATAGTATTATGCATTATTTTGCTTTAACTATACACAATATATACAGCAAAGCCATGAAATTCACTATATCTTGGTTCATGCTCTTCTTATGTTCAAATGTATATAGTGTATAATAGCTCACTTTATTGAAAAATATATTAGAATAAAATAATTACTGTTTACTGAACTACAAGTGTCCAGTACTGTTCAACATGCACACATATAAAATATGAACCCTTTTTATAAGTGTATTGTGCATATAAATCAAGATTATAACATAAACAAAATTTTAAAAATAATAATTAATAATAAAATGAGGAGAAATGTTTATATATATTTTATTGCATATGTATTCACTCATGCACTCACTGATATAATAAGAATAAAAAAAAGACTAACATATTTTTATTTTTTGCAAATAGTAAAGGGTATAATGTCTAAATTTCATTACAACTAAAGCTCTGACAAATATTTTTTTTCAATAACTTTTGTTTTTCTTATAGAAACAAAATAGACTAATCCTCTTCTCAAAAAAGTATGATTTTCTTAATGCTTTTAAGTTAGTACCATATTACTTTAAATATAAGATGCCCCCAAATTTAAGATGCGGTTGGATTTTAATCTCAGAAAATTGGGGGAAAAAATTGCATTATTTTATTGAAAAAAGATATTTACTTCAATAGGAACTAATATAAATACAATAAACTCACCTAATTTATTGTGAATCTTTTTCAAATGTACCTTCACTTTCAGAACTTGAATTCTTATTTTCACTATTCCACCAGGGTACATCATCTTCGAGCCATTTAAATCATTAACAATGCAATATTTCAAGAAAGATTTTTTTGATAATTTCTTCAGGTATATTCTTCCAATATTACAAAACCCCTAAAATTTACATGTATACTGTTTATATTACAGTCTTTTTTTATTGTAAATACCATATCTTTTTTTTTTTTTTTAAAAGAGTTGAAATACAGTATTGGTATTAAATGTTACCTCCAAATCTTTTTTCTTTTGATTAAAAACTTTTTGTAAAATGCAAATCAATAATGTGTCAGATTATTAAAGTAAACAAAAGTTTTTTTTTTAAAAATTATCTTTATAATTGACAAAAATAATCTATAGCAGTCAACATAAAACACATTTTTGTCATCCAATTACAAATTTCAGCCATACATCACAGATTTCTTTCTCAATTTACTTTCATGTAAAAGTAAATTTTTCTATTAAAATCTGAATCATTTTTCTAAACTAATTTACAATAACTGAAACACAGCTTATTATATACCTGTGTCTATATATGTAATATAGGGTATATGAGCACAGACTTTCAGATGACCCATCCCTCTCCACTCTATCTAATAAGACTGACACACTCAAGCACATATATGCTGAAAAGATAAATAATCACCAATTGCTGGTTTAGCATGAAATACATATATTGGTGATTATTTATCTTTTCAGCATATATGTGCTTGAGTGTGTCAGTCTTATTAGATAGAGTGGAGAGTGATGGGTCATCTGAAAGTCTGTGCTCATATACCCTATAAAGTAATTTATATTTTTACAAATATTGTCTGATAAAAAATGTCTAAAAAGTAATGTAAAACATGTTTTCATCTTGAAAATCAATTTGATATCGCAACTGTCAAAATTGTTGGCAGGTACTCTCTTGTGTAGAGATCAAGAAATGATGATTCAGAGCAAAGACAGTTTTTTATCTCATTTTGGTATCAATTTATTACTTGTGAAAAATCTAAACATTATTCAGTACAGTGTTTTTGATAAAATAACAGTAAATCAGCAAAATAGTGTTAAAAATAGAATTTGATAAAGAATTAAAGCCATTTATGAAATTAACCCAAAGTTTATTGACATTTAATGTTAAATCTTTTTTCTTTTGATTAAAAAAAGGTTTAACATATTATTCTACACAGATCAACAATCATAATATTATGTGCATATGTAGCACAAAGTAAAATCCACAGAAATAAGATATTAAAAATTTTTGTTCCCAATTTAAGACACATACCCTTTTACAAGTCAAAAATTTGGAAAAAAAGGATGTCTTATATTCCAAGTAATATGATATTAATTTTATCTATGTTCCAAAATTTTATAAACCATTAAGCATTATGCAAAACATTTTATAATGCAAAGTACTGCATATCAAATTTAGATATATGTTGTTCAGAGAAGAAAAAATGGCCACCAAATATCATAAATATTTGTGAATTTTAATGTTTTTCTTTGATTGTTTGTTTAAATTTGTCTTTGGACAATGTACATTTTGACTAGTTAGATGGAGCATAGTTCATGGTTCAATGGGTTAGAAATTTGAGTATTGGTTCTATTAGCATTGGAATCTTAGAAACTTACATTCCAATATCTAGCACTCTACTATTGCACAAAACCATATCATGCATGTTTTGGGGTTATGCTCAAGAGTCAAGTCTGGAATGTAAAAAACTCATATTGAATCCAGTTCTGGCATCTCAAGTGCTCAAACATCTTATATACTCCCAAATAATAAAGATATTTGATTATTTTAAACCATATATAGGTATAATATTTTAGGAGCTATGAACACTCTGAGAACCACCTTTATTAAAATTAATTAAACAACATAGTCAAAATTCTCCATACAGTAGTGTCACTCAGTGCATGACAGAGTAATCAATAGATGAGTGGCACTGCTGTATGAAGAGTTTTGCCTTTTTTCTAACAGCTTGTGAAAGAATAAAGACTTGTGGTCATATGATGTTTAGGGGTTTAATTAAACAACTTTCAACATCATTATTTAACTGCAAAACACAGATGAAAATGAATTCACTTTATCTGCACACAAGTTATTTATTAGGGACATAAGTTTAAGAAATGACATAAAAAAGATTTAACATCATATCTACAGGGGTGTCTGTACAGTCTTGTTAACATTTAGCTTAGGTAATTTTCATAAAGCAGTCCCAATATGAATTCACTTTCAATAATCTTTTATATATTGAATTAAAAAGATTACATTATAATAACATGTTACATATTAATTGAGTTTAATTATGTTTTATCATCATCATCCATCCATTTTCAAACATTTTAATCCATTGTAGGATGAAGACCTCTCTAAGCTTAATATATTGTTCTGTTCCATGGCATCTCTTTTCCACATCACACCAGCAAACGTTTTATATTTATCCATATTGAATATAGTCTCTATCTAAATAATTTACAATCTCCTGTGATACAATTTATGATTTCACCTACCTATTTAATATCCTCTCTTCCAGCTATATGTCAAGCCAACTGTATTTAATTCTCATAATTTTTTCAACAATACCAGTGAAACCTGTTTGTTCTCTCACCCATATATTTTATTTTTATTTCTTTTTACTACTTGTAACAACTATCCAAACATTTACACATATTGAATATTTAAATAAGCATTTATTTTATAGCGCTATGTTTTATATATTGCAATACATTAAAGATCAGCCTTTTCAAGCTATGGTGCATGCACTTTTTACGAGTGTTAATAATGAATGAATACTTTCATTCCCAACACAAGATATAGTATTTATGAAAGGATAAAATGAATCCACTTATTCTTTCCAACCCAAATGCTTATATATGGGCAAATCTTAAGTATTTGAAATAAAAGCATGAGGATAGATTATGTTGCAATTATTTGTGTATCTTGTTAAAAAATAGTGCAATTATTATATTATTATTTTATTTAAAGCAGAGAAAAAGCATAGAGGTAGTAGTATTAAAGAAAATATAAATTAGTGATATAAAGATAAAAGTTTTTAAAAATTAAAATTAGAGATATTAAAGTAAAAAAGATATTATGTATTAGATAATAATTAAACAAGATAGACAATAAGAAATGATGAAAGAAAAATTATAAAATAATATTAATAAAAAATAATATTTAAAAAGATTTTTTAATAAAAAATTTAAAAAAGTAAAAATAAAATAGTTTTAAAAAGTAAATTTAAAAAAAAAACGGTGTATTGGATATATTTTGTATATTTTTTATATATGTGTAATTTATATGTAAGTTGAGTATACATATGGATGTTTATTTATAAATGTATATGTGGATTGTATTTATATGTCTATGGGTGTATGTGTATCTGTGTACATATATATGTATGTTTAAAAGATGCATGTGTATATATTTGGATATGCATATGTATATATAGATGTAGGTATGGAATTTATATATATATGTCTAGGGGTGATGAAGATCTATATATGTATATGTATGAAGGGAATATACATGTATATTTTGATATATATGTGTATTTTATATATATATGTGAAATGATGGTTATGTATTTTTTATATATATGTGAAATGATGGTTATGTATTTATATTATTCAAATATTGTAGCTCTGATGAAGACTGCTGGACAGTCGAAACTATAAGAAAAATAAAGAAGTTTTTAAGAAAATTTGTTTGCATTGAAGTGTATATGAAAGAACTGTTATAAGCAATATTTTTATTATTATTATTATTATTATTATTATTATTATTATTATTATTATTATTATTATTATTATTATTATTATTATTATTATTATTATTATTATTATTATTATTATTATTATTATTATTATTATTATTATTATTATTATTATTATTATTATTATTATTATTATTATTATTATTATTATTATTATTTTATTATTATTATTATTATTATTGATTACTATCAATGTTTTAAATTAAATTGTTTCTTGGTTGATTACATTGTTTGTTCAGATTATCACCATGCTTGATGCTTACACAAAGTGTTAAACTGTAGCAAACTCTCCTTTGCAAGGATGCCATCCTGTGAAAGCCTTAGTAATTAATGAATGCAAAAAGGTTTGAGCACAAAATCCATATCTAGTGCCTAGTCATCCAATATGACCAGACTAATTCCTAAGATCTAGGTGCAGTGCTCTCAAATCCAAGGTTCTTTATTGAAGAAAGCCACAAGCTAAATGCAAATCTGGAGATACTGGATGAATAATCACCAGATAGTAATTTTATATACAAATCTTCTTGCATCCATTGATTAGTAAGACATACACTAGGTGGCACTACTGTATGGAGATATGACTATTGCATGACATCGCATACTGTTTTTGCAATGCTTGTTATTTCTTATTGTTCCTTGTGATCAGATGTTTTAATATTTGCTTGATCTAAAATATATTTCATCCCATGAAATAAATAGTAGAGTTATTTTGTTTTATATCTATAGAAATCTATTTTTGATTGATTTGTGAGAAAAATAGGTTGAAACCAAAGTCCAGTTGTTAAGAAAACCAGACATTTAAAGGTGTGTTTTTTTGTATCCAGGTAAAATTCTAAGCTGTTTCATATAATAGAATAAAGTTGTAACATTAGTATACATTTATTTTATAAGAAAATATCCCAGTGCATATCCCTGGTTGAAAAGTCTAATGTAAAATGATCAAATAATCCTCTCAAAGGTGATTTTTTTCAGCAACACCCTCTGTGAATAAACATAAAGCCTTAACATTAATCAGTATGACTCAAAAGATCTTTCTGAATTGTGCTTTTGGAGTTGAGATTTTACATTTATTCACAGAGGGAGCTGCAGAAAAACATAACATTTAGCAGGGTTATTTGAACATTTTGTATTTTGTTGTATAGACATACTTTTATATATTTCAAAATAAATATACATTGAAATTAATTATGAAACTGTACCATTATCTAATTAAATTCTTTAAAAAAAACTATAAATTGAATATAGGTATAATTGTAGAGGATTTGAACACAGACTTTTAAGCATCCTTCAACAATCAACTCTATCTCATACAACCAACTCCCATGACCACACACATGTTAAAAAGATATACATAGGTCATATTAAACCAGAATTCATAATTTGGCCCAGATCATTATCTTCCACACACACACATAAAATCACTGCTCAATTTATATTAAGATAGAAAATATTCAAACTTTAATGGACAGGTTTCAATCTATTTCACCCTCCAACTCTTCAGCCAACCATGCCATTGAAAATCTGGTGATGGAATGCCCAAATTCTTTGTTTATTCCAATATTATTGTGATACCCATGTTGATTTTAAATCACTCTGACCCATTGTGTGTAGGATTTTGTCTATTTAAATGCAGAGAACAGGGATGGGTAGGATACAGGTTGAATATGTACTATTAAAATATAAGTATAATTTAATATATTTGGAAATTAGATGTAATTGTAGAGGATTTGAACATAGAATTTTAAACACCTTTCAGCTATTGTTTCAGCTATTAATTCTATCTCATACAACTGATACATGTGAAAAAGATAAATGATCTCTTAACATACATATTTTGTGATGAACCAGAACTCATCACTTGATCCAGAACATTATCTCCCACACACATAAATAATCACTGCTCAGTTTATATTAAGATAGCATATCGGTTGTATGAGATACAGTCCATAGCTGAAGAGTGCTTGAAAGTCTGTGTTCAAATCCTCTACAATTACATTTAACTTCCAAGAATATTAAATTATACTTGGTATTCTTATATTATAGATTCAGCCTGTATCCTACCCATCCTTCATTTGTGTATTTAAATGGACAAAGTTTTATATATGAGGGGTCCTAGTGACTTAAGGTCAACATGGGCATCACAAAAATATTACCATCAACAAAACATTTGGCCATTCCATCATCTGATTTTCAATGGTATGGATGGCTGGAGGGTGAAATAGATTGAAGCCTGCCCATTAAATTTGAAGATTTGCTATCTTAATATAAACAGAGCGATGATTATAAACATGTTGTGGGAGATAATGATCAGGGCCAACAGATGAGTCCTGGTTCAGCACAATATATATATATAGGAGATCGTTTATCTTTTTCTCATATATATGGTCATGTGTATCGGTTGAATAAAAAGAGTGGATAGCTGAATGAAGCTTGAAATTCTGTGTTCAAATCCTCTGCAACTACATTTAATTTCTAAACATTTCAGAATATAGGTATGTATATAATTTTTTGCACTTTTTTTGTGAAACAAACTAACTTTTTTAAAATCGAAGTTGATAAAATTAATGAAAGTTTTAACCGTAACCATTTTTGAAACATTACATCTTAGAGATAATTAACCTTTACTCCCTAATTCAAATCTTTTGAAGATCGCAGATGCACTGAGAAGCATTTTTTTTGTTCCGCCTCCAGAAATTGATTACTACGTTTTTTATTTAATTAACATCGTAAAAAATAGACCATTGATATCATTAAAAGTCTAATAAATTGTAGCTGAACTTTATTGCAACAGAAAAATCTTTCCCATTATTAAACGGAAAAACAAAATCGATTTCCCTCGACATATCTAAAACTATTTGTTTTTTTATTTGTTTGTTTCTTACTATTTTATCCCCCCCCCCTCCAAAACAGTTAAACAATGAAAAAAAAAAGTCTTTCAATAGAAAAATATTAACCTATAAAAATAATGATTTATGTTATATGAAATTTTCAGTTTACTTTTATTATTATAATTTCGAGATGAATTTATTTAAACACTATGTTTTGTTCATTTAAAGATTTGCCTCATAATAAAAGAGGTGTCAATATAAATATTAGATTAACAACAATAAAGTGATTTTGAAGTACTGCTTGAAATGAGCATATTACACGCCTATTGTCTTTCGGGTGTTTTTTTTTTTTTTTCATAAGTCATAGCATCGGCCGGGACGCGAACCCACAACTGTCTGCAACCAACTACCTGCTTGCAAGGCGGTTGCGATGACTTCTCGGCTAACAACGCTTGACGGGGTGTTTTTATTCATAGATTTCAAAAGAGTGGTGTGGAAGTTTAAAGTAAATCTTAAACATAATAGACATGGGAAAAAAGAAATGATATTGAATTATTTCAAATATTTATTTATATAATTAAAAAGCAGAAGCTAATTAATTGTTGAATGCGATTCAAAGTTTATGTTTATTTAGACTGAAGATAAATTCTAGTGTAAAAAATAATTTTAACATTCAATTAAGTATTTACCTATAATGATCATTATTAAGATCGTTAACGCTAAAACTTGGACACATTAAATTTAACTCTAATACAATGTAATAATCTATTGATTATGGACCTGAGACTTGAACACTTAACAAAAGAATAATACAGAGACTTCAGACCACTCAAAGAAGCATAGAGAGATGCATGATAAGAGTAACAAGAAGTGATCGAAAATGAAATGCATTAGTGAGAAAACAAACAGGTGTTACTGACGTCATTAAAAGAATTAAGAGACTGAAGTGGAGTTGGGCTATATATATTGTTAGAAGAGGTGATAAAAATTGGACAGTTGAAATCTTAAATCGTATTGCAACAGATTTTAAAAGGCCTAGAAACAAATCACATGTGAGATGGATGGATGAAATAAAAAAGCGTGTTGCGGTGATGTGGAGAAGAAAGGCTAGAGACTGAAGAAAATGGAATGAAACATTGGAGAAACAAACCTTCATTCTCCATTGGATTAATAATGTTTGAAAATGGTGATGTGTTTTAGATTAATATTTCTTATGCAAGAAAATATTAAAATTTTAATTGGTTCAGCATGAAATGGGTATGCTGCAGGTCTTTTTGTCTTTTCCAGGTGTT
This sequence comes from Epiperipatus broadwayi, assembly GCA_028023455.1. NCBI lineage: Eukaryota > Metazoa > Onychophora > Udeonychophora > Euonychophora > Peripatidae > Epiperipatus > Epiperipatus broadwayi. Next base: position 3,471,129 of record JAQFVV010000090.1, on the reverse strand, counting down.
TTTATTTTCAAATTTCAAAAAATGGAATGGAGGTTTAAAGCATATCTTTAAATATAAGTATGGATGGACAAAAAGATATGAAGTTGACTTATTTCAAATATATATATATATATATATATATATATATATGTGAAATAAGTATATATATATAACACCAAAACTGTCTAACACTATACTAGCAAAAAATAAAATGCAAAACCATAAAACAATACAGTACTAGATTAAATTCAAAATCTTACCAAAATCCTTACACAACCATGGTTTCATCTACTACAAATAGACCTTCTCAAAAATCCTTACACAACCATGGTTTCATCTACTACAAATAGACCTTCTCAAAAGTGTTTTTCACTTGAGAAGGTCTATTTGTAGTAGATGAAACCATGGTTGTGTAAGGATTTTGGTAAGGTTTTGAATTTAATCTAGTACTGTATTGTTTTATGGTTTTGCATATATTTCAAATATATATATATATATATATGTGTGTGTGTGTGTGCGCGTGTAATTAAAAAACAGGGCATTAATATTTAACTGAGGTTCAAAGTTTATATATGACCTGAAGATAAATTGTAGCATTAAAAATAATTGTAATATTCAATAAAGTATTGAACTAAAGTAATTAGTATTAAAGTTGTTAGTTCTGAAACTTGGATACATAAATGAAATTTAACTCTAGTAAGTGTACTAATCTATTGATTATGGACCTGAGACATGGACACTTACCAGAAGAGCAAACAGAAACTTCAGACCACTTAAAAATCATAGAGAAATGCATAAAAAGAAGTGCTGTAAAAATGAAATACATGGGTAAAAAAACAAGCAGGTGTTACTGACATCATAAGAATTAAAAGACAGAAGTGGAGTTGGATTTAACATATTGCTAGAAGAGATGATAATAGATGGAAAATAAAAATCCTAAACTGGATTCCAAAAGATTGTAAAAGACCCAGAAAGAGACCACATGTAAGATGGATGGGTGAAATAAGAAAGTGTGCAGGGATGATGTGGAGAAAACAGGCTAGAGATTGGAGACAATGGATTGAACATGAAGAGACCACCATCCAGAAAAATGGTGAGTAATGTTTGAAAATGATGATGATGAATCTATTGATAATATACATGCAATTATTTCAATGTTTTACATCAATATTTCTTACACAATAAAATATTAAAAATGTTAAACATAACTTTAGTGCATTTTCCATGCAAAGAATTCACTTCAAAGATAAATGTTATTCTTAAAATATAAAAGGAATATACAAATGTATATATTTTCTTTTATTTTTAGAATAACATATGGTTGTAAAAAGGATGGTCTGTATTTAAAATGCATTAAGACTATATTAAAATTTTATATTTTCTCTGGTAAGAAGTATTGATTAACAGCAAAGAAAATAAGAGACTAATTGAATGGAATCATTATCATCATATAACTTGCAAATTCTTTTTGTCTTTACCACATTTTTGCTATCTAGCATAAACTTTAGCAATCAATAGATGCCAGGTGGTAATACTTATTAAATCCCTATGCAATGTTGCTAAAAGAAAAAATTGTTAGGTCTAGAAGGATTAGGTGCTTTACTCCCATATTCAAAATCTGCTCATTAATGAAATCAAATTAGTCTGGGAATATTGGATATGAGATATGACAATACTGGATAGGGATTTAAAAAGCACTATCATCTAGTATTTATTGTTTACTGAAGCTTACACTAGATGGCAAAGTGTGGTGAGAAATAAAGAATTTACTGCAAAACTAAACCTTTCAATTATGCAGTATATATAGATTTAGATAACAAATTAGTAGTAACCAAACTGAAGCTAACTTTTAAAAACAAAACATACAAACCAACAAAAAAGATAAAGTAAACAAGATTAGTGACAGTGATAAGTAAATGTGTTCAAATTTGGGTACATATGTATTGGACTTGCTACGTCATTTCACATCCAATCTGCTGATAATATTCAAATCTTGCAATGCAATCAAATAAGGTATACATCAGAACTTCTAGCAAACTTCAGTAATAAATTTGTCAAAATGGACCACTTTATCAGAAGACTGATACATATGTGAAAAGGCTTAGCAGTTCTAATATGTAAACACTAATCACACTAGCTTCAACATTTTCACACCTGCAGACCGGCAAAAATAATGATAAGATTTTGCGGACGAGCAGAATTTTCAGATAACTTTTCTTAAAGATGTAACCTGTTTAGCCTTAGATGAGCATAATTGTTATAAATGACCAAAACAGCACATTAGTTATTGTGTATTATAATGGTGTTTGCTTACCTTCACATGCTGAACACTCTTTCTCAAGTTGTGCAGTCATACTGCTACAGAAAACAGTACAATAACAATTGTTCTCATTAATGTGCTTGCATTTTTACATTTATTATTTCATTGTTAAAACATGCAAGAATAAAATGTTATTCACCTGAATGTTGGGAAATATCACAGCTAGTGAAATAATATAATATCTGTATTGAATGTTAAATATACAAGATGAAGTTACATATATAAAAGTTATCTTTTGATAGTAGTAAGGGCAAAATAGAAATCATGTAATTAAAATCACTGTACAGCCAAAGAAAAAGTCACCATATTATAAATCTGAAAAAATAAAATGAAACATGTAAAAGTCTGAAGTTTTGATATTACTTTATTTTGGGATGGGGTGGGGGTGTATTGAGAAATATTTTGTAAAAGTTAAAAAAATAAGTTATTTTTTGGGTTTTATTTTTAAAAAAAGGTAATAAAAATTGATTTCAAAAATAAAAGTTTAAAGCCAAAAAAAAAAAATCACTGTATTGAAAAAAAAACCCACTAAAAATGAAATATTAAAAGATGGAGTAGAAAAAATTTAAGAGATCAAAAAAAATCACTGTATTTTTAAAATTGCGGACATGTAACATTACATTTTATTGTTTTAACACATAAAAACACTGACAAGCGGACATGATTGGCTATCAAAAGACAACTGGAGTTTGTATAATAAACAACTTTTTTTTAATTTTGAATTTTTTTAGAAAAATAATAAAAAATTTAATTCTATCCCCCCCCCTTCCATAAACATCTGGGATAAATAGAAAAACAAATTAATTTATGTATGATTGATTAGATTTTGTTTTTGTTCTGTTTCTTTTTTTTTAATCAGGCAAAAATGAGATGAAAAAATAAATAAAAATTGTTTATATTGATTAAAAGTTTGAAATCTTATTATTTTGTTATTACAAACGTTCTTGTCGGTCTAGTGTGGACTGGCAGAAAACTTCTGTGACCCAGTGCCAGTTCCCGGACTGGGGGTTGAAGACCACTGCACTAGACCATATCTGAAAAAGTACATTTTTAACCATAATATATATATATATGCATACAAAATATAAACTTGCATACAAAAATAATAAAAATAACACAGTATGATACTAAATAAAACTGCCACTTCTTGCCATCAAAGCCATTCTCTGCCCCTCCCCCCATCACAGAAGGTACTGCATTCTGCAAGCATTGGACACATAGCCAAAAATTCCTACAATTTTACTTAAAAATTACAAAAATTTCTACATATATTAACTCTGACATGAAATTACAAAATAGACCCTAAAGTAAAATTACCCCCAAAATAAAACTACATAAGCAAAATTGAAAAAAAAAACACATCTATTCTATCAATTAAATAAGTATATTAACTACAAAAATAATAAGTATGTTCACCACAAAATAGACAGTAAAGCAAATAAAAATGAAAAAAAAATACTACATATTTTATCACTATGATTCAAGCTATCCTGAGTCTTATTCCTAGATGCCATTATGTTCCTTAGAACAGACAATAAATTAACAGTTTATAAATTAGAATTTACACTTTTGAAACTAAAAGTCTTATAATGATTGAAAAACAATTCACTGACCTGAGAAATGAGTTTACCCTAGAATATTATAACTTTAAACTGCAAATAAGCTTGCCCAATTGGAGCACCAGAAAAGTAGACTAGTCATGATGGCCACTGGGTGCACAGTTATTTTATCTGACAAAAAAGTAAAAAATAGATTAAAAAAAAACAACCAACTTACATCTCCATCAGATTTTTAAAAAATAGGCAATAGAAATGTTTATACAATATAATAGCTGCATGGGATTTTGATCAAAAATTTCTAAGTACATTTATTTTGTTAAAAAAAAAACCAAAAAAAATAGTAAGCTTTTATTAAAGTGTAAAAAAAAATTGACTGTTTTTTAATATAGTCCGTAATGCAAATGAAGGTGGCATCTTCTTTGTGCAGCTGACAGATTATACTTTTTCACTTTTATAGACTATATAGGGGAGGATTGTACACTTTTATTAAAACAGAATCAAAAAGATGAACTAATTTTTTTGAATATCATCAAGAATGTAAATGAAAGAGTCATCTTCTTTGTGTCCTTTTTGTAATTTCATGCCAGAGTTAATATATGTAGTATTTTTTTTTTTTAATTTCAAGTAAAATTTGGGAATTGCTGGCCATTATTGCAATGGGAGAATGCTGTATTTTGTATGTGTGTGTGGGGGGGGGGGCAGGATGGCTTAAACAGCATGAAGTGCTATTTTTTGAAAAGCTCACAACTACCTATTTTTATTTAGAATCATAATTACCACATGAAACAAAAACAACTATGTGTTTGTACAAGTTTATCAAAAGTTCCCATGTTAGTGTTATTTGGTGATATCGCAGCATTTATTTGATGGTATCACAAGTTTAGAAATTTATGGGCTGTGGGTGGAACAACACAAACTTGAAAAAGCACAGCAGCTGTAATACATAAGTACCCAAATTTGTTATACAAAAAATAACAGTTAAAATCTGAATTTTAAGAAGTAAAGTAAATTAAAATTTATAGGATGGGGGAAATTCTGAAAAAAATGTAAATTCTTAAAAAAATGTATATATTTATTTCAGAATTTCCCCCACGAACAGTCCTAAGTTAGCAATGAGGGAATAAATCAAATAATAGGGAGAGGGGAAAAATACTTTGTTATATATAATTATAATGAATTTAAAATGGGATCTAAGGAGTTAAAGCTAGGCAAAAGTGGTTAAATAAAAATGTACAGAGAAAAAATAAAGAAAAAATAGATTTAATATACAATAAAATATAACATTTTGTTTTAAAAAAAATATTTACAAGAATGAAGTAAGAATTAAGGCAGTAACTGAAAGGAATAAATATAAAAATAAAATATTTACCTAGACAGATTGATTGATGCATAGACAGACAGATAGATAGATAGGCATATAAATAGAGGGGTAGAAATATTCACACTTATAATATTATATATATATATTTCTGTTTTAATCTCAAGAAGAATAATTTGACTGCAAGGGAAGCTTGCTGTTGATAAAAACTATAATCTTTGAATTCTCTTTGGGGTCTTAAAGGAATCAAGAAGGGCAAATGTTTAATGCCCACTTCACATGTTCTTATCATCATAAATCTTACACTATATGATCATTCATATAATAAATAAACATGAATGTAGTAGTCACCAACAGATGAAACTCAACATGAGTATACTATTTTCAATTTATGATCAAGGATTCTCTTTCTTTCCAGTTGCATAATATTTCTTAATAGATAAGTTGATTATGGAATCATATTTTCATTTAATTCTGCCTAATTTTGTGTGTACATTTTTTATTTACAGCAACCATATATATATATTTCATTAATTGGCTAATTTGTTATTAAATATGTCAAAGTGTTTGTCTATCCTGAATTTGATTGTTAATTTTATTCGGCCCAGATTAGATAAAATACATACATTAATCTTTTTTACGCAGAATTGACTAGTAATATTATTAATAACAAGCAAATAAAATTAAGTTAAAGTGTGTTTATTTATTATACATAAGTATCTGCATCATATAACAACATTAAGTTAATTCTGATTCAAATTAAGATATCCAAACTAATAACACTTATTCCAATTTAACAATAAGTTTAAAAAATAAATAATCGGTAATAGAAAATGTGAGCGTAGAACAATGACAATAGAATTATAAAGTCAACAATGTATGTTAAAAATGCATCGAAACTTTATTTTATGTATTTTTTGCCTGAAGAAATACTTCAAAAATTCCATTAGCGTCTTGAAAATTTCTATAGAAATATTCTTATAAATGAGGTAATTGTTTGAAGAGATAATCATGAATAACGTTTTTATTTAAAAAAAAAAAAAGATATATACATTTCTTAGTATATTAAAATAATCACTTATAAAAGTAATGCAATTTAAATTAGATAAAAATGAATGCAATATTATTAAAACGACTTTGTGAGAGAAGAAAAAATTAAAATAAACATAATGAAATGTTAAAATATTAAATGAGATGCGTTGAATCAAAAAAAAAAAAAAGAATTAACCCTTTATAGATAGATATATGTAAAAATAAAATATACAAAACTTTAAATAAACATTTTTATACACATACACGTATACTCAATGAAATATGGAGAAATGCATGTTAGGAGTAACCAAGAAGAAATCGAAAACGTAATAGATTGGCAAGAGAACAAACCGGTGTTACTGACCTCATTGAAAGAATTAAAAGACTGATGTTAAGGTGGACATATTACTAGAAGAGATGATAATAGATGGACAATTAAAATCTTAAACTGAATTCCAAGAGATCGTAAAAGACCCATAAAGAGACCATATATGAGATGGATGTCTGAAATAAGGAAGTGTGCAGGGGTGATGTGGAGAAGAGAGTCTAGAGATCGAAAAAGATGGATTGAACTTGGAGAGATCTTCATCCTGCCCTGGATTGATAATGGTTGACAATGATGTTGATATGCACTAAAATAACAAAAAATAAATTATTTTCGATGATCAAAAGTAGGCAATCATGTTTACAAATTTGTCTCAGTGCCAATTTTTCCATCTAATGCCCATTGGAAATGATTCCAAATGTGATCATTCTACATTTGAAAGCTAACAAAAAAACTTTTAAGATGTTTATATATATATATACAAATCAATATATATATATCAAAATACAGTACAATTTATATAAATTATATTCTTTTAGAAGTACTTTCGACTATACACTTTGTAGTCTTTATCAACTATATAACGTTGAATAATCAAAACGAGACAACCCTTAACAATACCCATAGTTCAATTCAGATTTCCCACAATTCTGTTATCTTAACATTTGATGACTGGCGATTCATTAACATTTGACGATTTCTTGAAATCAACATAGCCTCTTTTATTTTACGTTTATTATGACAACGTTCAATTTGAATAATTTTCATATTTTTATATATATATATTGCTTTACTTGGATTATATTAAGTTTTGGAGCAAATTTTTATTGGTTTGGATTATTATAATATAAAATTATTTATCAGTTATGTGAGAGATTGTGTGATTATAGTATAAAATAAGTTATAAAAGCAATTGACTGGCATTAATAATTTTGATTTCTCTGTGCTTTACACTATATTTAAATTAAAAATTTTAGATATTAAATTCAAAAATTCAAAACATTCTATTGAAACAGATTAAATAAAATATTTTCTTATGCTAGATAATGGTCATAGTAGCTAATAATTGCATTGAGAAATTAGAAATTTTGAAAACTGGGATTTATGTAATTTTTATTTATTTATTTTTCCCAGATTGGTGTTAAATAAAACAATCCATTCATTAAAATTATGAATAGAGAGGATGAATATACCACTATATTAAGTTGATATATTCACTATTTAACTAATATCTTTTTAATAGTCTAAATCAGGGGTGGGCAATTGTTTTGGCTCAGAGGCTGCAAAGGTTGGAGGGCTGCATCAGGAGCCACTTTGTGGAAGCGAAGGTTAGCAGAGAACCGCGTCTTTTTTTTATGACACAATAAACACACTGCTTTATTCCCTGTTTTACCAAAGAAATATTTGTTTGTCCATTCTTCATTAAATGCACAATATTCATTACCAATTTTACATTTTTTTGGAGGGTTCATGGTTTCAATAAATTTGGAAATGTATATATTTGCTAACGCAAAGACAAAATTGAAATTAATCAGATCAACTGGAAAAGCACTGCACATTGCATCTACAATGTGCATGTGCATTGACATGGCCATCATAATGGAAAATATGAGATGAATCTTCAGTCGCTCACAGGAAGGAAATCTCAGTTCAAGGTGGATTTTTCCGATTGTCTTGGTGGGCCACATAAAAACTCTTAGTGATCCACATATGGCCCTCATGCTGCTATTTTCCCACCCCTGGGCTAAATATATTATTACTATAATCATTAAAAACTAGTCAACATTTAGACAATCCCATTAGTAATAACAATCAACAATTTCAAACTGTTGTCAAGGCAACCTCCTTTTAACAATAAAGGTATAATAATATATTTAACAAATATCAAACTTTTTCCACTTACATCATTAACACCATCTACTTTAGAAAAAATACCGTAATGATTGTTACTAATCATTTATTAAGTTAAAAATTATCCTGTCATTTCTAATCCAGATATAAACTTTAAACCATAGATAAAGATTAATACATCTAATTTTAAATTAAAATATAAACATATGGAAAAGTTAATACAACTTCACTTTTTATAATCTAAGTGTAATATCTGTTTTACATACATCTAAAACTTTCATGCCACCATGTCTTCTCAAAATATATTGATAAAAATATATCCAAAAAAAACAATGACCCCAATATTCATTTCAAAGTGAACTAGCACCACTGCAGTTGATCAGGACACATTTCTTTTCACATGCATCTATCCTTAGTGCAATATTTATTAATATTAAATTATTATTATTTATCTTACAAATTTTCATCAACTCCTTCTCTAACGTTTCTGGCCTCAAAATCAACACCAGAAAATCATCTTCCTGGTGCATCCTAACAGGAAAAAAAATAGCATCAAACTATCATGCTGATCCTCAAAAATTTCTGGGATTTCCAATATACAAATCCCAAACAGCCATGTCGAAAGAACTCCAAGATAACAATTCAAGCAACCAAAAAAATAACAAATACCCTGTCAGGAGTCTATCTCTCTCTACAGGGAAAAGTGGCTTTATTGAACATGAAGGTAATGAGTACAATTTCCTACTATTTGCCTGTTATGTCCACACCTAACTCCTTCATTAAAAAAATCAACAGAGTATGTGCAAGGCTCTTCTGGAGGAATAAAACAGTGGCCATCAGCATAGACAAAATGCAGTACCATCGCAAATATAATGGTATGTCACTACATGCCATCCCAGCCATACTCATACAAAAAACACACACCCTTCTACACAATCTAGGAATCAAATATGGCTACACACAAATACTAGAAGCAGTACAGCCAACAGATACACCACCTCCAAAAAGAAATAGCTGGCTTTATACAAAAGCTCATAATATACAGCGCTATGATGAAATTACAGTAGAACGGCTTAAAAAAAAAATAAACATCTGGGAAGCGCATCAGTTAATAAACCCAGATCCACACATCCAAAACCCAAAACTGAGCATAACTAACAACAGGATAACCTCGTTATTTAAATATTGGTTTCTGGAGCCCAAGTACCTTGATTTCATAATCAAAATAAATTTTGAAGCTATGCCAACTCTATCCTTCCTTTGTCATAGACGGCATATCACAAAAGTAGATCCGATGTGCCCCAGATTTCATAGAGAGGAGGAGTCCTACAACCACATCATTATAACAAGTAATGCACTGGGAACAGTGAGACAAATAATATATAACAACATCAAGACAGACTACTACACTATAATCTCGCTGCAAAAAAGCATCAAAACTAAACAATTCCCAGTCATCAGATTATCAATTTTTATAACATATTCAATCTGGTTTGTGAGGTGTAAAATGACATATACACAGCCTCAACCAGATCAAAATGCCTGCTTTATGAAAACAATGGAAAAAATTAAGAAGAGAGATCAACTATTGTCATCAAAATTTATTTTTGAAGAGACTTGGAAGCTATACAAACTTCCCAACCACTCAAATATACATAAATAATCACATCAACTGTCAACATTGGTCAATACTATATAATTTGAGTCTTTCAAATTTCAATTGTTTAACAATAGTCTCAATCATTTCAAATGCGTGTTGTTGCTTTTTTTTATTCCTTTAATTGTTTTTTATACAAAAATGTAACCTTTATTAGACCTAATAAAATTTGTTTTAAAGTAAATTTTAAATTTTTATACTCACATCTTTGATACCATCTTTAAATAAACACATTTATTAGGCTAAAGTTTATCTTATTATTCCTCGACCAGTTCTAAAATTTAAACCAAATTAAAGATTATTGTATCTGTTATTTATCAAACATAAACACATAGTTAACATAAGTCAATTTTGTCTTTTTTTTCTATAATGAGCAATATCTTTATATATATTGTAAGGATTTTTTTTTAAAAAAAAAGGAGAGAAAAATTTATTAGTTGCGTTAAATTTAAAGCAAATGTTTTAAACTTTTTTTTGCACATCTCTGATTGAATGAATATTTTTTATTCATGTTTAATCTATAAATTATGATTAGATTACTATCAATAAACATTTTAATTGTAATGATGATTAAACGTTCTTGAAGCAAATAGAGAAATGTTTTTTTTTCTCTCTCTTTTTACATAAAATGTATTTGTTTGAAATTGTTTATATTATTTTATATTTAATACTTTCATTCTGGATGCTGGAAGATTATAAAGGATTATCATCTTGTATTATGAATTTTATGGATAACAATAGGCAAACTAGTATGAGATACAAGGAGCCAGATATTCGAAAAGTACTATGGAAATGCCAACAATAAAAGGAAATAAATAAAAAAATTTTGAAAAGAATCATCTACTTTCTTTCTTTTAGCTTCTTCTTTTTTGTTTTTTTCTTCTCCTCCTCTTCCTCCTCCTCCTTCTATTTCCTCTTCTCCTTATTCTTCTCCTATTTCTCCTTCTTCCTTTTCCTCCTACTCTTTTTCTTTTTCCGGTTTTTATTTACCATTTCACCTGGATTAGCAAAGTTTATTTGCTGTTTTATTTTATTTTTGCTGATACAGAACAAGAAAATTTGTTGCAATGATTAAGTAAACTATAAAGATGCATCAATAACAAAATTAAGCTGTCTGGAATTTTATTAAAACTCTTTTGTTTGTTATTTGATAATTGCATTAGCCAGAAAATTATGAAAACAAAATGTATATTTAGAGAATGAAAATATAATGAACAACAGTCCATCTAAATCCCTGGAGAAAAAAAGATGTCAATATTAGGAATGACAAAATATTTTCCAAGCACTATTAATTAGTTTCACCTAATTACTACTGTTATTCTAAAAGAAGTAAACATTTAACTAATAGAAGATTCAATTTTTTAAAAATAGAACTATTATATAAATGAAATTCTTTTGCTAATCTTATTACCATCCATCTTTGCATTAAAGTCATCAAGAAATCAAGTTTTGAAGATAAAATATGAACTTTTAGATTTAGATGGAACTTTTAAAGAAATATAAAGAGAAAGATCAAAGCTAATTATTATTACTATTTTTTTGTGTATGTATATGTTTTTGATTTTTTTTTAGTTTTCTTCATTGAAAGCTTAGCAATGAAGAATAGGTATGTAATATAATATATATCTGATACATGTATTATATTATACACATATTTGTTTAATAGTGTGAATGAGTTGAATTTAATTACACATTGTAATTTCTTATTGATAAAGGCTACCTAAATTATTAAATCATTATTATTACTGATATATATTGCAAAGAAATCAAGTCATATATCACATGACTTAATTTAACAAGCTTGTATTACAAATAATATCTAATGAGCCTGCAAATTGCTCTTAACAACCTTTTAAGAATATCCCCATCCCAGACCAGTTTCTGCTTATAGCTTCATCAGTGAGATGCTAGGATATTCAAGCTTTAGATTTAAAATACCAAATCAAGCCCAACACTTTATCTAATGACTAACTATTAAGTGGAAAATCTGAAATTTGCAGACATTCATATGTCTTCAAATTCAGCTATCTAACTTAAATAGCCATATGTGACTGATCTAAGCTCACGTACACCATATATTAATAGCTCTAGTAATATAAAATTTCCAAAGCCTTAGTGTATTGGCCAACTATAAGCTTAAATTCTAATATTAAATAAAATGTAGTGCAAGAGCTTTAAAGAATATAATGTTATGTGCCAACCAAGATATATCAATCATACTGGATGCCCATTAAGCCCTAATATAATTCTCTTTTATATGTCAAACTATTAAGCATGAATCTAGCTGAGATAACATGAGATCTGTTACTGTCACTGCGGCCAATAAATAATAATGCAATACAATTTTAACAAATGAATTCAAGTTTATTAATAATAATAAAAAATAAATGAAATTAAGATCTCTACAACATGACTATACATATTTAATATACAATTAAAAAATATCAATTATGATTTCCATGATTAATGCAAAACTCAAATTATGTTATTACATTGATTTACAATACTTCTTAATAGGTTTCCATAACACACACACACACACACATATATATATATATCCTTACTCAGATTCATGTTTTATAATATACAATAAATACATTTAACTTGATATTTGACAAAATTTTAAAAACGATTAAATTTTACATATGTGTTACACTTGACAAGGATTGATATATTTGGGCATAGATGTGTCATACTGTTGATTTATATTTCAATCATCATATAAAATACAATAAATGATTAAAATTTACCTACATGTCTTGTTTAATATAAAAATAAAATCCAATTCATTACATTCTGGTTTACAGGTATGTTCCAATATACAGCACCTATATATATATCCCCACACAAGCAGGTAGAAGAATATTAAAAAAAAAGAACATATTTGAAATATCACAAACTAAAAATACATGATTAAATAACATATTTAACATACATGTGTGTGTGTGCATTGAATTGCAGGAACACACCGATGTCTACATTATATATTTCATTTTTGTCAAAATAAAATTATTAATTTTACAATGTAATTAATTCTTGATTAAACATATATGTTGTGCACATAGGAATGTATATGCACATTGATGTTTATATTATATATTTTAATTACTCAAAATAATATATTTTTCATAATTCAATATTGAAAGTATACATAAAATTCACATGCACATACATATAAAAATATAATTTGAATCATCTATTAAATTATATTACAGCTTTCTCAAGTAAATTAATGTAATGGTTGTATGTGTACATTTGCGCAACAAAATCCAGACTTTTAGCAAATCACATCAAGGCTGATCAAAGTGAGGTTGTTGAGACCCCGAATCCAATCTCATCTCAGTTAATTTACCAACACTCAAAGATTTACTACCTTACAGATGACATATATGAGGCCACACTAGTATTTTCTTAATTCGCATGCTGGCAGTAGCACATCGGTGAAACAAGAGACTGTGATATAAATTGGCATGACCAAACTATAGCTCATTAGCAGACATTATTAATTTAGACTGTGATTCATAAATATTCAAACAATTAATAATTAACTAATGAATAATGAGCATTTAGACATTATGCAGAGTTATATTTTAAACAAATTTAATAAAAGCAAAAATTTAAGTAATAAAGTAAAATAAAATAAAATAATTGAATGACACCAATTTATTTCACTCACAGGTGATGATGATAGAATAATTTACAGGTTGTTTGAATTTGCATATTTAGTATTGGGCCTCACTCGCAGGTGATGATGATTTATAAAGTTACATTTTGTTGAAATTTAAGGTTACAAGCTGTTTTAATTTGCATAATTATTATTTTCTCTCATTCTCAGGTAATGATGATTTATAATTTACCAAGTTCCATTTTATGAGCTCTATTATTACAGCATTATAGATTTATTTCAAGTTTAGTTCATGATTAGCTATGCCCTATTTATGATATGTTTTGATGCTTAGATTTGCTTTAGTTAATCTGCAAAAGTGATCATCATCAATTATAATTAATAATTTATTTGATTGGTACACAATTCTCTATATAGAGTATAAGCTTACAAAACCAGATTCAATTTCAGATCAAAGCTGAAATATAAATTATTATGGAGGGATGAACTAATGGTGGGTAGTAAAACTTCAGATAGTAAGGCAGATATAAAACATACCATCTGAGTCTGTGCATTTCGAATGTGCCCTTGCTTATAGGATTTCTTACCATGTAACTGGTTCCTTTTTCTACCGAGCCCATTGCTGTGAAAATGGAAAAGACCTTTTAGTCTGGGTGATCTAACAGCTATATCAGGATATGTGGATATTTCTAATCCAGTCTTAAGTGGAGGTAATGGGATGATCCTTAAAATCAAAATCCATTGTGGAATGAGAGCTGTCTGAACTAAAGAGATGGGATGGCCATTAAAACCGGAAGCCCATTCAAGAAATAACATACAGCAATAGGTAAATGTGCATGTGCGCTTCTTAAGAACACATTTGCCCCACTGACTACATTAATATATATAAAATTGAGATGCAAAACATTAGTTTCTTTCTATAGAACCACCATACATCGTTCACAAATTAGCATTTATAATTATGCTATTAAAGAAGAATAATGAATCTGATTTATTAAATTATCTATATAGGCATATATATATATATATATATATATATATATATATATATATATATATGATTTAAATTAGAACTTACAAATCGGTTTCAAGTATTAGTAGATTTTGAACATGATTCAGATTTGAATGAAATTAATATGAAAATAACTGATACACTTTTAAAAACTGCAACAATAGCTGGTAGAAAAAAGCAGCAATTGACTAATAAAATTTCTACTGAGACTAGAGAACTTATGAAGAAAAGAAGGAATATGAAGATATGCAAAAATGATGCATTAAAAATAATTGAATATCTCGAATTTTGTAAAATGGTGCGGAAAAGAGTTGAAAATGATATAAGAAAGTATAACTGTGAACTAGCAAGAAAAGCTGTAGAAGAAAATAAAAGTCTTAAGAATGTAAAACAACATTTTGGTATTGGTAGGAAATTTATATCTGCAATAAGGAAAAAAGATGGAATTATTACTAAAAAGAGGGATGACATTATGAAATTGGTAGAAGATTTTTATCAAGAATTATATAGTAATAAAGAACAAGTACCTCCTATATCTATTACATCTTCCGAATTGCCCAGAATTTTAAATGAAGAAGTGAGAAATGCAATTAAATGTATGAAAAAAGGAAAGGCTCCAGGTAATGATGGAATTATAATTGATATATTAAAAGAAGCAGGTGAAGAAACAGAAAAAATATTAGCAAAGTTATATACCAAATGTCTAAATGATAAGATGTACCGGATGATTGGAAGAATGCAGTAATAATATTAATATTTAAAAAAGGTGATAAAGAAGATATTAGAAATTACAGACCTATCAGCCTTTTATCAGTTTTATATAAAATTTTTACCAAGATAATTACAACTCGTCTACAGAGAACCTTGGATTTTCACCAACCAAGAGAACAAACTGGATTTAAAAGTGGTTTTAGTACAGTAGATCATATTCAAGTATTGAGAGAAGTTATAGAAAGGACAAATGAATATGAGTTGTCATTATGTTTTGGATTTGTAGATTATGAAAAGGCATTTGATTCTATAAACATTTCTTCAGTGATTAAAGCATTGGACCATCAAGGTATAGATCCAGGATATTGTCATATTTTAAAGAATATTTATAAAAATGCAACAGCAACAATTAGATTACATAATGATACTGGGAAAGTCAACATTGAGAAAGGTGTAAGACAAGGTGACTCCATATCTCCAAAACTTTTTACAGCAGTGCTGCAAGAAGTATTTTGTGGATTAAAATGGGAAACTAAAGGAGTGAAAGTAAATGGAGATTATTTAAGTCATTTATATTTCGCAGATGATGTAGTTGTTTTTGCAAATAATGCTTCCGAGCTGCAGGAAATGTTGCAGGAGTTATCAGATGAAAGTAGGAAAGTAGGACTAAAGATAAATGTTAAAAAGACTAAAGTAATGTTTAATCGATTTGCTCAAAATATGAAAATAAAGATTGATTATGATGAGTTAGAAGAAGTTAAGAGTTACAAATACCTTGGTCAGATTATTAATACAGATGGAAACATAATAGAGGAAATTAATCATAGAATTAAACTTGGTTGGAATGCTTTTGGTAGAAATAACTTGATATTAAAAGGAAATATGCCTATGTGTTTGAAAAGAAAGGTTTTTAACAAATGTGTTTTACCAGTTCTTACTTATGGATCTGAGACTTGGACACTTAATAGAAGATCAATACAGAGACTTCAGACCACTCAAAGAAGTATGGAGAGATGTATGTTGGGAGTAACAAGAAGAGATCGAAAACACAATGTATGAGTAAGAGAACAAACAGGTGTTACTGACCTCATTGAAAAAATTAAAAGATTGAAGTGGAGTTGGGCTGGACATATTGCTAGAAGAGATGATAATAGATGGACAATTGAAATTTTAAACTGGATTCCAAGAGATTGTAAAAGACCCAGAAGGAGACCACATGTAAGATGGATGGATGAAATAAGAAAATGTGTAGGGGTGATGTGGAGAAGAGAAGCTAAAGATCAGAGAAGATGGATTAAACTTGGAGAGACCTTCATCCTGCAGTGGATTGATAATGGTTGATAATGATGATATATATAAGGAGGACTACAGCATATTATGGGATAATTATAAGATTAAATTCTAATTTTATGCTGCATTTAATCACTTCAGCTAAATATTAACCATATAACATAAACCTATTTTTAATCATTTGTAATCACTTAATTATACACCTAAACTAAGCTTTATTTACTAGTTTCAGAAGGGAGTTTTGTTTGTGTGCTCATAAATGCAAAATTATTTATATGTGAGAACCTCTAATCATTTCTCACTAATTAACTTAAATGAGAGTAAACTCCATTCTGAATCAACATAGCACAAACATATAAATAAATAATGGAAAATAATATCGGCATAGACTTAACTAAAAAAACATAAAATTATAATTAAGATTTCATGTAAGTGGCATCTAAGATTTGGATTTCTTTACTTAGTGCAAAGAAATGAAATTAAGATATATTAAATATCAAATCAAATGGAGATAATTTAGTTTAAATCGGCTTAAATCAGATTAAATTATATTTTAAATTATATCAAATCAGTGAAATCAGGCGAGATTTACAATACCAAATAATAATTACAAAAGTTACATTTTAGTTAATGAATTAGTATTTGATAGTTTGAAATACATTAGTTTAAATTATATGCAATCAGTTTAAATTGGGCAATATTTGCGATACCAAATAATATTACAAAAGTTACATTTTTCTTTAAGGATTAATATTCGAAGGTTTGAAATACATTACTTTAAATTATATTGGCCATTTATAATAATTTGAGCTAGCTTTAATAGGTTATGAGATTTAGTTTAAAGTTCATTTTAAAATTGCAGAAATGTTACCGCTTTAAGTTCTTTTCTCAGGCATCCTTCTTAGGCATGGCTATTCACTGTTGGTGTTGAAAATGCTGTTACTTGTATCAGACATTGGTCATCCTGTTCTCCATACTGTAGACTCCCTCTTTGGGCTCTGGAGAGCCAGTTTTTTCTGTACTTAGCCAACCATTTTCATTATTAATGATTTTAGCAATCTGTTTAATCTTAAACTTAATAATAGTTCAGCCTTTACAAAATGGCTGCAATAGCTTTTATACATTTCATCCCCCTATCTTTTTTCTTTAGTCACATGTGTTTTCTTTATTAACTACCTGTAATAAAGTGAAAACCAAAATCACATGGTTTTCTTTATAGTTCTTAATTATTTCTTAATTTTCAGATCCATCTTCCTAATTAGTTTACTACATTTTGAGAAACCAGTGACTCCAGCTGTTATTGACTTGTTTACCAGCTTTGGTCAATTTAATTTCTTTTACCTCACTTTAAAATCTATTTTTACTTTTAACTTTATAAGTAGGTCAAAATATAGCTAGATGAATCAATTTTATTATTCCTTTACGAAAACAAATCTGAAATTTAGTACCTCTCTAGCAAAGCTTTATTATATATGTGTAACACGTAAACAGAATTTAACTATATATGCAGGAATATAATTTGTAATATTACATTTATAAATTATTTAATAATATTATATTTATAAAACTAATTAAATAATGAAAACTTATAATGTTTAAATCTGTCACACTATTTCTTCTCTGCACATACATATATCTTGATTATACATACATCAAGATTTACCTTTGTTTAGTAAACAGTAATATATATGTGTGCATATGAGCTGATTCATTATTTATATACATACGCTTTCCATGTTGTATGCTATAATATATGCACACACATAACTATGATTATTAATTTTAAATTTAGTCTGATATACGAGGATTTGGGTATAGAGGTATGTAAATAAAATTACTACTATAGCATATAGTAGGTGAAACAGTAGGATAGATCTATCTGACTGTTTCATTATGTAGGTACTAATAATACACAAATGAAATAACCATTCATCATCATGAATGATTTATCAAAATGGATTAGAATAAAATCATCAGTCAATCTTGAGACTGGATTGGAAATGGCCTTCTATAGACCAGGATAACTATTGCCAGCTTGGGCAATTATTTAAACATAACTTGGATGCATCATTTAAATGATAATTTGTTAGAATGCAATAAAAAATAAAAAATACAATAATGCTGGGACATTAAAACATGCTGATTATCTTCAATGCTTTGACCACTTGTACTGGCCAGCTATAAACTTAACTTCTAATAAGACTAAATTAAAATAAAATGTAATGCAAGTGCTTTAAAGAATATAATATTGTGTGACAATTAGGTTGATGATGATTGATCATCACTGGATTCCCCCAAAGTACTAATATACATCCCCATTTATATATCAGCTGTTATTGCATGAATCTATCTCAGAAGAACATGTTTTATTACTGCATGTAACCAAGAGATGATGGAAACAGATATTCTAAAAATATTTAGAACCTCTGGAATAATTGAACACAAGTTTACTATCAATAAAAATTTAAAAAAATGATATTAAGATCTAAAATGAGGCCATGCATATCAATTAAGCTTTCTGATTTTGATTGGCATACAATAATAAGAAATTATCACATTGTGATTTACATATATGTGATTAATACAAAATTCAAGTTATTACATGGAGGTTTACATATATATGCACACATATTTCCAAATTTATAACATACAATTAATATATTTTAATTAATATTCAATAATGACAAAAAGTGATTGAATTTTACATATATATCCTATTTGACAAGATTTGACATATTATAATTTGATACAATACAATTATTAAAAATTACTTTCACAATTACTCTTTGTTGAAAAAAAGATTTGTTATTTTGTAATAAATTCTAATCTTTATCAATTAGAATTCTTTTTTTTTTTTAAAAAAATATATTTTTCTATCAAGTTACAGGTAGATAAAAGTTCTTTAAATTTAAAATGTCTCTTTTTCTTTCATAGTTTAAAACACAATGATCAATGAATTATTCTTGACCCTTAATTATAATTCAAGCAATACCATTTGCATTTCAAGTTATATTTTTTAATGTCATTTTTTTAAGAAACTACTAAAAACAATTTTTGTAAAACATATATATCAAACTGTCTTTGGATTGATCCTTTCTTTTAGGTGTTTGACTCAAGCAAATTATTACTTGTTTTGTTTAAAGTTATAAATACAAATATCATTTTAAACCAAAGAAATTATTTAAAATATCATTATTATATATAACACTATCATAGGTTGCATTTAACTAATAATATCTTAAAATTAAATTTTAAAAATTTAAAAATGTCTTTTAAATGAATTATTTTAAAACAACTCACTTTTGTATATACATTTATCTGTGATTTTTTCAGCATATAGTTGAAATAGCATATACATACCAATTCTTCAGGCTTTCTCTTGGTAAGCTTGGTTTTTGTGATTGCCATTATCATTAGAAAAATATAATCCAGGCAATTATCGGCATCAGAAAGAGATACAATTCTGATGATTATTTGGTATGTCATGAGCTTCCTTCTGTTCAAAATTGGCAAGCTGTCTTCCAGAACACTTTTAAGGCTATGAATTTCAGTGAAAGAAGTGGGTAATTTTTATCCATGTGAATTCAAACTCCACCATTGAACTGATAGACTGCTGCAGGATCTCCTGCCTTGACTTCAGCTACGTATCATGGGAGCTCTGTCCAACTCTGTTAGCTATCTCTGCATCTAGCTATTCTGCTTTTCAAAATATTATTAGCCAAGCCTTCTGTCCAGCTCTTACAAAAGCTATGAGCCAAACTGAACTGATGTTTTTAATCAGGCTTTTTATAATATTGGTTGGATCAAGTGATAAAAATATAGTGTCTATTTTCAATCTGTCTAATCCTTTTAAAAACAAGTTTGAAGTTTTATCAAGATGTGATATGTATGTTTTGATCTAGATAGAGATTTACCAATTAATCAAAAGATTTCAAAAGTAGACATTTTTATAATTATTAGAAAACATGCTTATTTGTAAATTTCAAAATCAGAGTAATAATAATACAATATTTAAATCTTTTTAAATGTTTTAATTAATAATAAAATTCTGTTTTAAATTCAGAATTGTTTAACCCTTTATTTATTATTTTTATTCTAAGTGAAATGTAGAAAATATCTACAAAAATTTATGTCTGTGTTTATTTCACTTTTTTAATATATATATTTGTGCACATACACTATATTATTGTGTACCATATAACAAACCTGTTATAATGTATAATACTAAGTGATATAAATATAATAAACAAAATATACTAAAATAACTCTACAAAATTAAAAATATTTATATAAAATTAAAAAATAATTTCTTTGCTACAACCAGCTTATAGCTTCTTCCACCAACTTGAATATAAATACAACATTAATATTTAAATGTCATTAAAGTCACACAACAGTAATGTACCCATGTGAATGGTTAATTTTCCATAAACACTAGCACAATTACACTGTTTATTCAACACAATATCTGTGCTATTTATAAAATATAATGACATTTAAATATTAACATTGTATTGCTACTGAAGATGGTGGAAGAAGCCATAAACTGGCATTAGCAAAGAAATTATTTTTTAATTTTATAGAGGCATTTTTAATTTTGTAGGGTTATTCTAGTGTATTATATATACAGTAATATATAAAGTCATGTCACATGACATATATATAATATAAAAATAATCCCAGTGCATAATGCTAGAAATAAATATACAAATATTAAGCATTAAATCACACCACATGGTTAAGAAAGCCAGTACCGCCCTCTGTGAACTAATATATAAATACATTAGAGATCGTATTTCAAAATATCCAGCTCAAAACGATACCGCTTTGAACTGTCTGCTATAAGATGATATATACTGAAATACAAACAAACTCAAACAAAGAACTTGAAATTTTAGCAAGCAAAGATCTTAACTTTTTGCTACTATCAAACATGTTTTACTATTATTATATAAAGACAAACTAAACATTAGTAATTTTAATCTTTAAACCACCTAACACAAATGTATAAAAAATAATTCCAGTGCATAACGCTATATATATAGCTTGTATTTACAAATATGTAAAATTAAGAGTGTGCCAATAAGCTCTAAACAAGCTTTGTTTTAATTTTTATGATAAATAAATAAATATATATATATAAGAATATAGAAATACTTTTATTCACATAAGTGCACTAGAAAATACATTTTTTTTTTCTGTTTCATAATATTCTTGATATTATGTGACTATAAATAAATTGTGTGAGGTAAAGAATATTAAGCTTAAAATGCTAACAAATTATATATATATATGCCAAAAATCAACAATAATTATTATTTAGATTACTAAAATCGAAAACAATTGATAAAAGATCAAAGTGTAGTTAATTATAATGTAGAAAAAAAGTTATTCTTTATTTTTAACTTATATTTAAGAACAATGGAAAGGGGAATTGAATGGAGACTTCCAATCTTCCTACAGTCATCCACTATATGCAATATAACCAGTATACATGACCACATACATGTGAAAAAGATAAATGATCTCCAATATATATATATATATATTTCATGCTGAACTAGCACTCATCAGTAGGTCTGGATCATCATCATATATTGAATCAGTACTCAATGTATATTAAGATCCAACATAGTATTCTGTGCTGAACCAGTACTTATCAGTAGATATGGATCATCAACTCCCACACATATATATAATCAGTGCTCAGTTTATATTAAGATAGCAAATCTACACACTTTAACTAAAAAATAAACCATTAGGGTAAACTGTTTAAATGTTGATATTTATTACAAATACACCAGTGTCTTGTTATCTTCACCTGAAAATATCAAGGAATATAATCCAATTACATAATAATACAAGTAATTATATTTAGGACAAATTCCACCGTCTATTTTAACTACTAAATGGCTTCAGTAAAAAATGAAACTATATTTAAACTTTCCAAATAATAATATACAAGGTTTTTTTCTCTCTCAGTGCATGTATGTTAAAAAATTAAAATGGAGTTGGACATGATATACTGCTAGAAAAGATGATAGATAATACATGGATAGTTACAGTATTAAACTGAACCTCAAAAGTTTGCAAAACGCTTACAAAAATAGCGTATATGATATGAATGGATAAAATAGGGTAGTTTTTTAATGTAATGTTAACATGTGGATTAGAAAACTAAATTAAACTTGAAGATGATATCCTGCAGTAAATTACTAATGATTGAAAATGATGATGATATACATATATCACCAGGAAATTATGTTTTTCGGTCAATAACAGTAATATATAATTAAAATAATATCAATATTTATTTATAGCATCTATTTATAAAATAATATATTTAGAACATTCTGAATGTCCATACAATTGACAACATTATAAAGATGCTGTTGTTATCAACAATAATCAATTTATTAATGCAGACTAATAAACCAACACTTTTAATACATTATTTACCATCAGCTTTCTGGTCCAAACTTGGATGTAGGTAACTGTCTCTGCAAATAGTATGTAACATATTATTGTCAAAATAATTATAAACCAATGAGTTACTACACTTAACATGAATCAGTAACATTTATTTTTCTCTCAAATCTTAGTTTACAACCAGATCCTTTATTTTATTGACATCAGATTTACTGACATAGTTCTGCATGTGTCATTGGCTACTTGTTTACATTATTGTTATTTCATTGGTCAACTTTTTAAAAATCTGAATCTAATCATGAAAACTATAATCTGAACTGAACAAGTCTCTTATAAGTATATACCACTATGTATTGACTGATATCATTCTCCACCCTTCGTCAATTATTGCTGCCCTAACCAGTGAAAGCATTATCTTGGAAATCAAGTCAGTGATCTTTAGATTAACAACTATTCAACTTATGGTGAAACTGTAACCAAATAGACTACTCTGTCAAATGTAGCTCTCAGTGGAATCGTTTTAAAGTTTTAATATTTAGAATGTACAAAGTTTTGGTAACAGATTATCCATTCTGTTTGATTAATGTTGGAATTAATTTAGATGTTCTTAGAAGGGTGAAATATGATACTAATGTTACCAGAAGCTAGCTACAGTTGTGGGTATATAATTATCACATGAAAAATCTAATATGTTTTATTCTGAATCGAATATCATCTAAGACTTTAAACTTCAGCCTGAAATGAAGTTTCACAAAATTAAAAATAAATAAATAATCAAAACCATAAATAATAAAATAAATTTGTATTCATACCGTATATGTGTTAACTTTTATGCTGGAAGGCAGATTTAGTATATAGTAAATATTTTATAATTTTTATGAATATATTTTTTATAATATTTAATCTTTCTTTAAGCTTGAAGACAGTAACTTTAAGCTCAATGATTTTAAGATGAAAAAAAATATTTAATTTATTTTCTCAGAAGATTTACTTTAGATATGAAAAAAAAATAAAAGTAAAAATAGAAAGTTATTTAAGTATTTTTAATCTATATTATTAAATATATTCTCTATACACACATTCTCGGATACTCATATGCATATATATATATACTACTTCTCCCTCCTGATATTGAATCATTGTAAGATATTTAATAGAGAAATAACTATTTCCTATTTAAGTAATTTACATAAGATATTGATCTGAAAAGTATTAGCTTCAAATCCGATTTTTCGCGTGTTGATTTTATTAGACAAAATATTTCGGTCACGTGCCTGAAATATTAAAATTAACTATTTGTAATTAAACAATTCAAAACAAAGCAAAACTCTCCATATAGTAGTGCCATCTTGTGCCAACAAGAACAATCAGTGGATGCCAGAATGCTTGTGCATAAAATCCCTATCTAGTGCCTACTCATCCAATATCCCCAGACTAGTTTCTGGCTTGTGGCCTTCATCACTGAGGAGCCTTGGATCTGAGAGCACTGCACTTAGATCTTAGGATCTAATGCAACCCTCTAGCAGCCACCTTTTAACTCTACTTAACTACAAAACTATGAGAATGAAATTAAAAACATAATATTTTCAATCCAAGCTCAATAGCTTATATAGTCATATGGGTCTGAACTCAATTCAGCACCCATACATTTTGGTGACTTTGGCTCTTTAACAACCATAGCCACCACTATCCTATTAGGCAGGATTGGTGTTAAACCAGTAAACATCACATGATCAGTATCTCATACTAGCACATAATTGTTATTAACCAATTCAAAACAAAGCAAAACTCTCCATACAGTAATGCCATCTTATGCCAACAAGAGCAATCAATGATGAAGGCTACAAGTCAGAAACTAGTCTGGGGATATTGGATGAGTAGGCACTAGATAGGGATTTTATGCACAAGCCTTCTGGCATCCATTTATTGTATTTGTTGGCACTAGATGGCACTACTGTATGGAGAGTTTTGCTTTGTTTTGAATTGTTTAATAACAATTATGTGCTAGTATGAGATCATGTGATGTTAACTATTTGTAACATCTTTAATCTAAAATAAACACATTTCTGTTTTTCAGGAATCTCTAAATATACCATGAATAATTTCCCCTATTTCCTGAAATGGCCAGTAGGATTGATCAAAACTTGTTAGTATAATACTAAACAATTTCAATAATCAAATGCATATAGCAAGAAATATAAAATATATGATCATACACAGATACAAATATCATGATCATTATTTTCAATTATTATCCATCCATCCATTGTAAGTATTTAAGCTGGATTCTCCAATCCATTATCTATTTTTTCCACATCTATAAACTAACATTAATTTCATTCATCAATCTCATATGTGCTCGGTTTTTAGATTTTCTTTTTTCGCAATCTCGTGGAATATATATTAAGACTTCAGTTACTCATCCATTATCATTTTTCCTAAAAAATATGTTCAGCTGGATTGCATTTCTGTTTATTAAATTTTTCAGTGATGTCAAAGCTATTTGTTTATTATAAAACCATCAAATGTCACATGATCACCATTCTTTATGCTTACACAAACTGTTTTCACAGAGGCAAAACTCTCCACACAGTAGTGCCATTCAGTGCAAGCCAGAGTAATCAATGAATGCAGGGAGGTTTGTGCATAAAATTCATATCTAATGCCTACTAATTCAATATCCCCAGATGAGTTTCTAGCTTGTGGCTTTGCCTTGGATCTGAGAGCACTGCACCTAGATCTTAGGATTTAATGCAACCCTCCAGCAGTCACCTTTTACCTTTTTAGCTAGCTATAAAGCTTTGAGTCCAAAATGGAAACAAAATAATGTTTTCAAGCTAAACTCATTAGCTTGTATATTCATATGGATCGGAACTCAGTTGAGCATCCATACTTTTTGGTGTCTTTGGTTCTTTAATGACAATAGTTGTCATAATCCTATTGGGCAGGATTGGTATAAAACCTTCAAAAATCACATGATTGTCATTCTTTATGCTTACATAAGTTGTTTTCGCAGAGACAAAACTCTCCATACAGATGTGCCATTCAGTGAAAGCCAGAGTAATAGGTTTGTGCATAAAATCCCTATCTAGTGCCTATTCATCCAATATACCCAGACTGGTTTCTAGCTTTTAGCTTCCACTGAGTGGCACTACTGAATAGAGAGTTTTGCCTCTGTGAAAACAACTTGTATAAGCATTAAAAATGGTGATCATGTTTGATGGTTTTATACCAATCCTTCCCAATAGGATTATGGTGACTATGGTTATTAAGGAACCAAAGACACCAAAAAGTATGGATGCTGAACTGAGTTCAGATCTATATGGGATATACAAGCTAATGAGCTTAGCTTGAAAACATTATTGTGTTTTCATTTGGTGTCAAAGCTTTGTAGTTAACTAAAATAATAAAAGATAGCTGCTGGAAGATTGCATTAGATCCTAATATCTAAGTGCAGTACTCTCAGATCCAAGGCTCCTCATTGATGAAAGTCACAAGCTAGAAACTAGTCTGGGTATATTAGATGAGTGGCACTAGATAAAGGTTTTATGTATAAACCTTTCTGCATCCATTAATTGCTTCGGCTTGCACTGAATGGTACTACTGTATGGAGAATTTTGCCTCTGTTATTTGTTTGTTCTTTATCTAAGTATTTAACTTTTTATACTTTTTTATTATAATTAACATACATTTTTCCATACTTTATTAAGTGGTCTGAAGATTTTGTATTACTCTTATTAAGTGTCCAAGTTTCTGATCCATAAATAACAGCTTGTAAAATACATATCCTATCTTTATTGTTAAATGGAGGTTGCCTTGACAACAGTTTGAAATTGTTGATTGTTATTGATATTGGGATTGTCTAAGTATTGCCTAGTTTTAATGATATATAATATTATACAAATAATAAATAACAAAACATATATTATTTACATAGATATATTTTGTGTGCTTTTTTAAGTTATAAATTAATTATTATTTTTGTAAATTTAATAAGAAAATTATCAAAGTTTATTTTTGTCTTTTTGGAACAAAACTAAGTAAGATATTTATTACAATAAATAAAGTTGAAATTATTAATCTTAGGAATTCATTATATTATCAGAGTTTTGGGTTGTATTTTCTGGTGAAACCTAACACTTTACTTGAAATATTAAAAGTGGCTCTAAAGATATGTAATAAGGTTTTAATTTATATATCATCATCATAATTTTCCACCATTATCAATTTACAGTTCGATTAAATTCTCTCCAAGTTTAATAGTTTCTCTGATCTCTAGCTTCTCTTTTCCACATAACTCCAGCATATTTTCTTATTTTCTTATTACACACATATTCTCGAGGTTACAGCCTCGGTAAATATTACTTACGTAATCAATGTACATTTAATAAATTTATAATTACAACTTTAAATTACTGTAACAGATTTCTAACTATAAGATCTTTCCATTGACTCATTGTAAATTGAAACATTGTGGACTTAATAAGTGAAGTATTGAATAGCTTTACGCTCACAGATCTAACCGCATCAGCTTCACCTATTTAAATAGAAAGTAGGCTGAAGTAAAGAAGGGTTCCCCTCTTTTCTTCCATAGCATAAGCTTGTAGTTAAACACATGTAGGGGTCCCTACTATTGCATTTTACATGCATTTCTCCAAGTTACAGCCTCGGTAAATATTATTTATTACATCTAACTCACATGTGATGTTTTTCTAGGTCTTTTATATTCCCTTGGAATTCAGTTTAAGATTTATATATATATAATTCTTCAAAAAAAATACAATAATTAATGCAGTAAATAATATTTTAAAACAAATATCTACTTTAATTTAATAGAAGTACTTTCGACTATCTAAATAGTCATTATCAACTATATTCAAATTCAGTTACAAAAAATCATTATAAATATCTACAAAAACAATTACATCATACTTCAATTTTCCCACAATTCATTAATTTTTATATTAGCAGTGTGTTTATTTATCAAATGCTAATAAGAAATAAGAAATGTTAATAAAAAACGGAAAGCAGCATTTGATAAATAAACAATCTGCTAATATAAAAATTAATGAATTGTGAAAAAATTGATGTATGACGTAATTGTTTTGTAGACATTTGTAACATCTTTTGTAACTGAATTTCAATATAGTTGATAACGACTACTTAGATAGTAGAAAGTACTTCCATTAAATTATAGTAGATATTTGTTTTAAAATATTATTTACTATATTAATTATTGTATTGCTTTTCAAAGAATTATATATATTCGTTTATAATTGGAATACAGACATTGATTACTAATTTATATATATATATATATTACATTTTTATTTAGATATTTACAATTGCAGATCTTTTTTAAATGAACAAAGATTGCATGAATTGGAAAAAGAAATGTCTAATATTAAATGGGCCACTATTGGACTTTATGAAGTTAGAGAAAATGGTTAAAAACAATTGATTTAAAATGTAGACACATACTTTACTATAAAGACTCAAATATTGGAAGCATAATCAAATTGGATTTATTATAAATAACAGATAAAAAACAAAATTGTCGAGATTGACGGTATATTAGACAATGACAAAATTGATTATTTAGCTTAATGAATGATATCAAATGCAAATATTTCTTGTTTATGTACCAATAAGTTCTCATTGTAATGAAGAAATTAGAGGATTTTTATATTGATGTGCAAAAGGCTTTTGATCAGACTAAAGAACACATTAAAATATTCATGGGAGACTTTAATTCTCAAATTGGTAAAGACGGGAAAGACTAAAGTGCTATGGATAAATTTGCTTATGATGATAAAAATGAGAGAGGACACAGATTTATGGAGTGTGCAGAAAAAGAATACTTCTATATTATAAATTTTTTCTTTGAGAAAAATTGGATGGAAATAGAAATGAAAGCATCCAAACGAAGGTATAACAGTATTGGATTATATTTTGATTAACAGAAAATATTTATTTCAATATCTTACTAAATTTGATATCGAAAGTGATTGTTGATAAATGAGATGTCAGATATATATTAATGCAAAACTAGAGACAAAATTTATCTGGAAAACCAATGTTCACAATTGACATTCCAACTATCAGAACCATTCCAATAAATTTAAATTAAAGCCTACAAATTGGTTTAATATATTAACAGATTTTGAAGATGGCTCAAATTTGAATATCAATAGGAAAGTAACTGTTACATGTTTAAAAACTGCAACAAGAAAGCAATAAGTTACTAGTAAATTTTCTACTGAAACAAGACAATGCTTGTAGAAAAGAAGTAATATGAAAATATATAAAATGATCTATTAAAAATGATATG
This sequence comes from Epiperipatus broadwayi, assembly GCA_028023455.1. Classification (NCBI taxonomy): domain Eukaryota; kingdom Metazoa; phylum Onychophora; class Udeonychophora; order Euonychophora; family Peripatidae; genus Epiperipatus; species Epiperipatus broadwayi. Next base: position 3,441,690 of record JAQFVV010000090.1, on the reverse strand, counting down.
AAACCATCAAACATCACTAGAAACTAGTCTGGGGATATTGGATGAATAGGGCTTACACTGAATGGCAATTCTGTATGGAGAGTTTTGCTTCTGTGAAAAATGTTATGAAAAAGAGTTTATAATAATATAAAAATATATAATTATGAATTAACAAGGAAAATTATTAAAAAAAATAAATGTCTCAAAAGTGTTAAACAATATTTTGAAATTGGAGAAAATTAAGAGAGACGATATCGCAAAATGTGTGGAAGAGTTCTATTGAGAATTATATAGCAATAAAGAACAACAACAAAAAAAGTATTTCATATAATTGCTACATTTTATTGAAATGGCTAGAATAATTGTTGGACAAAATTATATACCAAATTTAAAAATGATAAAGATGTACCAGTTGAGTGGAAGCATGCAGTATTAATGTTTAAAAAATTAGTAATACTAGAAAACTTCTTTATAAGAGTGCTATGTTCTGAGGGTCTCTACATATTGGTCAGAGAGCAATAAAAATTATACAGTATTTAAAGAACAGGTACACAATAGTGTTTATTAACATTTATTTAAGACAGATGCTAAACTAGTTTAGATAACAAATAATAACAATATGGATAAATGCGATTAATTTCTTCAGTTGAAATAACAGGGTTCTAAAGTTTTATGCTTTGTTCAGAACCATTTTATTCAACCTTAGATTGTAGTTTCTTCTGCCTTTGCACAATTAAATGACTCCAACATATTCAGTCATACTTTTGCACAGAATTATCTCACTCATATCCCTTTTATCAGTTATTCTAATGTTCTAATTTACATGCATGTGTTTTGTAATATATTATAGTTCCAGTGCTCTATTAGTTTTTTTAAAGTGATTTTAGAGACTAATTATGAGTGAAAATAATTTATGCACATCTGCTGATAAATACAATTTATTTATCCTAAATTATATATAGACATTGCACCCCCCCTGCTCTAAAACATCACACACTTATTGGCAGATATAATCTTTAAATTTAACAGGTATTTGGCAAATTCATGGGTTCTAGGAGTGATTCTCTCAGTTTTAGCTATTGCAAGAGTTGTATCAATACTTGTAAATCTATATCATTATCTGGATTACATATCTTTTTTAATTTATTCATCTTCAAACATTTTATTTTGATGAATGTCTAATAAAGTGCCCTCTTAATGATCGCAAAGGTGATTAATATGTCTTTTTGATTCCTTCCTATTCTATCATTTTACTAATTTTGCTTGCTTCAATAACAATTACGTTATTAAACCAGGTATCCATTTATGCTTTAGAAGATTACATGCCCATACATTTTTAATGGCCAAAAATTGTATAAAATTTTGATTTCTTTTTTTATTAGCAGGGGGTAATAGTTTAGTTAAGTGAGTATTGAAAAAGTAACATATTGGCAATTCTTCTGGCATCTTAATGCTAGTAGTAAAATGCTGATTTTATATCACTTCCACTAATGTTTCTGAAATACTTCTTATTTTTCCTTTTTAAGCACCTTTTTAAATTATTGTGCAGCTTTCTCAGCAATTATGTTACTTTCAGGATGATGTAGTGGACTGAAGATATGTTTAATTCTTTTATTTTGCAAATACAGTTTAACCTTTTGCAGTGTGAAGCCTGTGACATTATCTGTCACTATCAATTTTGGGAATCTGTGTGTAGCAAATATTTCATTCAATGGTGTTATTTTGCACTCAGAATTTAGGCTCTTCCTTAATTTATATTCAGTCCATTGTGAATAAGCATTAACTAGTATTAATATAATATATCCACTCAATGGTTCAGCATGGTCCACATAAATATGATTTCAAGGTGTTATAGACTTTTCCCATAGTTCAAGTTGTTTAGTCAGCAATTTAGCAGTTTATTGTCAGAGCACACTTTTATCATGTGTTCAATATCAGTTGTCAAGCTTGGCCACCATATATTTGATCAAGCTATTGCTTTTAACCTTAAAATTCCAAGATGGCCTTTATGTACTAGATTCAGTATGGGTGTTCTGCCTTTGGGAGGAGAGAGCATGCAATCAGCACCTACCATGCATTTATTACAAACTGACAGTCCATCTTGCAAGTTCCAAATTGATTTATTAACTCCAATAGGACATAGCTTCAGCCAGACAAATTTGATCCACTTCTTAAATTGGCAGTATTCCTTATCATACCTGATCAACTTGGCTATAACATCACTGTTTATATTTCTGGATTTTAATGAGTCTACATAATTTATTTCTTTAGCTACATATTTATTTTTTTATTGTCAGGCACTTTTAAGTTGTGAGCAGTGTCCATTAGTACTTATATAATTTAGAAATTTTATTTCTTCTGTAGACCATTATACATTTATTAGCATTTACTTTGGCTTTTATACTTTTAAGTTGTGAGCAGTGTCCAATTGCTTTTTTAATTCTGTTTCCATTGGCGCAGTAATCAAAATGTCATCAAGGTAGGGAACTATGCCAACTACAGTTTTAAATAGCATATCCCTTTTTGCTTGGAAAATATTTGGCTCAAGTGAAGTACTATAAGATAATTTATTATATTTTTATAGTCTCTTATGAATTGTTACGGTTAATAGTTCTGCTGTTTTTTTCTATTACTGGGATCTAATTTCACAAAGTAATTAGCTTTTTGAAATAGCACTAAAACTTCATACACACTTGCAATTGGATATGACCCTTTGTTTATGAAGTTATTCAGAGTACCTCTAGTAAATCAATACTAATATACTGTAAATACTGAACTTTAAGGTGTAATTAAAAGGGATTTGAAGACAGAATTTTAAACTTTCTTTAGCTATCATCTCCATCTTATTTAACGAACACACATGACCACACAATTGTGAATAAGATAAATGATCTCCAACAAACATATTTTATGCTGAACAGTAATCTTATAAACTAACTAATTGCATTTTTCAAAGTTTTATAAACATTTTATTTTTACAGACTAAATTTTAATTCAATTTCACATTTGCTTATGTTATACATTATAAAAAATTTCTTTACAAAGGGAGAGAGAAAAAAAAGTTTTTTTTTTCCATATGTCATAGCATCAGCCGGGATGCGAACCCACAACCGTCTGCAACCAACTACTTGCTTGCAGGTTAACTTTTTTTTAATTCTATTATACATTTCTCTCCCCTCCTGCTAAAAAGTTTTATTCTAAAAAAAATATGATGCAGTATTTTTATTATTTTAATTTTTGTTTAAAACAAAATCTTCAAGCTATTTATAATTTATTTTTATCTTAATTTTTTTAATAAAAATTAAGGACATGAAATGCTGTTCATTATCAGTACATTATATCACCCGCCTTTTGAGAGTAAAATGTGTCTTTTGACCCATTTTATTTATTTATTTATTTATTTTTTTAGCTTTACCACTTGATTTTTTTCATTTTTATTTATGTAATATATTTCTACCAAATAAGTTTTAGAACTGTTACAGATCAATATAGCACAGAGAGTGACTTTTCTTAAACTACTCTTCTTTCCAGGCTTCCAATGTTGAGTCCAACAATCAAGTGCTGTGTGAAGACCACAAGGATGACATTCATCTTTCTGATGTGAACATGGATTTTGACTGAGGTGGAAGCAGAGTTTGCCTCATTCATATCAACTTACATACATATATATATATATATATATATATAACTCATTTATATTTCATTATAATTTATATATATATATATATATATATATATATATATTGTAACAAAATTAAATGAGTTCAAAAGATCATCAAAAGATAACTAAGTAAAGGAGTCCCAATATCAAGAATTATAAGCAAATTATTAATAACAAGTATTATAACTCAGGTATACAGACAGTAGGTTTTATCCACTTTCATTTCTTGGTTTGATGTTAAGTGCATGTTTAAACAAATACTAAGTGAATATGGTCTAGCAGGGCGCCACTAGATTATCTGAATCTAGACACGGTTATATCTGATAACCTTTCACATGTACCGGGTTTGAATCCCTTCTTGGTACTTTATTTCTAATAAAATGGGAGATTTTGCTTTTTGAGCCATATCACTATATGCACTAATATTTAGGTAAAAGTAAAACATCTATAAACCAAAGTGGAGTATACTAGACATAAATCATTTCTCAGATCTTAACATAACAAATGTGTTTCAATATTTTTATAAGTTTACTAGCTCAGATTATATATAACTAATTTAGGATGGCAATTCACTCATCCTGGCATGAAATAGATGATGGGATGTGGTTATAATAATACTAAGAAATCACTAAATATTATAAAATCAATATTTATTTATGGCCTTTAAACAGTTAAACAGCTCATTAATTAAAACGTTGATGACGATGATGATGATAATAATAACGATAATGACAATGGTTTCAACTACAGCTCTAGGACTAAGCCTAAACATAAAACTAAATTTTATAAAGAAATTCATAATTATTGCTTAATTTTAGCATATTTACTTATATCTTAAATAACTAATATTCAACCATTGATGATGATGAATAATCACACTTAACAAAGACTACACTTAATGAAATATATACGCCTCGTTTAATAAAACAAACTAATATTTATTACTACATTTCTAACATATACATAAAAATTTCTAGGTAAACATGAAAATTGACATGAATAATAATAATGATTGATTATATTACAATCCTCAGATTAATTTCAAGTTATTCCCCCTTTCCCTTCAAATGTATATTGTATTAAGTGGGATGTCACATTGACCATGATTTTCACTCCATGAGAAAAGTATTTCAAGAAAAAAAAAATATTATCTGCTCATTAGCACACATACTTTAAAAATCTAACATGTAAATAGAATGTAAAAAAAAAAATGTTAGTAGAATTGAAAGAGCAAGTTTTAGAAAAGAGTTTTAAATCATTATCTCCCCCTCCCTTCCAAGCGCTGAAATCTATACTTTCTCAAGACAAAATAATTTAATATTTTAACACCACCTATTATTTCACATTCACTCGCAATTATACACATATAAAAATATCATTGTGTATGTGCATGTTTTATCCCATAATAACAAAATATTATTTAAAACCAAAATAATAATAATATATTAGTTAAAACTAAAATCATCACACCATAAAAAAAATTATATTACATATTCATATTTCATAACTGTAAAATTAATAAACAAATAATTTTGATACATTCAAGATAATTTATGAAGCTCAAAGTTATTATTAGTAAGACATTCTTGTTTTTAATCGATCTGAATAGTCTTTAAAAGTTCTTTAAATAAAATATACCACTTTATTGCTAAAATGTTTATTAAGGCTGATATCATAAAGAAAATAGATATAAAAAGTCATATTACCGATCTTTTGTTTGTGGCGAATTTCCAAGGGTTCAAACTTGTCTTGTATAATGTCTATATTTCTGCAGCTACCATTTCCATTTTACGTGGGAACAATCTCTTTCTTGAGGTGTATAACTATTTGATGATGATGACTCTATTGAGGTTATTTGCTTTAGTGGATAATTTGGAAATCATTATATTAATTTTTCTTCTCTTCCTGTCAAGCATGTGGATGAAATACAGCAGTTGTTTTCACATTTATAAATTTTCTTGAGTTTAAAATCAGTTGTTGTAACAATTAATTGGACTTGATGATTAATATTTATCAGTAGATTAATTCATCTTCTTTGAATGCAGGTGAATGCTTTCTTCCTTCTATTAAAAACATCTTATTTCTCTGGTCAGTTGAAAGGTGTAGAATATTATTTTAGACACAACATCTTTTCTTTCCTATGTGATGTGCAGCTTCCTCCAGATGGTCAGCAAAAAAAAAGGGACATACATATAATTTTTCTAGCCCGCCATTTCTTATATTTTCAACATTCAATTTGATAGTTTAATAATCTGAATCATAAACAACAAAAAATAATAATTCCAGACACTTTTTATATCCAATTTTTAGCTAACTTAACCAATCAGAGATAGCGTCACTTGCTATTTTTGGACAAATTTGTTTTAATTAGATCTCTAATTTATTTTCAACTGAAAAGTTTAATCCTTTTTCCAGACACTTTTGTTTTAAAAAAAAATAGACTTAATCCTTATTTCCTTTCTTTTCTCTTTTTTTTTAACATCCAGGTAACATTTCAAATCTTTGAGCTTCCTTCTTTAGATCTTAAGATAAGACACTTTCAAATTTAGAGTTCCACCCAAATTAAGCTCCCAAAGTGAAAAACAATTATTTACAAAAAAAAAAATTGCTACAAAGATCGATATCTGATTAAACAGATTTCCTCTTTTAACAAAAAATTGTACAAAAAAAAATAATTTGACAGATTTAATCCTTCCTTTTCTTTCAATATTTAGGAAATGTAAATTTCTGTATGTAATGTACACACATCCTTCATTCTTTCAAATCATTCATAAACTAACATTAAATAACATGATTGCTAGCTTAGTAATTATAACCCAATTATTTAATTAAATCTGTAACTTTTAAATCCCAATTATAATTAAAGAAAAGCAAAATAAAAGCATAGAATAAAATATTAGAATTGATCAAGCATAGGTTAGTTTTAAAGAAAGTTAAAATGTTGAATATTTGAAATATAAAACAATTAAATAGCTTACACATACACTGCCTATACGTATGCATTATAACTTTGCTTTTTAACAGAAAATTTAAATATTAAATGTGTGTGCTGCTCTTTTTGAGATTTATTAACACACAAACAAGTAAAGCATATAATAGCTGTCCCACTCTCTTTCTGTCTAAAGTGTTTAAAATTTTGATCTGGTAGGGTTTGAACTTGGATGCCCTACAGCTTCTTTTATGGTTATATAAAATTGTGATGATGATTTTTGGTTTACCTTTTCTACATGCACATTACTATAAATTTATCTAGTAACTAAATTGTAATGGCACAATATATATAAATATATATATATATATATATATATATATATATATATATATATATATATATATTTGATATATATATATATATATATATATATATATATAAATCAAAGCTTTCTATGCTGTATTTTTCTACCAGATGTTTGGATGATCCCACGACTTGCTCCAATGTATTTGCATCCTAAAAGTCAGAAAAAATGGTCACTGCAAATGGCAGGATTCCTCAACTGACCTATTGAATTATGCTTTTGACAATACTTATATGATGTGTGAATTCTTACCCAAAGAACTTATTCATGTCTTATTCTAGTTGTTCCCAGTGTACACATTTTCAATAAGAATTGGGATTATTTCACCCAGAGTATTTTAGTTGGACCCAGGAATTTCTCTTCTCAAATCTCATCCTGAGAACTATTCCCCTGTTTAGTCCATTACAAGTACTATTTTCACACAGCCTACAACATTAACTTACTATACCTTAACTTAACCGATCTTTATCTATACACTCCACCCATGATTATCAACCTAAACACAATCCATATTTACTTGAAAGATTTTATTCATTTTATTGTGCTTTGTTTATTTATTTAGATTTCATGAAAAAATATATTTATTATTATACATTTCATTCCATTTATTATAGGTTTTATTTATAATTGTTTTTTGTCATCTACATAACTAGATTATCTACAAAGGAAAAAAAAGCTATTTTATTTTTGTATATTTATTCTAAAACTATTATTTTACTTTAAATAATAAAATCTCACTATACTTTCATTTAACTAATATCAACTCTAAAAAAACCCTTATTTTCAAATTGAAAGAAGTGTTTGACAAAATATTTTAAGATGAACAAAGTGTTTGCCAAACTCCAAACCCCCAGTAATAAATTATTTATTATTTCTGATAACTTTTTTCTTTATCCTTTTTAATTACATTATATATTTAATTCTTATTATTTTATCAATATTACAACTTGTTTGCCTGGATCTATTTCTCTACTCACACTGCTCACTGATTTTACTTTTATAACTATGCAATTTAGCATTTATATTAATTTTAGTTTCAAACTTTTTTTTTTCAGTTTTAATTACGATCGTACTTTTTTAAATTTTGTTTATTCTGGGTCAATTTATGGCACTTTGGCCCCATGTTGGATGCCATTTGATCTGGGTTTGTTTAATAGAAGTTGTTTAATTGGGTATAAACCTTATTTAACATAATTTTAAATTTTATATTTTTAATATTACATGAACAGACTGGCCCTTCAAGCAGAGGGGAGAATACCCTTGATAGCAGAGCCATCAATGATACCCATAGTCATACTGAGCTATGCAAAGCATAACACAACCACATTTTCCAGACTGTGGTCCACCTTGGCTGCTAGATTAAAACCCCCTACCATCCAAAGCATTTTATTTTTTTAGAAGTAAATCTCATGTGCCAGCTAATCATAATTCCTAATTAGCATGCATGGATAATGGGCCCATAATACATCACTTGAAATATCCCATAACTAACTCACACTCTGTCTCAGGGTACAGCATATTTACTTAACACATAAAATAACTATACTAATTTACTGGTGATGCAGTGACAAGAGAGAAAGAGAAAATAGACAAAATAACAATTAAAGCAAATGTTAATATTTAATTATTTATGCACATATATATTTAATATAATATAAAATAACAATAAATTTTACATAAGAAAAATATAAATGACTTTAGGTTATATTTATAATAGTCTGTTAATTAAAGTTCATTCACTTAAAATAAAGAGACTAGATTGTGATCAGGATATATTTTAAAATATCTTTATCTAGGTTTTGATGATTGTCAGTTTCCAACTGGTTGGATTTTTGGTCTCTGTTGATGGCTTCAAGGCTTGTTTTCTATTCTTTGTGTTGATAATGGGAGAGAGAGTTGTAGCAGCATTAACTTACAATCTAGGCATTATTCCAGGCATTGGTTCAGGTGAGGTTCAATTGGTTTTCTTTTTGTTGAGGGTTTTTGGGCCTGAAGCCCAGCTGAATATCCTAAAGTTGTATAGCAATGCATTTTGCTAGATCTGCAGCTTTTCCATGGATGCTGACCACAGCAGTAATTGACTGGCTTACTACTGCATTCTGAATCTCTGGTTGTTTGGATACTGCATTTTGTCCAAACTGATGAATGATCTAAAAAATTGCAGACCTGTCTGTATAGCAATAACATGAACCCAACTAATAACGAATTGATGACTGGAATAACTTGATCACAAAATGCAGACCAGACTGTATAACAATAGAGAGAGTGACTTTATATACTTTTTTCTTTCCTATTGTTTTAATTTCTTATCATTATTTTAATTTGATCTTAACTTGAAATGTCTTTTAATTAATTTTACACTTTTTTAATTAATTTATTTTACATTTACCTTAATCTTAATCTGTTCAGATTCATCTAAACAATCTTGGTAAGATAATTTAGTTTTTTTTAATTAATACAATTTAATCAGTAATCTTATAAACTAACTAATTAAATTTTTCAAAGTTTTACAATCATTTTATTTTTACAGACTAAATTTTAGTCCAATTTCACATTAGCTTATTTTATACATTATAAAAGTTTTTTTTTACAAAGGGAAAAAGAGAAAAAAAAGAATTTTAACATTTCTTTAATTGTATTATAGATTTCTCCCCCCTCCTGCTAAGAAGTTTTATTTTAAAAGAAATATGATGCAGTATTTTTATTTTTTTAAATTTTTGTTTAAAAAAAATCTTTAAGCCACTTATAATTTATCTTTATCTTAATTTTTTTTTAATAAAAATTAAGGACATGTAATGCTGTTCATTAGCAGTACAATATGATATAATCAATGTGATATCTTTCCTATCACTGAAAGCATTCCATTTATGCAAACTTATTGGAAGATTTAATATAGGGTATATGAGCACAGACTTTCACACCACCCACCTCTTTCCACTCTATCTAATAACACTGATACACCTAAACACATATATGCTGAAAAGATAAATAATCACCAATATACGTATTTCATGCTAAACCAGCAATCATCAGTTGGTCCAGACTATCATCTTTACACACATATATAGTATAAGTACTCAGATATATATTAAGATAGACTATCTTCATAGTTTAATGGACAGGCTTCAATCCACTTCACACTCCAACTCTTCAACCATCCATCCAATTGAAAATCTGATGATGGAATGCTCAAAGGCCACCCTGAGGCCGAGATTATTGTCACACCCATGTTGACCTAAGGTCAATCTGAACCCCACATGTACAGGACATAATCCACTTAATACATATGCAAGGATGGGCAGACATCTCTATAATGTAATAACTGAAACACAGGCTTGTTATATAACTGTGGCTATATATATATGTAATATAGGGTATATGAGCACAGACTTTCACACCACCCACCTCTTTCCACTCTATCTAATAACACTGATACACCTAAACACATATATGCTGAAAAGAAATAATCACCAATATACGTATTTCATGCTAAACCAGCAATCATCAGTTGGTCCAGACTATCATCTTTACACACATATATAGTATAAGTACTCAGATATATATTAAGATAGACTATCTTAAAAACCTTGTGCTTGCAATCACAAAATTATTTTCTTGATACAATTTCAGAAACTGACTACATTTTTGTTTACCTTCTTCCCATGCCATAATTTCTAACAATTTTCTTTTCTTTTGTTTTCTTCATAGTTGCTTTGCAATCACCCAATAGCAATATACATTCATTACTTTGCCAACAGTACCTACAAAAGAGTATATTATTATCCATAGTACAATATCTGAGTTAAGAATGAAAAAAGTAGATAGCTGTTTGAAAGTGTTCAATGTGATGTTATGTGATGTGATATACTGTAACTTCTCCTTAAATGAAGTCAAAAATATCTGAACAATTTTGCCCAGATAAACCTGTTAGCCACTTAATTTTCCATTCCCCACTCTAAGTTTTCCCATATTCTGCTCCATCCTGTTTCCACAACATAATCTTTGTCAACCCTATAACCTTAATATCTAATTCCCCCTTATCTTTTCAAATATATAATATGTACTATGTATCCATCTAGTGAGAAACAATGAAACTAAAATATTGTCCTTATCTATTATGTATATTTCTTGTACATACATATTAGTAATCTTAAACCTGATTTGTTTTCCACGGGTAAGAAATAATATGAGAATATGGTCCACAAAAAAACTTTAACTTGTTTTCTGTAGCTCTCTTCAATACAGTGTATCCCATTCACTCTCTATCACATTTTTAATTTACAATCCTACACACCCAATTCAAAAGTGTTATAAATTTTTAACAATGAAATCTACATTTAATTTAATTATTTAAATTAACAGGCCTTAAATGTGAAGAACACAAATCAAGTTAATGAACAGCCACAATCTGCATATGCCACTATTTCAATTTAATTAAAAAGATAAACACACTTAAGGAATCAAACTAATAATCATTAGTTATATTTTATGATCACTCTTTTGCTACCAATCTATATAAAGATCAAATAAACTTGCCATTAATAAAGCATTTTTATGAAGCCCAGATTACATGAAGTTTATGCACTACTTTCAGAGAAAGAATACTTTAAAAAGATCTTTATAGAGACCCCCATGCAGAATTGGCATAGCCTATCCAAGGTGAAAGCTCAATGATATTCCTAAAATCTCAAGGCAAGGGATATATAGCAAAAACATTGACAAAACAAAATGTATAATTAATATTTATTGGGAACAGAGATGAGCAGCGAATGGATCAAATGTTGACAAATGAAGAACTAATTTATTAATATTAAATAAATAAAAGATATAACCACAAAATGTCATATTATAGAAATACAATATCTAGATTGAAGTAATCCCCTCTTATTCTTTCGCTTAATTGGAGACATATGCTTATATATACTTATATATGCACATATATTATCAAAAATTAACAAATAATTAAAAAAAAAACATTGAATTTTAAATGGTTAAATATATCTATACAAAAATAAATAAATAATACTTCACTCATACACACATACATAGATATATATGAAGATTGAAATTATCAATTCCATTTATAATACAAGAACATTAAACAATGATATGTATTTTGTATATTTAAAATAATAATTTAATACCCTACATGTACACATAAATATGAATATACATCAATTAATTCATAAATTGTATTAATATAAGAAATAAGTCAATGTCATATATGAAATATGTTTAAAATGAATTAAAATTTAAAAAATAATGTTACTTCTGGGATGGTTTTCTTTTCTATTTTATATATTTAATTTGTTAAAAAAAAACTATAAAGAAATCTCTGGAGCTAAGTTTGTTTTAAAAAAATGGTTTAACCTTTTAAGATATTTATTTTTTCTTATTCTTTTAAAACAATTGACTCATGGTTTAAATCTTCCATCACATTCTTCACATGTAAAACTATAAAATAGGAGACACAAGGATTTAAATTTAGATATCTATTTTATAGGATCATTATTTCAGCAAAGAGGGAAAACAACCAGCGTACTAAAATGATCTCTTTCATTTCATTTTGCTTTCTTTAATTATTTTAGAAGACAGCATTCTGGAAATGCAAGAATTAGTAATCCACACATTATTCCCTGCAAGTGAGTGTTGGCACCCAGTAAGAATATTTTGTTGTGTAGATTTCATCAGAACTCCAAAATCTTTCAGGACAGAGTTTCAACTAACTTTTTCCACCAAAGTTTTATTTACAGCAGGTATAGTTTGCCAATTTCTCCCTGCATTGGTGGGCAAGAGGTCAGCACGACTGCCTTGCACTTGCAGGAAGCTGCCTGGGTTGTGGGTTCGTGTCCCAGCTGATGCTATGACACTTAAAAAAAAACACTCAAAACCTTATTTATAGCAATACACATGAAAAGAAACTGCGGTCAGTTTTTCTTATCACTGTTTTTTTCTAATTAATTCCCCAGATAACTCTTTTAATTAATTAATAAAATAAAATATATTTATCAAATCTCTAATTTTGTTAAGAGAAAATAATTCTTTTCTCTTTTACAAAAGAAAAATTATATGAACCATAATTTTAAAAATCCCTTGACAATTTTACCCTATTTTCATTTATTACACTTTTGCAAGATAATAAAAAGTAAATGAAATTTTCCTTTTCAACATTTTAGATGGATAAAAGAAAATGAAGTATACAGATTTTGTCGTTGTGATACAAAATAATGAAATATATGTAAAAATACCAAAAAGTTTTTCCAGTGTATATTTTATTAGATTTATGAATAAATTAGAATGTTTATATTTCTGTTTTGTATACAAACATGTATTTGTAATCTGAACCTATGTTTGCTTATTTTAAATGTTTCTTTAGCTCATTAATGTCTTAATATTTATGGGGCTAGTTGAGAGTGGCTTGTGATGGAGTTTGCTTCATCATCATCCTATTACAATATTTTTAAAGATATAATTATATGCAATATTCAATGAGCCTAATTCAGTCATATATCATGAGAACTAAGATATATGACTTTATACATGTTATGAGCTTTTAACTCCTTAACATCATACAAATAATATATAAAAAAAAAATTTTCTAATCATGAATAGGATTTCTCTGTTGGACTCATTTTTTGATGTCAAATCCAAAAAAAAAAACTTGGTAATTTTATATTCTAATCATACATTGAATCTGAGTATCAGGTTTAAAGGTGAGCATGAATTAGATATATTTTTCAAGTTTTATTTCATTTAATATTTGTGTGCCAGTACGGTAAGGGATATTTGATTTTTAAAATATGATAAACTTTTAAAGTTATCATGCTTAAAATCTGTTTAAAAGACCAATGAATGGATTTGAAACAAAGTTAAGTGTATCATTTTCTATTAATGCCAACAATTTGTCTACCAGACTATGACCAGAGTTCAAATCCAGGAAAGAAATTGATAGAGATTTTATCTTCTAATTATATTTAGGATTTAGAATCTAAAATTAAACTTGAATTTTTGTTCATGTTTTAATCATGCCTAGATGTTCCTGCCAGGTTATGAGTTGGGTTCAAATTCTAATCATACACACAATATGTCAGCCAGATTTATGGCTACATTTGAAATCAAAAATAAATTTGAAATATTTTCAGTTACTTTTCAAACTTTCAATGTGTCAAACAGATTATGTTCTGAGTTTGAATTCAATGGTTAATTTGAAAAATTTTTAAGTTCAAATCATATTTGGGATCTCTCTGACCATGATTACATCAATTATAATGAAAGGATAAATCTTAAATTTTGGTCGAGTATATATCATGCCTTAGGATCTGTCTGCCAATGCTGTGATATGTGTTTGAATTCAAAAGAAAACTTGAAATTGTTGTCAATTCCAATCTTCCTTAGAATCTTTTATCTACATAAGAATTGGCTTCAAATTCTAGTGTAAATTTCAATTTTTTTTAAATTTGTAATAAACTGTAAATTTGTCAGCCATGATTATGAAATGGGTTTGAATTTAAGTTTTATATTTATTTATTTTTTTAGAATATTATTATGCTTAAGTTTGGTCTGTCACAACTACAAATATTAAAGATAAGATTTAAAAGCATGGCCAAAATTCTAATCTAAGAATATACTTGAATTTTTTTTACTGCAATTATGGTTAAGGTCACTCAGCCAGGCCTGCCAGCTGCATTCAAATCCAAAAACAAATTTAAAAATGTTTGTTAACTTGTAACTGTGCTTTGAATTTCTCTGCCAGGATTTCAACTGGATTCAAAATCAAAAAACTGGAAATTTCTTTGAGAAAAAAACATTTTTAGAAATCATCTATCAAGGCAATGTGTTGCATTCAAACCAAAAAGAAGCAATAAATCAATAAAGTTCTAATCATAAAGATGGATAAATTGATTTTTAAATAAGATTTTTTTTCAAGGTCTCAACATGCAAAGTTTGGTTTGAAATGATTGTGAATTGGTTTCTAATCCAATGCTGGATATGAAGCTTTCTTCAAAGTCTAATCAATTCTTGATCTGTCTATCAGATATATGACCTATTTTCAATTTCAACCATATGTAGAATTATTTTCCAAGTTCTAAGAATACTTAGAATCTGACTTCCAGGAATATCACTTGATTTTAAATCCAACACTACATCTGAATAAACATTTATTTTTAGCGCTGTTTCTAATTGTAATAAATTTAATCAGCCATTTAAGCTATTGTGCGCTTTTTCACGAGTGTTAAATAATAATAAATGAATACTTCTGCTTACAACACAAGATATAGTATTTAGGAAAGAATAAAATGAATCCACTTATTCAATCCAACCCAAATGCTTATATATGGGCAAATCTTAAGTACTGTAAGTGAAAGTGTGAGGATAGACTACTTACTTTAAACCACTGTTTACGATATCTGAATGAATGACGCTGACAAAATTATCTAGAATTTACTAGACGTCACTCACAAATGAAACTTTAAACATATGTAAATAAACATTTATTTTTAGTGCTGTTTCTAATTGTAATAAATTTAATCAGCCATTTAAGCTATTGTGTGCTTTTTCACGAGTGTTAAATAATAATAAATGAGTACTTCCGCTTACAACACAAGATATAGTATTTAGGAAAGAATAAAATGAATCCACTTATTCAATCCAACCCAAATGCTTATATATGGGCAAATCTTAAGTACTGTAAGTGAAAGTGTGAGGATAGACTACTCACTTTAAACCACTGTTTACGATATCTGAATGAATGATGCCGACAAAATTATCTAGAATTTACTAGACGTCACTCACAAATGAAACTTTAAACATATGTAAATAAACATTTATTTTTAGCACTGTTGTAAGTGGAAGTACTTATTTATTATTATTTAACACTTATGAAAAAGTGCACAATAGCTTAAATGGCTGATTAAATTTATTACAATTAGAAACAGCGCTAAAAATAAATGTTTATTTACATATGTTTAAAGTTTCATTTGTGAGTGACGTCTAGTAAATTCTAGATAATTTTGTCAGCATCATTCATTCAGATATCGTAAACAGTGGTTTAAAGTGAGTAGTCTATCCTCACACTTTCACTTACAGTATTTAAGATTTGCCCATATATAAGCATTTGGGTTGGATTGAATAAGTGGATTCATTTTCTTTCCTAAATACTATATCTTGTGTTGTAAGCAGAAGTACTCATTTATTATTATTTAAACTCGTGAAAAAGTGCACAATAGCTTAAATGGCTGATTAAATCTGAATATAATTGTAACATCTAATTATATTCATGATATGCCATCTAGGTCATAATGTGAGTTTGAATTCAATTGCAAACTTGAAATTGTTTTCAATTTTTAATTTTGCTACAATCCATATAGTAGGTTGATAGATTGAGTTTAAATTGTGATGTTTTTAAAGCTTTAATCAACTCAGAAACTATCTAATAGAACAATGGGTTGGATTGGATTCCAAAAATATTATTGATTTATTTTTCAAGTACTAATGTTGCATAAGATCTATCTTCCATCTTCTATTATGTTTGTTATTGTATTTGATTTTTCCATGTTTTCAAAATTGTTTTTAAGAATTGCAATGTTTATCACTACATTAATAGTATTTACTATTAATAGATAACCCTCAACTCTCTGCACCATCTCATATTGCTGACCCACCTGATCACACACATGTTGAAAAGATAAACGTGGGCTTTGAACATTCCATCATGAGATTATCAATGAAATGGAAGGCTGAAGAGTTGTAGTAGTTTGAAGCCTGGCCATTAAAGTATAAAAATTGGTTATTTTAATATAAAAGCTGAGTACTGATTGTATATATGTGTGGAGATGGTAATCTGGACCAACTGATGAGTGCTGGTTTAGCATGAAATACGCTATTGGTGATTATTTATCTTTTCAACATGTGTGTGATCAGGTGGTTCAGCAATATGAGATGGCATGGAGAGTTGAGGGTCGTGTGAAAGTCTGAGTTCAAATCCTGCATATATATATATATATATATATATATACAGATTTAAGCCTGTATAGTGTATTAATTTACATATTAATAGATAATTAATTATTGTACTATTAATATAATACACATCTCTACTGCTCTTTACGTTTGATAAGATTCTCTGAAAGTTGTAATGTTCGTAATTAGTTTGTAATTGCATTTGTAGCTAATGAATATCATTGTCTTATTCAATGTGATATTCATCTAAAATTTTATTCTGTATTTGATCTGTTTCAATTGATAAATTATATCATGGCAAATTCCTCACATTTTCTGCAGCAAATCCCTATTTGGCTAACAGAAAAACAAAAAGCAAAACACAAATTCTGAGCTAATATATACTAAACATTGATAATTTTGTTTAAGTTCTAAATAACTTTTAATTTGTACCCATTAAAAAAGGATATTGTTTCTCACACTTTTCAATTTATGCACATTTGGTCATTTTCTAATAATTTCAAAGATATTCAGCAATACAGCAATTAATAAATAGGATTTCTTTCCCATAATACAAATTTAATATTTTATATTATAAAGTTCTAGTCTTAAATTTTTATTTATAAGCGATTATTTGCAATTATTCCACATAATGATATTGGATTTCATTAAAGTTTATTAATTCCATTAGATATAACTCTAGTCCTTGCGCTTATTCAATGGTCCAATACACTTTAATCCAGTTGTAGAATGTTCAACATTGGTATTGGATATCCATATTCTTATCAATCATGAAGCATCTAATGTACTCCTGAAGATAAACTATCTGATTTCCCATTATTTTACTTTCTGAAAGGACTTTAATATGTAAGCACCACTCAACCTTTTTTATAACCTCAAATGTTGTCACTTGCCCGTAGTAAACTAATTCCTATTTCCTTTACCTCCTGTAAATAAGACATTGCATTACAATAAAACTTAACCTTACACCTTATAAGGAGTAATGCAACAATTAAATTTTTCATCAGAAAAACTATGTTTATTGCCGATATGAAAACATTGAATTCTAGCCATTCTAAATACTGAAGCCATATACCAATAAAACGATTCTGCAAGGCATCTTTCTTAGTATAAAGTATGTAGTTAGAATTGCTGTATTCTATCTTGGTTATTGTGCTTTCCCAAAAACAGAACAATAAATCATTAATAATTGTTATCTGAATTGGATAACAATTATTGATTTATACAAATTTTCAAGATTACATAACCGGCATTCAAATCAGACTCACAGCAGTGGAATGAGTTCAATTTACGCAAGTGTACATGCAAAATACGTTGCCAGACAAGAATCAAGTAAAATCCATTTAAAGGATCTGTTTATTAAATTTCAAATAAAGGACATTCTCTTTGTGGTTCCATTAAGTTTTTTTTAAAGGGAATAACATTAAGTATAAGTTAATATTTTTTAAAAATTACGCCTAGAAAATAAATATTTTATTTTTATGAAAAATATCATATAATCAATCAGTTTATTTAGTTTTTCTATGCAAAGATTTTCAATTTTTTTTTAAATTTCTATGCAGATGATTCAAAATTCAGTGAAGTCTTACAGTTATTTCGATTCCTATTCTACAATTCTGTTATTAAAGGTCAATAATTATCTGACGTCGTGATAGCAGAATATTTTGGCGCCATCTATTGGACACAATTATCTACACGTATCACATGATACAAAAGTAATATATTTATATTTTTATTTTTTAATCAAAATTTTGAAAGTAATAAAAAAATATTTAGTCAAGAAATATCTGTAAATGGGAATGGTTATTGGAAATATACCAAAGAATTTTACATTGATGTAAATGTCATAAAAGAATCCTTAAAGTACTATTCAATGATATCAACAAATAAAAAATCCTTCTCCTTTTTTCTTTTCAAAAACTTTATTTTTTATCTCAATACTGAACATATATATACATTAATATACAAAACTCCAACGTTTCAATTGTTTTATCTCATACAGTCATTTTCAAGGATCTGCAACAATATTAAATACATATCAACAAATAAACTTCAATTACATAAAAACTTTCTCTTACATTAACATAATAACAAACATATTAAACATATAGAAATATATTTTACTTACAGCTTTCTCCCACTGCTATATTTTATTACTCTTTTTTTTTTATTTACATTGTTTAATTACAATATATCTTAAAATCATCCAAGAAACTTTCTATACAAATTTAAATACCAACTCTAATTTCCAAAAACCTCCCCCTTTCTTTAAATTTTATCTAAAACCCATCTTAAAACTACATTCCTAAACTATATATTTAAATGAATATAAAACAAATTTAAACATTCCCCCCCCCTCTCTCTCTCTCTTTTATACAAAAAAACTTCTAACAATTTACCTAAACCCATTAAGCATTTATTTTAATTATACAGTAATTTATATTCCTTATCTACTCCATTAATTCTATTTAGAGTAGGATTATATTTTTTTATATAAAAAAATTCTTTAACCATCCTTTCCCTGTAATTTTTAACCCTTTCTAACATTTTAATACTAAATTCTTTATGACCTAAACCTTTACAATGAATGTAAATATTTGAATTTTTGTCATACAAATGTTGTCTAAGTCTAGTTTTTAATTTATTCTTAGTTGTACCAATATATGAAACCTTACCCCCCCTCCCTCTTACAATTTAAACATTCAACTAAATATATTCCATTCATTTTGTCAGTTTCTATATTTTTTGTATCATTGATTAAATTTCCTAAATTCAATTTCTTTTTATATACTGGTTTAATAATTAACCTACTTTCCCCTTTGTATTTATTATTTATACTTTTTATAATCTTTTTAATCTTCATAAAAGTATCTCTAGAAACATTGTAACTATTATATATAAAATTATTTACATCTTTCCCATTGTTTCTCTTCTTTATTATTTTTTAATATCTCTTTTATTACATAATTTATCAATAATTTTAACTGGATAATTATTTTTTATACCTTCCTCTTTTATATTACTAATTTCTTTTATAAACAATTTTTCTTCAGAACATAAATTAATTGCTCTGTTTATCCTATTATTAATAATATTAATTTTATGTTCATATTCAATGTCTGAATCCCAACTACTTAACAAACCATAAAAAGTTTCTTTTCTGAATACACTAGTTTCAATATCAACCTTACAATTTTTAATAACTTTTTTTATTATAACATCCATATAAGTAATTACATTATTTTTTTCTTTTTCCATAGTAAAACTAATGTCATCATCAATTGAATTAATATACCTTATAAAACATTCAGATTTTCTATAATTGCCATTGAACACTAAAAAATAATCATCAACATACCTAACCCAAAAAACAGGCTTATATTTTGTAACACAAAAATATTTATCTTCATAATCATCCATAAATATAGCAGCTAACAATCCACTCATACTATTCCCCATACTCAATCCTTTACATTGTCTATAATATACTTCATCATATTTAAATACCACATCTTTACAACAAATATTTAACATATCATTCAATTGATTACATTCCATTTTTATACTCTTATTAGTATCTTTAATATATCTATTCAATATTATATCAAATGCCTTATGTGGTACAATATTCGTGTACATACTACATATATCAAGTTTAGCAAAAAACACATTTTTATACTTATTTCCCTCTAAAATATTAAAAAAATAATAAAGAAGAGAAACAATGGGAAAGATGTAAATAATTTTATATATAATAGTTACAATGTTTCTAGAGATACTTTTATGAAGATTAAAAAGATTATAAAAAGTATAAATAATAAATACAAAGGGGAAAGTAGGTTAATTATTAAACCAGTATATAAAAAGAAATTGAATTTAGGAAATTTAATCAATGATACAAAAAATATAGAAACTGACAAAATGAATGGAATATATTTAGTTGAATGTTTAAATTGTAAGAGGGAGGGGGGTAAGGTTTCATATATTGGTACAACTAAGAATAAATTAAAAACTAGACTTAGACAACATTTGTATGACAAAAATTCAAATATTTACATTCATTGTAAAGGTTTAGGTCATAAAGAATTTAGTATTAAAATGTTAGAAAGGGTAGATCGGAAGAGCACACGTGGTAGGAAGAATTTTTTTATATAAAAAAATATAATCCTACTCTAAATAGAATTAATGGAGTAGATAAGGAATATAAATTACTGTATAATTAAAATAAATGCTTAATGGGTTTAGGTAAATTGTTAGAAGTTTTTTTGTATAAAAGAGAGAGAGGGGGGGATGTTTAAATTTGTTTTATATTCATTTAAATATATAGTTTAGGAATGTAGTTTTAAGATGGGTTTTAGATAAAATTTAAAGAAAGGGGGAGGTTTTTGGAAATTAGAGTTGGTATTTAAATTTGTATAGAAAGTTTTTTGGATGATTTTAAGATATATTGTAATTAAACAATGTAAATAAAAAAAAAAAAAAAAAAAAGAGTAATAAAATATAGCAGTGGGAGAAAGCTGTAAGTAAAATATATTTCTATATGTTTAATATGTTTGTTATTATGTTAATGTAAGAGAAAGTTTTTATGTAATTGAAGTTTATTTGTTGATATGTATTTAATATTGTTGCAGATCCTTGAAAATGACTGTATGAGATAAAACAGTTGAAACGTTGGAGTTTTGTATATTAATGTATATATATGTTCAGTATTGAGATAAAAAATAAAGTTTTTGAAAAGAAAAAAGGAGAAGGATTTTTTATTTGTTGATATTATTGTAGAACATATATATTTTAAAAGAAAAAGTGGATGTACCTTTGCTGTGTTATTATATTTTATACTATTCAATGTGAAATATAATTTATACAGTCGTTTATATATAAATCTTAAACAAATTATTGTGTAGCGTTATATCTTTAAAAAGTACCTTGATTTTTGTCAAAGTAAAATTATATTTGTTAACCTACCCTCTAAAGGAAAAATATGTCTTTTCTACCTCAAATCTCCGCACTTTCTTAACAAATCCATCTCACATGTGGTCTTTTTCTGGGTCTTTTATAACTTCTTGGAATACAGTTTAAGATTTCAATTGATTATCTATATCATCTCTTTTAGTAATAGGTCCAGCCCAACTCCACTTTAGTCTTTTAATTCTTTCAATGATGTCAGTAACATCTGTTTGTTCTCTTACCGGTGTATCACATTTTTGATCCCTTCTTGTTACTCTTAACATGCATCTCTCCATATTTCTTTGAGTGGTCTGAACTTTCTGTATTGTGCTTCTATTAAGTTACTATGTCAGTGGTCTTTTTCTGGATCTTTTACAATCTCTTGGAATCCAGTTTAAGATTTTAATTGTTTATCTATTATCTCTTCTAGCAATGACATCAGTAACATCTGTTTGTTTTCTTAACCATGTGTTGCATTTTCAATCTCTTCTTCTTACTCCTAACGTGCATCTGTCCATACTTGTTTAAGCTGTCTGAAGTCTTTGTATTGCTCTTCTATTAAGAGTCCAAGTCTCACATCCATAAGTAAAAATTAATAAAACATATTTATTAAAAACATTCCTTTTCAAACAGTAAGCATAACAAATGCATATCCACCTTCTGGAAAAGATTTATTTTGCATCTTTTATTAAGCAGAAACTTTTTTTATAGGTGCTTTGACATTTTTTAACTTCTGGGATACAAAAGAATATGACTAATTCTTATGGTTGTATTTTTTGAAGTTCTGAAGCTATGGATTATCTCAATTAAGAAGTATTACATATAGTTTGAATGAGAATTTTGTGAGAAATAAAAATCAATTATCATTGAGGATGTAATTTTAAACTTAGTTTATGATAAATTAGATATTATGAACAAACAATAAAATAATAATTTTTTCAAATATTGAAATTTCTTTTTTTTCCTTAATTTTAATGGTAATTCCTAATTTTCTTAGCTTTATTTTTTGCCCTAGTTTTTCTATGTTCTGTTGATATACAGGATTTTGCTCTAACATTATTAAAGTTGAAGTTATTGTGAGAATTGGTCTCAAATCATTTTTTTAAATGCAATATTCTGCTACATGTTTTAAAACAGTTATATATTCATCTTTATCATTCCTCTTTGTTTCATCTTACATATTTTTTTCTAGATTTCATTTGTATAGTCAGTTTTAATTTTGTCATACCCATATTGTGATTAGAATTTTATATCAGCATCATGTAAAGTATGCAAACTCTTAATAATATCGTACATCTACCATTTGGTCAATGTGATTACCTTCTCTAACACCTGGAGCTTTCCATGCATAAAATATTATTGGATAATCATTAACTGTATGTTTGCAACCACAAAATAATTTTCTTTAAAAAAAATCCACAAACTTACTGTCTTTTATTTTTTCTTTCAGTACCATTATTTCCAACAATATTCCTTTTTCGTCTTTCCCTAAAGCAGTATTTTAATTGCCCAAGATCAAAATGCATTGTTTTTCCAACAATCGATAAAAAGAACATGTTTTTTTTTATTTTATTTGTTTTTAGTTTATAGAAATTATAATAAATACCAAATGAACATGGCCTTGTAAAGGCTGTATTTTTTTGGTTGATTTAACAATTTTTTTTAAGATTTAATATAAATTAAACAAAAGATTTTAAATGTCAGAGTGGTGGAGTACAAAACCTTCAGACTTAAAGCCCATCGTTTTTGTAATAATTAGTTGTTTTAGTAATTTTTTTAAGATTTAATGTAAATTAAACTAAATATTCTAATATTATATAAATAAATTTCCTAATTTTAATAAAGCTAAATTAAAATTTACATATTAACATATACCTGTTATACTTGATAGAATTAAGGTACAAATAGATATTTACTAGCACCACCTCTGAGCATTTTTTCCCAATTTTCTGCCAGCATCACACCTAATCATGAGTTTTATATTTATTAAATAGTTACTTCTAAATTCTTTTCTTCCTTCTCTGTTTTTGCTGTCTTCATACATAATATTGAATTTGTTATGTGTGTTCAAATTTTGTAGATCTGATGAAGACTGCATGGTACAGTCGAAATTGTAATCAATAATAAAAGTTTTTTTTTGCTGAAAAGTGAAATGTGTGAGATTTTTAAAATTCAATATTAATAGTTACCATTTATTAATATCAGAATATAAAATTCTGTCCATTGAGCCCATTATTTTTCTAATATTTTTTTATTAAATATAAAATGTTAATAGTTCTTTTAAATGATTGTTTTAACAATTTGTTTTAAGATTTAATGTTAATGTGTTTTTTTATTATACATTGCTGTGTATGTCATTCATCTGAAGTATATTAAAGGATTGACAGAGCATAAAAGCATGGTGAGTCTTAACAGTGAATAACAATCCAACATTTGTCACTCAAATTGGTTACCACTATTTATTGAACATGCAACACCTAATATCACGAGATATCAAAATTCTAGTTCAAATATCAATAAAATTATGTGCACATTAAGTATACATTTTCAAATTGATTTATCAGTTTAAATATTTTTAATTTTACTTTTTTTTTATTATGTGTTTGAAAATAAAATATAAGCTGATATAGTGGATATTGAAACCATGGATGATGAGATGGAGTGAATGATGAATCAGAAAACTTCACTGCATTTGTAATTTCAAACAACACATTTTTTTTTCCACATTTTTTATTTTTTATTTTAAAACAAGTAGCCTTTCAGTAATTTGAAATTATAATAATTTATTTATAAAAAGCTCTTTTTTATATATAAACACATACCAAAATAGACATCATTATGTTTGATTTTGTTACATAATTTTCTTTTTTAATCATTTAATAAGTACATACTATTATGGATCTTCCATGATTTATCTTAGGGGTAGAGTAATTGCTTTCAGAAATGAATGTTTCTGTATTTAAAATTAATCTGTTACTTCTAAAAATTGACTGTTTTATAACTTCCTAGGTGACCAACCATTTGACAGTTGTTGTCTTTTCATCTTAAGTGCTACTAAAGCAAAGAAGTCTTTTTTTTTCTAAAGATATATCATATTTTAACTCATATTTGACCCAATAGTTAGACTTGTTACATATATATCTTTTTTTTTATTATAAATAGTGGTAATGATAATTAATAGAATAATAATTCAGTAAGTTGATAAAATATCTCTTGGTTAAAATCCATCCACATTTCTTCATTCGACTTATTGTGTATTCTTAACTATCTTTAAATAAAATGCAAAACAAAATTTCCAAGCTAATAAAGCTATACATAGGCAATTTCCTCTAACATATATATAAGATTCAATTTATTATATATAAAATAAAGATATGTCATTAAAAAATAATGTAGATTTTTTTTTAATATATGCAAAACACTTCATATTTTAACAATTACCCAGATTTTCAACAACACAGTCTTAAACTTTAAATTAACAACTTTTTCTTTATTAACTAATTACATTATTTCCCCACATTAAATTTTTGATAATTCATATCCCAGAGTATAGTTTTATATTTATTACTAATCATTATTAGTATTGATGTTAGAGTTCATTAAACCTCATAAGAATAATTCCAACTCTTTACACTTAAACAAAACATATTTCAATAATGGTATATAGTGACTTACTAACAAACCAATGATTATATTGTCTCACTTAGTCAAATGCCTTACCTGGTTTAATACAGTCATATTACGACAGACATTTTAGCTTAAAATACACCTTTCTATCAGTTGACAAACATTTTATACTTTCCTGTACTATAACTCAGTTGAATTTCTCTTATTTTAGATGTCAAAGCATTTTAGTTCTTAAATACCATCTATATTTTCTTAAGATTTCAAATATTGTTATTTACTTATATTACTCTAATATCAACTACTTTGACATTCTCTTGCAATTTTGGGCAAAAAAGTAAAAAAAAAAAACTACTCTAAATAAGCCACTGTATAACAATGGACCCCAACCTGCCCGCATAAATGGAAGCACATTACTAGGAAACAATGGTTGAAATGTACCCAGTTTGAATTCTTAAGTCACAAGCATGCAAATAGATGTTGCAACTCAGAAGGACAGCTCATGGCCTGATAAACGAGATTTATAATGTTTTTAATTCTTGCTTTTGCACGTTAACCATAAACAGCATAACAAACATTTATTGATAAATAGCATTACGGTTAGGTAGACTGGATAAGAACCTATTGTCTTAAAGAAACACTCTCTACTTGTTGATCAAAATTTTAAGATTCGATGATCTTCTTTCAGGGTTGTAGCAAATGAATTAGTTAGTATGTATAGTAATAAAAATATTTAAGCTACCCAGATATCAATTCAGTTAAATCAGTTCAATAGGATTATATTTTAAATAAATAATATCCTATTTATGCTTTAAATAAGTTGTTAAAAGCTAGAAACT
Source organism: Epiperipatus broadwayi (assembly GCA_028023455.1). Lineage (NCBI taxonomy): Eukaryota > Metazoa > Onychophora > Udeonychophora > Euonychophora > Peripatidae > Epiperipatus > Epiperipatus broadwayi. Next base: position 3,415,384 of record JAQFVV010000090.1, on the reverse strand, counting down.
GAGTACTTATTAGTAAAATTGTTTTTTTACATTATGTTTAGAAACGTTTTTTTTCTCTACTTAACAGACTTATTCTATTTAAACTTTACCATTTTTTTAAATTTCTATCCATTACATTCAAAAATTCATTAGTTATTTACAGTTATTTCAGCTCATATTCATCAAATTTATTATTACACGTTCAGAATTATTTGATGTTGTGACTTCCGGTTATACAGCCGCCATCTCTCAATAAGTTTTGAAATAACTGTCACGTGATATAAGTTGGATTTTTTTAAACATATTTTTATACATATTCGCTGTCCTAACTCTATTAAAATGGTTTATTGTAAGTAATTTTGCGGGAAAAAAATCAATTGAAAGTCTTATAAATATTTTTATGCTCTTGAAAACATTTTAAAAAGAATAATAGAATATTTAGTCAATGTAAAAAATTAATGTTAGGCGTGATTATATATACTATCTTTATCTATATGTTAATAAACACTAATAATTCTATGACGTTTGTTGTTAGTTAAAACTTTTTATATACAAATGTAATTCTCTGATCTTTGTTTAAAAATTATCAAAAAAATCAGTTATAACCTTTGTAAAAACCATTTTTAAAACCGTTTACATAGACATTTATACAATATGAATTGCGTACTAGATGTCAGACCAACAAATTCGAATCAGCAAAGATACATTGAAATGATATTATATTGTTTATAATACATCACTCGAACTAAGAAATATAACCTTTTCCTCCTTTTGAATATTTTTATTAAATACTTATAAATAATATACAAAAATGTTGGTCAAGTTCTGATCATACTTAGGATCACTCCAATGGGTCCATTATTTGAGTTCAAGATAAATTCTAAACATGCATATAAATTGTCTATAAAACAAATATGAGTTTCAATTCAATGGAAATAATGTCCAAGTTCTAAGCGTGTGTAGAATATCATTACCAGACATATAAATTGGATTCAAATCCAGAGTTAAATTTCATTTTTTTTCAACATTTAATCAACTTAGATCTCTCTCTCTGTATAATGAACCATATCTGATACTTAGGTCATAATTAAAATTTTTTCAAGTTCTAATCATGCTTTCATAGGGTTGTGAGTAATATTAATATATTGGATTTTAAAAGCATAATATTTGGATTGAGATAGAGAAGCAAAAACTAACTAAATAGATTAATAAAAAAATAATTTAATAATTTTTAACACAGAATATATAAAACGTTTGCATATATACTCACAATGATTAATACATATACAACATATTAAATATAATAAGATATTGGTAATTTAAGGCCTTATAATATCTATAATGTGAAGAATCTTACCATATGAAATAATTAAATAGTTTCAAACCATGGTTTTGACAGATACCATTCTAATATATTTTTGAATGTTTTCATTAGTTCTTCCAAAGATGGTAGTTATCTACCTGATTTGTTGGTCGTGTTAGATTGGAAACACAGTGGCATTGGTGAAGTTAGATAGGGTATAGTATCAGTAGGTCTTGGATTATTTTTACAGGATTGTTCACTTCTTTCCACATGGCATTATTATAGCAGGCATTGGGTGGTTTTAGCAAACTTTGTTTCAGGAACTGACTGTATTTTCTGAATGTTTTGATGGTTTTTGATTATGTAGTCACACATACTAGATGATCTTCTGTTAAATAGTGTTATACTACTTGCTGTTATAACTGGAATATTGAAAAATATTTTCAAACACTCGGCAAAATATGGCTATCCAAGTTATAGTGAAAAACATTTTTAACCAGTGTGTATTGGATTATTGAAACACTATTTCTTGAATAAAATCTTCAAATCGACAGAGTAGACTGGACTGCCTGATTCAAATAAACTGCACTGTCCTGGCTTATTGTTTCAGACCTATTTATCTGGACTTGATGATGTTCAACAACATTTTTTTCAAACAGCAGATTCATCACCATTTAATTACAAAATTTGATCTCTGCTTCCTTACAATAACATAATTTTTGTTAAACATTTTCCTTAGTCCATTCACAACATGCTCGTGATTTGATACATAAAGATACAAGTAAAAATAGTTTTTTATCTTATTTTATTTACATTAGTTAGAAATAGGAAGAAAGAAAAAAATTGTCATCTGACTTTTTATAATGTGCATATAATTTTATTGATATTTAAAATGATGTAGTAAATCCACCAACCTTCTCGGCCCTATTGGGTCATCATCTTTTGTGGTCATACCATTCTGCTGCCCTAGAGAAGTGAAAACCTGATCTAAGAACTTTAGTATGCTAATAGAAGTTGCTACCACAGGAGAACTTGCATTACAATTGCCATGTACGTGCTGTATTTTAAATTGGACTTTAAAAATTGCAAGGTAAATTATTTCAAGCCATCACCGCCAACTAAATCTAACCTAACTCATCTATCAATATTTCTCCTAATGTATTTAACTTTGTTTTTGTTTTAATATGTAATTTGCTCTTAAGTAATTTATTTTATTTAATTCTCTCTCATATGCTCTTAACTTTCCTTAACTTTGGTGTGGTCATTTATTTACATGTATTTATTATTTGATTTATATATCTGCTTGCTTATATTAATATGCCAATGTCACAACCTGGCGAGCTTAATTTCTAAAAATCTTTTATGTCATTTTTTTAACTAAACCTTCATAAAAAGGTTATTAGCGTCCCCTTAATATATATATATAATGCATTATAAATTAATACGTTCGCCAGATTGTTTTTTCGAATCAACATTTTATGTTGGTTTATTATAAAAATATATTTTTATAACTCTGGATTTTCTACTCGGGGTAAATTTAGAACTTAAGCTAATTAACACTTTGAAATCTTTTAAAATGTTTTGTTTTTATTCAATTCTGAAATAGTGATCCATTAATTATTTTCTATAACTGCCAGTCTTCTTATATTTTCCATACTCTTAAAATTTCAAATATTGTATTTAAATATTCCAGTTATTATAAAATCAATGAAGGTGGGATTGATTTATTTTAAATAGCAGAAAAGGGATGGGGGTAAATCAGTAAAACTGACTTATAGTGGTCTCGACGCTTCGCCCTCTATTTTTAAAAAACTTAGCTACTTTTTTTTCCTCCTAACTGTATCCAACTTTAATCAGTGTATGTAACTATATCTAAGTATAAATGTTAATAAAAAAAATTTAAAAAAAACTTACATTTTCATGCATAGTTTTCACTTCTAGCGGTCTTTGCTGTATATATAACTGTAAATAAATAAACCAAATGTATCCAACTTTAATCAGTTTATCTAACAATAAATAAACTATGTCTAAATATAAATATTAATAAAAAAAATGTAATAAAACTTACATTTTTATGCGTACTTTTCACTTGGAATGTATATCTAGTGGTCTTTACTGTATATATAACTATAAATAGATAAAGTATATTAACTATAAATGTTTTTACATAAAGATGAATAAATAATAATAAAAAAAGAACTTACATTTCCTGCAGGCAGAATCCATGTTTTGAACTAGTTATTCTCACTATGTTATTGCAAAGTATATCTAACTATAAATGTATTTTTTACATGAAGATTAATAAATAAAATCTAATAAAACTTACATTTTTATGCTCTATTTAGTGTCACCAATAAAGTTCCTACTGTCAAAATTATGGACTACTTTTGTCACGTGTAATTTTTGGTGCGTGTAATTCTCCCCCCTCCTCCCCCACTGTCCATTTACTTTTTTGTCAAAAAAAGATTCAAATCGATGTTAAAACAGTTGTTCACAATTTGACACACTTATTTTTAACATTGATTTGAATCTTTTTTTGGCAAAAAAGTAAATGGACTGGGGGTGAGGGGGGAGAGGGAAGGGGAATTACATGCAACAAAAATTACATGTGACAAAAGTAGTTCATAATTTTGACAATAGGGACTTTATTGGTGACACTTATCTTCTCTAAATAGAGCATAAAAATGTAAGTTTTATTACATTTTATTTATTAATCTTCAAGTAATAAATACATTTATAGTTAGATATATTTTGCAATTACATAGTGAGAATAACGTAGTTCGTAATACGGATTTTGCCTGCAGGAAATGTAAGTTCTTTTTTTTTATTTATTCATCTTTATGTAAAAACATTTATAGTTAATATACTTTATCTATTTATAGTTATATATACAGTAAAGACCGCTAGATATACATTCCAAGTAAAAAGTACACATAAAAATGTAAGTTTTATTACATTTTTTTTATTAATATTTATATTTAGACAGTTTATTTATTAGATAAACTGATTAAAGTTGGATACATTTGGTTTATTTATTTACAGTTATATACTCCGCATGAAAATGTAAGTTTTTTTTTAATTTTTTTTAATTAACATTTATACTTAGATATAGTTACATTCACTGATTAAAGTTGGATACAGTTAGTAGGGATCAACAAAGTAGTTAAGTTTTTTAAAAATAGAGGGCGAAGTGTCGAGCCCGCTATAAGTCAGTTTTACCGGTAAATCTTAATGTTACTTTTGCTAAATAAAATCTTCATGTATATTTTATTAAATGAAATCTTATCTCTATATATATTATAGCGGCATAGCATATTATTTATATAAATTATAGTATTCAAACAAGGGTCATTTATTTTTAAAGCAGTAAAACTTTTCCAATGTCGTTAGTGACATTTATCATTTATACTGCGTTACCGACATTTGGCTGATCTTCGTGTTTTATATATATGTGCTTCTTAATCTGGGGGTTGCAACAAAATCAAACCCATAGATTTCTCGTTATTTATTCTGTATAAAATGCCTCTGGCGGTGATCCTGTAAGTTTGGTACACGCTATGCATATCACTTCTTCATATAAAAAGGCCCCTGGTGGTGACTCCTAAGTCTGGCACAAGCTATGCCCATCCATTTCTTCATATAAAAGGCCTCTGGCAGTGATCCCTAAGTATGGCACATGCTATGCCCATCCACTTCATCTTTCGTCCAGAAGCATGACTTTTCCTGTTATTTCTTGGTTATAATGTCAGTACTGCAAGCTTCTTCGTATATTTATTTCTTTTGCTTCATGACCCAGTTTTAATGTTCTAATATTAAAATTGTACTCTGCTTAATATATATATATATATATATATGCCAATTACTTCTATTTTATTAATTAAATTTATTTCAGTCTTATACAGTCCCACCATCGTAATTTATATATCTATTTAAGAGTATATGCCTTGGGAAAAATGAAGCATTCATCTTACTATTCTTAAAATAATTTTCATTCAATATTTTGTCATAGATTCAAATATAATCAAATGTATTTTGTTTATTTTCATGACCTCAATGGCGTGAAAATAGTTTAAATCATATGTATAATGAATTTCGGAACGCTCCTAGAAAAATATATGTTAGTCACCATGTTTCTGAAGCATAAATCAAAGCGTTAATGGCAGTATTATGTAATTCTTTCTAATATTCGATTGGCATCTTAATATTGGACCCACCAAAGATGTGTGTTTATTGTAATATATTATTTAGCTAATAAAGAGCATATGAGAAATAATAGCATGAATGACACTATGTAATTATCTACCGCTTGCTCATTCACGCACATAATAATGTACTTAATTTATAAATGTATAATAATTTGTCAGTATATTAAAATATATTTTATTGTCTAATTTATTTGAGATGTTCGAATTCCTTCTTTTCTCCACTTCCAAAAGTAAAGCCTGCTTATATATTATTTTAATATAGTCATAGTTAATAGATGTCTCATTGTTATGCTCAGCTTTGCTAGTCGGCCGGATTAAAATTAATTCTCATGTGCCATCACTATTATGTTATTCATTAGGTGTTAGATCTGGGGCTTAGAGAGTGGGTTCGAATCCAGGCTGGTCCCTGATCTAAATCTCAGGCTTGACTAAGTTTGAAGTACATTTTATGTGTTCCAGCTCATGTTAGATGTATAAACATGTTTTGACCGGTACATAGGAATTTTTTTTTCTCGGGCTTGGCTTCCCAATGTGAGGTTTCGATATAAACACCCACATGCCCTGAGTACTGTATTCTGTTTTTATATATATATATTCTTAAAAAAAGTTGTTATATAATTTTTTCCATGCTTGATATGTTTAAAATAATGTGTTCAAAGTGTAAAATTTGCTGTTTAAAGTTAACGCCCATGTTCTACAACCACAAGTGTAGTACATATGTATTTTTTCTTCAATGTCATATATAAAGTTTTTTTTTGTTATTGAAATATATAAAAAAATGTGTAAATAAATCATAAATTTTTTATCACTCTGTGTTAGCTAGCACCCTTATAAAAAGAAATTTTGCTAACCAGTAGTGAGTCAAATGCAAAAATATTGGAAGTGGAGGGTTCGAACTCAGATAAAAAAATTATTGAGAGCAAAATTTTTTTTTTGATTTAATGCTATAATGTATAAAAGTTTAAACATGTAATAATCAAACTATGAGTTTTCTTTTCAGATGTAGGGGTGCGACCAAGGGAAATTAAAAGAAATGGCTAGATTAGTATAAAATCTTAAATAAACCATTTTTTTTCTTTCAGCAGGCAAAATCTAAATTTTCAGCTAAACTATAGTTGGGCAGATATATAGAAAGTGTGGGAGCAGTGAGTGGTTATGCAGGAGATGATTTTTTTTAAAAAAAGAAAAAATATATGTATAGAATTTTTTTTTCTTAATTGAGTATATAATGTTTGTGTTTATTTTAAAAGCAAAGTGAAAGGATTTAGCACGTGTATGGATTTTTTTTTGTTTTTCTGTCTTTTCCAATAGTATGTAGTATTGTGTAGTGTATATAGAAGTGTATGTGTCTGTAAAATGTATGTATTTGTATATGTAGCACTGCATATATATGTACATAGGTGTGTATGTGCGATGTGTAGGAACAGATGTGTTTGAAAATTTTATATGTATTGCATTGCTATATATTTTCTTGCAAACCCATATGTGTGGAGAAATTGTGTTATATCTCAAGCATAGAAATTTTTTTTTATTATATAGATGTGAAAAAAAAATCTATTTTCTGGATTAAACAGTTGAACAAATATTCACATCCCTAAATGATATTTCATATATATAGTTTTATATAACAAGATTGTGTATTGAAGTTTGAAAATTTTTGTCATTCTTTTGGTTGTCACTTGAAAACTCCTAATCAAGGCATTTTTTTTGTTTTTTTTTTTTGTTTCATTATATGTGTGGAGAAATGAAGCAGTCAATCTTAGCTTAAGATTGTGCTTCATGTTTCTACCTACTAACTTATATTTAAATCCTATATCTTATCCCGCTCCTTTTGTCATGTATATTTATATATGTTATGTATATATTTGAAATGCACACAATTTTAACTTTCAATAACATTTTATTATTAATTTTATGATTATTATTTCTATTATTAATTATTAGTTCTTTTTTATTAAAGTATTATAGGTGAGATTCAAATATATATAGGAGCAAAAACTTACTAACAATATTGATTTTAAATATTTTATTATACATCATTTTTTAAACTTTTTCTTTTTAAAGTACTTTTTCTATTAAACTGTATATTTTTATAAAATCCAATATGGAAGATGCTACAGTAATTGTCTAAAAATAATTAAAGGGGTTGGAAGCACTATTGTTTTAATCTGGGGTAGGTATTTTTTAATTAAAGTTTTACTTAAAATGGGATTAAGATTAGAGACACTTTTGTTAAAAACATGTTGTCAAATCTATTTCTAATCTGGAAATAGATTTGAATTTATTTTTGGACGTTATCTTACTGTTGCATCTTCAAAAACAACCGATAAAGAAAAAGTATAAAATGACTGAATTTTGAGTCACAGATTAGATTAGCTATGATTGAGAGAACTGATTGTAAACATATTACACGTCGCTTGAAAATTAAAGTGATGTAGTAAATCCACCAACCTTCTCGATCATCTTCCATGGTCATACCATTCTGCTGCCCTAGAGAAGTGAAAACCCAATCTAAGAACTTTAGTATGCTAATAGAAGCTTGCTGCCACAGGAGAACTTGCATTTTAATTGCTGTGCATGTGCCGTATTTTAAATTTGACTTTAAAAATTGCAAGATAAATTATTTCAAGCTGTCACCACAAACTAAATCTAACCTAACTCATCTATCAATATTTCTCCTAATGTATTTAACTTTGTTTTTGTTTTAATATGTAATTTGCTCTTAAATAATTTATTTTATTTAACTCTCTCGCATATGCTCTTAACTTTCTTTAACTTTGGTGTGGTCATTTATTTACATGTGATCAACATTTTATGTTGGTTTATTATAAAACTATTTTTATAACTCTGGATTTTCTACCCAGGGTAAATTCAGAACTTAAGCTAATTAATGCTTTGAAGTCTTTTAAAATGTTTTGTTTTTATTCAATTCTGAAAGAGTGACCCATTAATTATTTTCTATAACTGCCAGTCTACTTATATTTTCCATACTCTTAAAATTTCAAATATTGTATTTAAATATTCCAGTTATTATAAAATCAATGAAAGTGGGATTGATTTATTTTAAATAGCAGAAAAGGGATGAGGGTAAATCTTAATGTTACTTTTGCTAAATAAAATCTTCATGTATATTTTATTAAATGAAATCTTCTCTCTCTATATATATTATAGTGGCATAGCATATTATTTATATAAATTATAGTATTCAAACAAGTGTCATTTATTTTTAAAGCAGTAAAACTTTTCCAATGTTGTTAGTGACATTTATCATTCATATTGCATTACCGACATTTGGCTGATCTTTGTGTTTTATATATATGTGCTTCTTAATCTGGGGGTTGCGACAAGATCGAACCCATAGATTTCTCGTTATTTATTCCATATAAAATGCCTCTGGCTATGACCCTGTAAGTTTGGCAGCTGCTATGCATATCACTTCTTCATATAAAAAGGCCCCTGGTGGTGACCCCTAAGTCTGGCACAAGCTATGCCCATCAATTTCTTCATATAAAAGGCCTCTGGCAGTGATCCCTAAGTATGGCACATGCTATGCCCATCCACTTCATCTTTTGTCCAGAAGCACAACTTTTCCTGTTATTTCTTGGTTATAATGTCAGCACCGCAAGCTTCTTTTTATATTTATTTATTTTGCTTCATGACCCAGTTTTAATGCTCTAATATTAAAATTGTGCTCTGCTTAAAATATATATATATATATATATATATATATATATATATATATATATATATATATATAAATGCCAATTACTTCTATTTTATTAATTAAATTTATTTCAGTCTTATACAGTCCCACCATCGTAATTTATATATCTATTTAAGAGTATATACCTTGGGGAAAATGAAGCGTTCGTCTTACTATTCTTAAAATAATTTTTCATTCAATATTTTGTCATAGATTCAAATATAATCAAATGTATTTTGTTTATTTTCACAACCTCAATGGTGTGAAAATAGTTTATATCATATGTATAATGAATTTTGGAATGCTCCTAGAAAAATATATGTTAGTCACCATGTTTCTGAACCGTAAATCAACACGTTAATGGCAGTATTATGTAATTCTTTCTAATATTCGATTGGCATATTAATATTGGACCCACCAAAGATGTGTGCTTATTGTAATATATTATTTAGCTAATAAAGAGCATATGAGAAATAATAGCATGAATGACACTATGTAATTATCTACCGCTAGCTCATTCACACACATAATAATGTACTTAATTTATAAATGTATAATAATTTGTCAGTATATTAAAATATATTTTATTGTCTAACTTATTTGAGTAGTTCAAATTCCTTCTATTCTCCACTTCCAAAGGTAAAGCCTGCTTATATATCTTTTAGTTTAGTCATAGTTAATAGATGACTCATTGTTTTGCTCAGTTTTGCTAGTCAGCCGGATTAAAATTAATTCTCATGTGCCATCACTATTATGTTATTCATTAGGTGTTAGATCTGGGGCTTAGAGAGTGGGTTCGAATCCAGGCTCGTCCCTGATCTAAATCTCGGGATTGACTGGGTTTGAAGTACATTTTGTGAGTTCCAGCTCATGTTGGATGTATAAACATGTTTTGACTGGTAACATTATATATTGGACTATTTCCATCATACAATATAAATAATGAATGTCTTTAAAAACATTTAACTTTATTTCAATATTGCAAATACATTTAACTGTTAGTAGCAACACACACGATAGTAAATGCACAACATTTCAAGAAGTATTATTCTCTCTTCTCCAGGTGCTGCTGGTCTGACCAATGGTAGTATTAGCATGGGACTCGGACCTTCATTTTTATATTCTTGAATATTGAATTTTAAGGTATGCTCTAACCATCTGAGCCATGCCTTAAAACTCAATATTCAAAAATCTAAGAGGCCTGGTTTGATTCCCATGTTAATACTGTCACTGTTCAGGCCATCAACACCTGAAGATGAGAAGAGAATAATATATCTCAAAATGTTGAGCATATATTAGCCTATGTGCTATTACTAACAGTTGAATGTATTTAAAATATTTAAATGAACTTAATTTTTTAAAGATCTTTAGTACTTACATTAGATAGTGGAAATAGTCCTATATATAAATACAACTCAAATATTATCATCACAAACCTACAGAAAAACAATAAAATTTGATATACATTTTTATATAATCACATGTTTATATTCAAAACACTTTAAGCAATATATTTTTATAACATTTTATAAAAAATAATTATTATTATACCTTTAAGTGAAATTACATTTATTTTATAAAGTTTTTGCCATTTAAAAAAAATTGTTTAGAGATTAACAAAGAAAGAGAAATTGTATTATTGATTTTTATACTGCAAAACATCTTTTAATTTATTATGATTTATTGAGAAGATTAAATAATGTATAATTTAAACTACGTGGTTAAGTAATGTCTTGCCATAATCATCCAAACAATATTTGCCTACAGACATATTTAAATTCTCATATCACCTTCAAAACCTGCGTAATTTGATGGCTAATTGTCAAAAATCATTATAATTTACCTTAATTACTGTCGGTTAATTTTAGAAAAGCAGATTCAATAATGTTTGAAACACAATTAGGGGTCCTATCAATTTTACTTTAACTGGAACAGACCAATTATTAAAAACCGTATCCCAATATCCAAGAATAAATCAGCCAAAAATTTGTATCATTTTCTACGAAATTTATTTTTTGCCTGATGGTTTGTGATGTTGGACTATATTATTAAATGTGATGTGTTGGACTATTTCTGTCATCTATGAGTGAATGCTGAATGTATAAAAAAATTAAATTTTATTTCAACTTTTCTAATACAAACAACTTGTTAGTAATAACACACAAATAGACAACAGAGGTTTCACTCATAGATGATAAAAATAATCCAACATATCACATCTAATCTCTATCTTGTCATTCAAAATTGTATTATAAAATTTAGTACAATTGTAGAGTATCAGATTTGTGTAAATTATTTGGATCCATTAGAGTTCTTGTATATCACATTCTAGAACTTCTGAATACCTCCAAAATAATGCAATTCAATTACATTTTTTTAAGAAACTGATTATTTTTGGTACTCATATTTATGACAATCCATCTCTCTTGATGGTGCTATTTCTGTGCAAAAGCACAAAAATACACCATTTACGCTGTCAAACTTTCAGCCTATAGAACAGTTATGTTCATATTAGCCATTGTAGGTTTAGATTGTATTGCACATGGCCTGCTAAAGTGCTTTGTGACACTATACAAATAGCACATGCTTCACATATTGCTACTGTACGATGTGTAGGTGTATAGAATTCAACTGACCATAACTCTTTTAATGTGCATTCAAAGTAATGATACTATACCCTATCTGACATACTGTTACATAGTAATAATTGTAAGCCTGTTGCCATGCATCCCTATACATCTTTGAAGGTGAATTTAATTTCAAAAGGGTAGGTTCCAGCACCATTTCAGAGAATTCATGGGAAAAATCATGTTTGCATGAGAACAGCCATGAGACTACTAAAATTGCTGTGGTGGAGCACTACACACTGAAATGTATAATGTAATTTTAAACTGTAATTATTTCATTCTACTAAATAATGTTGTTTCATAAAGAACAGCTACGAGACAAATCAAATGTCTAAGGTTGCACATCGTTTTAAAAATCATAATATTGGTTTGATCAGAGTAGTGGATTTATTGGCTGATCTTTCGGATCACCAAAAACAGCAGTCACCCCCCTCCCGAACATTCTAGCACTACACACTGAAATATATAATGTAATTAAAAACTGTAATTTAGAAATGATGTTTTAAATTAAAATAATAAATGTATTTTGAAAGAAATTCAATGTTTATATCTAAAAGAAATGTAAATCCCCAAAAGAAAAGAAACCGGTGAAAGTGTTATTTTTAAAAAAATTAAAATGTAAATCAGCCTAGTAATGTTATATCTATTTGTTTTTGACTAGCAACAGTGCCATCAAGTGGGATGGATTGTCATAAGGATAAGTACCTTATTTTTTAATAAAGACTTGTATGGGAATATCATTATTATTATTATTATTATTATTATTATTATTATTATTATTATTATTATTATTATTATTATTATTATTATTATTATTATTATTATTATTATTATTATTATTATTATTATTATTATTAGATTTGTACTTTTATTTGATTACGATGCATAATTTTTTTTCATAGTATATAGAAATATATGAAAAATGTAAATTGTGTAATAAATTATATCTTTCTTGAGATTTTATCAGGGAAATAACCAAAATGTACAACAGAAACTTACAATACTGTCCGTAAATAAACATTTTTATTTTTAGCGCTGTTTCTAATTGTAATAAATTTAATCAGCCATTTAAGCTATTGTGCACTTTTTCATGAGTGTTAAATAATAATAAATGAGTACTTCCACTTACAACTCAAGATATAGTATTTAGGAAAGAATAAAATGAATCCACTTATTCAATCCAACCCAAATGCTTATATATGGGCAAATCTTAAGTACTGTAAGTGTTGTAATCGGAAGTACTCATTTATTATTATTTAACTCGTGAAAAAGTGCACAATAGCTTAAATGGCTCGTTAAATTTATTACAATTAGAAACAGCACTAAAAATAAAAATGTTTATTTTCATATGTTTGGGAGTTTCATTTGTGAGTGACGTCTAGTAAATTCTAGATAATTTCATTGGCGTTATTCATTCAGATATCGTAAACAGTGATTTAAAGTGAGTAGTCTATCCTCACACTTTCACTTACAGTACTTAAGATTTGCCCATATATAAGCATTTGGGTTGGATTGAATAAGTGGATTCATTTTATTCTTTCCTAAATACTATATCTTGTGTTGTAAGTGGAAGTACTCATTTATTATTATTTAACACTCGTGAAAAAGCACGCAATAGCTTAAATGGCTGATTAAATTTAATACTGTCCGTATCATTTCTATTCTTCTATCTGCTATCATGTTTTGCTTCCATGTTTAAATCAAATTATAAATGTAAACAAACAACCAGCTTATTATAGTGGAATATAATTCGTGCTATAAAATTATCACTGTGATTTTAAAAAATTGTTCTGAAACTATTTTTATGACTAAATACATAATGTATCTACCCAGAACATGCTGAAGAGTTTTAAATTTACCACTTGGAGAGGAATGGGAAAAATATTTGCTACAAAATCTCTATTTATAACTTTCTTAGAAATGTGTTCTTATTATTTTATTTATTTAGATGTAGTGTTCACATCAATCAATGGATATTGATTTTTTTATTTATGTTTTTTCAGTTTCAATACATTAATATTATTCAAGAGATGTATCTTAATTTTTACATGTAGCTGCCATCACAATAAAGAATAAATGTGGTTTTAATTTCTCTTTTTTTTTTTCCCCCCCCCCCTATTTCCTTTTTTTTCGTCTTTTTTTTTTGTGTGTTTTTTTTTTCTTTTTTTTTTTTTTTGGGGTGGTTTGGTGAGGAAAAAAGGGGGGGGGGGGGGGGTGGTTTTTTTTTTAAAAAAAAAAAGGAGGTGGGTGTTGGTTTGGGGTGTTTAAGGGGTGGGCAATGGGGGTGTTTGTGTTTTTTTTTTCACCAAAAATGGGGGGGGCGCCGGGGGGGGGGGAGGGGAGGGACACGGGGGGGGGGGGGGGGGGGTTTGGAAAAAAAACACTTTCCACTTCTGGTATTCTAATTTTTTTTCTATGATTACCCCATACTTATATGCAATATATATGCATATACAAACTGTGCCAAAGATTTTGTAACATTTTTTATCCAAATAAAAGTTGTATTGACACTGATAAAGTACTTTAGATTAATGAAGTAGTAATGATTAAATTCGTTATGTAAAGTAATATCTTGTCTTCTAAATAAATCTTGTGTTAAGATTTGTAAAGGTCCCTCCAAGCACATAGTCTTAAGGTTATAGCCTTAATATATATTACATTAATGAAGTAGATGATTTTCACCCATTTCTATTTCCATACTTTGCCTTTAGTAATATTATATACAATAATATTAATTCCAAAATACAGAAATAAATAGTAGTTAATAAATAGTAGTATAACCTAAATGCATTTTTGATGTTGAGCACCCTCGTCTAAGGTGATAGTTATTCTTTAAAAAAACATTACCCACAGAAATCATAATATGGAAATTAGAGAATCATCAGTCTAATTGTGCATATTCCAAACAGTACTCAATTGAATTCTATTAGACTTTTTATTCATCATACAATTTCCATTAGAAAAAAACCAAGTCTCCTTAGTTTTATGTTTATTGCTTCCTATCATTACTTCACTACAAACCATTTTCATTTCACTAGGATTAGAAACATGACCAAATAATCATTACTGAGCCAAAAATACTGATGACATTTAAAAAATCCAATTTTATTTTAACAATGTACATGCTGTTTATGTGTTGCATTAATGTTTGTTCTGGATTCACCATAATAAGCATAAGTAAAATTATATTTCTTTTATTTTATCAAATAAATAATACAGGACATTCCTTGTCATCATTTCTATGATATCTATTGTTAATAAAGTGATTTAACATAGTAGTATTCAAAAACATACATTATATTCTTCATTACACAATTTTATTATGTTTGAAGATATAGAATGTTATATAAGGAAGGGGCATCCAAGGTTTAATATCCATAAATTGATTATTGTTAAACTTTAATTTAACATTAAAAGGCTTAACATGTTTAAATAAAGCATATTTATTGTAAACCATCTCTATTAATTTAGACATACATTTGTAAGTATTATCTTTTAAATCTGGTTCAAATTTACATAAATTATGCTTTCAATAGAAGAAGGCCTTAAAATCTGTATATTTATATCCTGGATATATACAAAATTTAGGATTGATATAGCCTCTAACATTAATAGGCTTCATCATCAACCATTATAAATCCACTGCAGGATGAAGGTCTCTCCAAGTTTAATCCATCTCCATTCTTTAGCTTCTCTTCTCCACATCACCCCTACACACTTTCTTATTTCATCCATCCATCTCACATGTTGTCTCTTTCTGGGTTTTTTACAATCTATTGGAATTCAGTTTAAAATTTCAATTGTCCATCTATTATCATTTCTTCTAGCAATATGTCCAGCCCAACTCCATTTCAATTTTTTAATTTTTTCAATGAGGTCAGTAACACCTGTCTGTTCTCTTACCCATACATTGCATTTTCAACCTCTTCTTGTTACTCCCAACATGCATCTCTCCATACTCCTTTGAGTAGTCTGAAGTCTCTGTATTGCTTTTCTATTAAGTGTCCAAGTCTCAGATCCATAAGTAAGAACTGGGGAAACACATTTGTTAAAAGCCTTCCGTTTCAAAGACATAGGCATATTTTTTTTTAGTTTCATTATGTAGTCCAATGTATTGCTATTATGCTTTATTAATAAATCTGGATATTTAATATTTTCATTACCCTTATGTTCAATGGATTTGGATCTTTATTCAATTTTGTCAAAATGTCTTTTATCACTTCCAAAGGAGCACAAATAGAAATATTATCATCATATCTAATGTACACATTATTGTTATAATTATTCAAAGCAGGGTATACATTTTTTCCTCAAGATGATCTATACGCAGATTACAAACCAAATCATTCATTTTTCCTTTCCTTTTTTTGTTTAAGTACTCTAAATTCATATGCTTTATTTCATATGAGCATATCCTTTTGATTGTCATGTGAAGATATCTGGTTTAATAAACTAGTAAACTTAAATTTGATTTTGTTAAAGGTTGATGTAAATTTAGAAAAGGAATTTCAATGTAATAACTGTATGAAAATGTAATTATTGCTTAAAATTGATTTTTTTTATTGTCATGAATAGATAGTTAAATAAAGTAGCAAACTTAAATTTGATTTTTTAAAATTGCGAATTTTATGTTTTAATTTTTTAATCACATGATTAGATTTCTTTTACTACAAAAATAGTTTTTTTTCTTTTTTATGAAAATGGAGATTTTGTAATATTAATGAAAAAGTATGATTAAACCAAGTTTTTATTTTTAATGAAAATTGCGAATTTTTAGTTTTAATATTTTAATTAAATGATTGGTTTTTGTTATTTTTGATGAAAATGGCAATTTTGTAAGGAATGGTCGGATCACAACAAATATAGATTGATTGATGTGATTTGTCATTTAGATATGTCAGCATGGGTTTTGGACATTTCTTATAATTCAAAATGGCCATGAGCACATACAACAATAATGAAGTCTTGAATTATATGTTGGGCTATGTCCATCACCTATTTATAATTATTAAATATTTCTAGAATAATCCAAATTTTATTCAGATATTAGTAACAACATACAGATTAGCATACAACACAATTTTTGATTGGGTTTATTTTCCCCACTTTTTAAGTACTACTTGCCTGATTAATGATAGTACTAACATAGAAATTGTCCTGATTTGATTTCTAAGTGAGTACTGTAACTGGTCAGGTTTGTAATACCAGATGATGAGAAGACAATAATCCCATTAAAAACATAGTGCTTTATTCTAATCTAGGTATTGTCACTAACTGTTTAAGGTATTTAAAAAATAATTTTTGATTTTTTTTAACAATTGAAATTATATTATGGACATATTTCAACATATGATTAAAAGACAAATGGTATATTCACCAAAATTTCAGACAATCACTAACGAAGTCAAACTCCCATTGTTAAAATTATACCACATAATTTATAATAACTGCCCAACCTCCTCAAAGAAAGAAAAAAGAGGAGAGAGAAAAATCAGTTTTATATATGAGTTTTTGTGGTAACTATACAAACCATTCTGTGAACTACAAATATGTATGTTACGATTAACAAGAAGAGATTTAAAATGCAATATATGGATAAGAGAACAAACAGGTGTTACTGACCTCATTGAAAAAATTAAAAGACTGAAGTGGAGTTGGACTGGACATATTGCTAGAAGAGATGATAAAAGATGGATAATTGAAATCTTAAACTGGATTACAAGAGATTGTAAAAGACCCAGAAAGACTATATGTGAGACAGAAGGATGAAATAAGAAAGTGTGCAAGGGTGATGTGGAGAAAGAAGCTAAAGATCAGAGAAGATGGATTGAACTTGGAGGGACCTTTATCCTAGAGTGGATAGATAATGGTTGGTGATGATGATAGAAAATGATGATTTGGTGGTCTTTCTTAATTACTTCAGCAGAAACCTTTTCTTTCTCAAATACTTCAAAACCAAAATCTAACTTTAGATTTATAGTGTATTCTATTCTCTATAATATCTTCCCAATGGAAACAATTGGCACTGCATATCTTTCGAATATCTTTGAGATAATTCTTATACTGTAGATGGAATCTACCTCTTCCATGAAAAGTATGCTCAAGTTCACCATAAAACACCCTTTTAGGGAGACTTTCATTGTTCATTCATTTTACATGTCCAATCCAAGAAGGTATGATTTTACAATGGTGAATTCTATAGTAACACTTCCAGAAAGTTGAAGGACATATTGGTCCATTTTATGATCTTGCCAGTGTATTTTTAACTTTTTTTTGAACATTATTAAATAAAACTTTACTAATACTTTTATATTGCACTGTTAAAATATCCACGTCTCACTTACATACAATAAAATAGATAAATTATCAACTCTACATGCAGCCAAATTAGTTGTGGTTCATTTAAAACCTTACTTATTGTTTTGATTATTATTTCCATTTAGTTCCTACATATGGATTTTCACTAAAAACTTTGTTCTCAACGTTTACAATAAGCTCTTTTTACTAAAAAGAGAAATCAAAAGATTTATAGCCCTGGAGTTTGTACAAAGTCTGAGCATGAAAAGTGAACCAACTAGACACAATCCATGGGTCTTGAATTCCAAAATCTACCAGTCTATCATTGTACTAAATCTATAGAATGCAACCCTCCCCCTCACATTGTTATACTGTACCAGTCAATGGACCAGGTTTAGCATAAGTTATTTTAATTTAATCAAACCTAAAACACATTTCATTATTTGAGAATATGATCTTTTTTCCCCCTTATTATTACCAGTAATAATTAGTCTTCAAACCTTTTTACATTTTATTACATTTGATTATTTGAAATACAGGCATTCTTATACCTGGAACTTACTTGGAAATATAGGGGACTTGAACTCAGACTTTCAAGCAACCTTCAACTATTCACACTTGCTTGAAAGTCACACATTTCAAGTTGCCTATATTACAATTAAGTTCCAGGTATAAGAATACCTGTATTTCAAATATTACACATTAAGCCTGCATTCTGCCCATCCATCTTCTGTGTATTTAAATGGATACTGTCTTATACATGAGGGGTCAGAGTGACCTGAGGTCAACATGGACATAACAACAATATTGGCATCAGCATGGGATTTGGGCAGATGGCTGAAGAGTTGGAGGTTAGAGTAGATTGAAGCCTATCTATTAAAGTATAAAGATTTGCTATCTTAATATAAACTGTGCACTGATTATATATGTGTGTGGGCGATGATAATCTGGACCAACTGATGAGTGCTGATTCAGCATAAAATATGGATATTGATGATTATTTATCTTTTTTATATGTGTGTGGTGATCATGTGTATCAGTATATGAGATAGTGTGAATAGTTGAAGGTTGCTTGAAAGTCTGAATTCAAGTCCCCTATATTTACATTTGATTATCCAAAACTAATTTGTGATAAGAAGCATCAAAGCATATGATAAAAGATATTGTGATGTCATAAGAAGTCTCATTCAAAAAACCATTATTGTCACAATAAAATGTAATACTTATGATTTTAATGAGTATGTAAATAATTTTACAGCTGTTCAAATAAGTAATGCTAAGAATATAAACATATTCATAGAACAATCATGTTTGAATACATTACTAAGACACTTTGAACACACAAGGTCCCCAAAGTTTTTTTTTAAAAATAAACCTATAAATAATGTCACCTATTTGTTATAACAATGCCAATATAGTTTGTGAGATTTGACAAAATAGTTTTGCATTGACATAAAAGAAGCCGTATGTTATTTGTAGACTTATTTTAATGATCCTTTAGGAAACATTTTGTAAATTATCATAGTCTTTTATCTTACAAAATATATTGACATGAATGTAATAAAAGATGAGTAACATTTACTGAGTTATTTAAATGAGCCTTCAGGAACATAGCAGTAAATAGCCTTAGCAAAATATTTGGACATACTTGTTCCATGAATAAGTTCAAATATGAGTATGTAAAGAGTATTAATGAAATAAGTCAATATACTTTTTCAATTAACAGTTTTTTTAAAAAGTACATTGTAATAAATAAACATTGCTAATACAATGCTACTAACAGAAGTTATAATCATTAAAGTATCACATGATCGCCATTACACTTATGCGATCTGTTAAACAGCAGCAATTCTCTGCAATAGTAGTGTCAACCAATGCAAAACAGTCAATGGATGATAGAAGATTTGAGCATCAAAATCCCTATCTAGTGCTCAGTTAACCAATATCTCCATACTTTCTAGTTTGTGAGCATCATCAGTGAGGAAACCTTGCATCTAGGAATACTGCACATAGAACCAACATTCCTCGCTGGTTCAGGACATAAGCTAAAAACAAGTCTGGGGATATTGAATGAGTAGGTCCTATATAAAGATTTTAATCCATAAACTATCTAACATTTATTGGTTACTATGGCTTGCACTGGATGGCATTACTGTATG
Organism: Epiperipatus broadwayi; assembly: GCA_028023455.1. Taxonomy (NCBI): domain Eukaryota; kingdom Metazoa; phylum Onychophora; class Udeonychophora; order Euonychophora; family Peripatidae; genus Epiperipatus; species Epiperipatus broadwayi. Next base: position 3,395,111 of record JAQFVV010000090.1, on the reverse strand, counting down.
AAAAGGGTTGCTACTGTTTTAAATTATAATCACTGGTAATACTTAAGGTCAGATATGTACATCTATTAAAAATATTGATTCAAAAACTTTTATTATTCTGAAGGTACTATCATTAATCAACAGATAAAATAACAATTGCTCATTAACACAAATTTGTCAAACTTTGCAAGAGCAATTATGTCTATCCCATATTAGTCATCTATGTTAGCTTGAGTAATCAACCGTGCAATTGGATGTCTTAAAAGAAAATTATCTGGAAATAACTTCTAAAAAAATTGTACCCATATCTACTAGTCATTTACTATTAAGTTCTTAATCCTGCTATAATTTGGTTTGGTAGCAAAGTGGTCCATTCTGAAAATCCAAATCTGTGAATCATCATCCAGTTTTTTCACTTTTAATGCTCATATTTCCTATAATTTCCCAAATAATAAAACAGATCATTAATTTTTATTAAATTTGTATATATGTGGGAATTTTCTCCTGTATCCAGTAAATAATAAATTTAGTTTAAATTAGTTATGTGATATGTTAATTATTTTTAAACATCAAAATGTCTGCACTTCCCTCATAAATACCATTATTAAAATATAAAGTAATTTGGTTTCCTTTCAATTTTGCCAAAATTAAAAACAAGTTGTAGAAATTTGAGATACTGATTTTTAATGGTTTTTGATTATTTGTGAGATACAATCAGTATTCTGAATGGTTTGAGGGGATGGGAGAGTAGCAGAATTTAGAGCAAAGGCTTATTGACCCCAATACAGTTTTATCGTTTATGAACTCCTGAGAAATTAATCATTTGATTATTTTTATTCTAGAGCAGTCATAGAATGACTGGATCTTAATCTCAAAGTCCATGAATTACAATTCAGATTTGTTACTTCTGGTGCTAGAACATATTATAAACCATGGAGTAATAAAGAAACCATCACATTATTTTTTATTCATTATATAGTAAAAACAAGAAAGTATTAAAGATTAATGTCATTGTTTTTATTTATTTTAAATATATCAATTAATTAACTTAATAGTATTCTGTATTATGGACAGGTCAAATTCATCTATTTTTCCACTTAAGTGTCTTTATTTAGCTCTTTCATTCCAATGTATCTCTTCCCATCTTTTATATCATCCAGCAAGGTCAATCTTTTTCTTTCTTTTTTTGTTTTGCTCATCATTTTGTCTTTCATTCCATTATTATTTCTTCTTAATATATGTCCAATCCAGTTTTTTCTTTTTATCTCTAATTTCCTCAATCATTTTTTTTTATTTTAATTTATTCGATTCAAAACTTCCTCATTATTATTTCATTCATCCAACTAATTTTTCTTATCCTTTTCCATGACATTTCGGTGGCTTCCAATCTGTTCCTATTTTTTTTATTGTCCACGTTTCACAACCATACAATAGTACATTCCACATTTAACATTTAAGTAATCTTTTCTTTGTTTTTTTAAATATATATAGATAGGTTTTAGAATTTTTTATGCTCATATATAAGCAAAAACAACAATAAATTATAACTATTTCTGCAGATCAGATAAAAAATAAACATAAATGTGTGCATTTCATTTATTTATTTTTTAAATTAAAAATTCAATTTTCCGCCCTTTGTTTTTGTGAGTGTTTGTTTTATCAGTTTTACTGTTAAGAGAATTTTGTTGGAAGTTTAATTCATAAATAAATGAAATTAAAATTAGATTTATTTTATTAAAGACTAGCTTCTTTAATGATAGGAAAGGTCATTAAAGTTTATAACTCTAATCAGTGACATCTTTTGAAAAACTATGTCAAAAGATTAGTGAAGGAACGATAAACTGTCACTACCATTATCAAGGGAGGCAACTTAGTATTTTACCTCCTGCTATCTTTTGCAAAGAACATAACATTTTAAAATATTTTTTAGTGTAAAAAAAGAGTTTTAAGTAAAAAATAAGGTCTACAGAAAAATCAGTCAAAGCTGGGTTAAGTTACGCATACTTTTGCTTTCTTTTCTACCTGCTGTCTTCATAATAATACAGATTAAATTTTAATATATGTAAAGAAAAATAAAGTTAAATATCATAACCTCAAAATTTCTTATTATATTAATTGTGCATTTAAATTTAAAGCAAAACGATTTTATATTTTCAAAGAAAAAATAAAATTCTATAAGCCAGTGACGCAAGAATTGAAGTAAAAATATTTTTTTTGTTTATCTTCTTGTTTTTTCATTTCAAATTTTAAAATCAAATAATAAAAATGTCTGACAAAGTATTTTGACGATATTTTGAGCATAAATTGAGTAAAAATGAAATGAAACGCAATTGTAAAGAAGAGACTATAATTATAGCTTTAGAGTGACAATTTAAAAAATGAGAAGAATTAAAAAAATAAAGGCAATATGGAAAAAATAAATCATATTGAGGTGTAATATTTAAAAATGTGTTTACAATTAATAATTTGTGGATTCTAGAAGAAGCAATCCATTTTTGAATGGAAAGGAAAGAGATTTAGAAATGAAAATATCAAGATATCAAAGTACATAGAATTTCCACAGAATCAAAAATTATAGCTATTTCACAAGATATAAGAAAATTTCTATTTAAGGATTTTTGAAAATACAATGACGAAATCATAAAACCAAACAGTATGTTCTTCAAATTCTGCCAATGTGATGGAACTGCTTCAATGATCAAACACACTACATTCTCATGAAGATGCACAACCATCCCAATCGGAATGATCTACTTATGTTAGATCACTCAGAACTTAGCAAGATGCCAGATTTGCAAACTCCAAAATACACACAACCTCAAACAACTAATCTCCTGTTATCAGACCAAACTGATTTAACAGAAAGGTCAGACCTGGAAATGCAAGAAACCAGACCAATTTCTTCCTGGTACTGAAGCTGTTTTGTCATACACTGAAGGGTCTGATTTGTTGCATCCCAAATCCAAAAGAAAATCAGTAAAGTGGGAAAGAGAATCTAAAAGCTCCCCATCCTTCCTTCTTTCAGATGCAAGCTCAGACTTAGATAAAAGTTTGTGCAGAAAATGATCAATGTAATTCAAAAATGAAGGGAACAAAGTTAAAATCAGGTAATCATGAACTGATGCTAGTTTTGCCTCAATTAATAAACTCTGCAGATAAGATCAATGAAAATCAGGAAAATCATGAAAACTGACATGTTCACATCTTTTAAAGGTACTGGAAAATGATGAAATGCGAAGTGACAGATATCATCAAGACAAGGGTGTAGAACAGAAAATTAGTGAAACTGACAATCTTGAAATGATGCAGCACAATCTAGAAACAATATATTCTAATGATGAAATCAAGACAAAAAGCAGTACTTACTTCAATGAAGATAGAAACCTTATCATTTGTGACAAATATAAGGGTAGATGGGGGCAGAATCGATATGATGTGTGCCTTCATCTGATCATCTCAGAGGGAATAACAGATAAAGAAATAACATGTGAAATGCAGCAGAAATAGAATGTTAATTAGGGGAAAGGTAATTATAGAAGGAACCCTATGACATGCCATTATTCCTGGTAGACATGTCGGTCCACGTCAATGCAGAGAAAAGCCTGGACAGTTGGCATATCACTAGCACCAGCCATGGGTGCCATATGGGTAAGCTTTTTCACTGATCCTGTCAGTTTGAACATTAAGGTCTTTGAGCAATTCAAAGGTTAAGAACTTAGGTTCTGAAAATTACTGACTAATAATGGTTTTCAAGTACAGAAACGATGCCTCAAAGATAATACCAAACTAAGTTATTGTGAATACTAGTCACAGAGGCTTATGGAATGAGGCAGGGTTTTTGTTGCAATTGTGGTTTAAATCTCTGTCATTATTATAAATTTATTGATATATACTTGATAGAATCATGAGTTAAGCTTTCTATGACATATGAACTAAGAATGTAAATTCAAACAATTAAACTGGGGATAATGAAGCCCACTGTGTTTTCAATCTCATGATTGCCATAGATGTATCCATATACACTTAGTAAATTCATTGATTAAACTTTGTAAAACATAAGATGTAAAAATATAAATTCAAATTTTAAGTGAAGTCAATAAAGCACTTCTGATATAAAAAAAAAGTTGTTGGATTTGATGCTATCTACTATTGTAAAATCATACATTCATTAGATTGGACGAATAAATGAATAAATAATGAAAGACTTTCTAAACAAGTGTTTCATGGTGAACTTGAGTAATGTTTTTGTAGTAAAGACAGATTCCCATTTGCATTATAAAATTCATCTCAAAGATATTCTAAAAAGCGCAACATTGATTATTTCTATTAGCAAGATGTGGCAGACATTAAAATACATCTGAGAGTTACAATTAGGCATAGTGTTGTTGAAATATTTAAAAAAGAAACGTTTTCTTCTGAAAAAATTAAAAGATAGTATCTAAAAATATCAAGTAAACAAAGAAATGAATCAGTATATAGTACATAATATATGGCAGTTGAAATCTGAAAATGAATTCCAAGAGATTGTAAAAGACCTAGAAAGAAACTGGATGTGAGATAAATGGATGAAGTAAGAAAGTCTGCTGGGATGGTGTGGAGAAGAGAGGGTAGAGATCAGAGAAGATGGGTTGAACTTGGAGATACCTTTATCCTGCAGTGGATCAATAATGTTTGAAAATGATGATGATTAATCTATTTTATATATAAATACATTTGTGGTTCACAGATTCCGTTGTATAGTTGTCACAAAATTAATCTCTAGATCAGTTTTCCAAAATTCATTTTTCTTGGAGTTAAAATGGCCACGTTTGTTTAGGAGTGGATGCTATATGACAGTATGTATACATTGTGAGGAGAGCATTTATTAAATGTCAATTTTTCAAAACAGCAGTCTACTATTTCAGTATTTGTTATTGCATTCTATTTGGCTATTATAAGAAAGAATCACCTAATGAAAATATATTCAAATATTGCATCAGTTATAATGATGAATGTAACAATATGAAAATAAAGGAAATACAAAATATCAAGCAATATAATTTATTAATAGTTTATTTTAAAATTTGTTAAAAAAAGAGAAACCTATTTAAATAAAGAAAACCCATAAAATTATATTTTGCATAAGTAGATAATTTAAAGGAAGGTATTCATATTTTCTTTAAATTTTTTGATATTTGAGTATCCGAATGTATTAAAATATCAAAATGATACTTTGCTGAACTGCAAAGGAAATATTTTAATAATTTTGGAAATATTTTATTATTTATTCCGTTTAGATAGGTGTATTTTAGACCTAAATTTATATTTTAGAACTACAAAATAATAAATATACTTTTATAATAGAATAAGTGTATCATTATTTTGTTTTATTAGAAATTGGGAGATTTATTTTAATTATTTCCTGCTACAAAAACAGTAGAATATTATTATTTTATTAAATAAAGATAATATATTGTCATTATTGTTGTAAGGCTTATTTTACTTGAAGTGGCTGCAATGAAGGCTATCTTATTTTATTTTTTGTTATTTACTGGTAAAACTTACAGTATAAATATTTTTATATTATTTTTTTGTTGTTGATGTAAATTTTTTTTTAATTTTATAATCTATTGTAATAGATATAATTTGTTTAATCATAATAAATTTTTAATTGTTTTTAAAATTAATATCCTAGTTGAGTTTTGATTTGACTGCCTGTTATTCATTTGATTTTTCATTCCACATTCGCAATCCATTGCTTAAAATATTATTTCTATTATACTTGATTGAGTAATAAAGTATATTATTATTATTATTATTATTATTATTATTATTATTATTATTATTATTATTATTATTATTATTATTATTATTATTATTATTATTATTATTATTATTATTATTATTATTATTATTATTATTATTATTATTATTATTATTATTATTATTATTATTATTATTATTATTATTATTATTATTATTATTATTATTATTATTATTATTATTATTATTATTATTATTATTATTATTATTATTATTATTATTATTATTATTATTATTATTATTATTATTATTATTATTATTATTATTATTATTATTATTATTATTATTGTACAAGATATGATCATTGGTGATTATATAAAATGATCTAACATTAATTTGGGATACTAGATATTGCCACTATATTAATATATATTATATTTTGAGAATGCCATATAAAATAAAGAAAGGTTACATAATGTTTACTTTGAATCTTATTATTTTATTTATATTTTATTGCTAAACATTGATTATTAAATAGATTTAATGTTAAGAGTCATTAAGTTATCTTAGTTGCTTATTGTTGTAATTTTTCATAACGGTAAAATCCCTCATCATATTTAATTACAGGGTCTTAATTTATTTATTTATTTTATTATTGGTGTTAGAAATGAACCGGAGATTATTTTTAAAAGAACTGCAATAGTTATATTAAAAGATGATAGGTAAATATTATTAGTTGATCTTAAATTTTCAGTTAGTATTTTTATTAAAGGAGTAGTAATTAATTTATTGTCATTTCCATAATAAATTTATAAATCTTTTATTTTAGGACTGTTATATGGGTGTTTAAATACATGAAAATATTATGTGATAGTTTGTTATGTGAATTTAGTGGGGTAATATTTTTATGCCATTCAGAATCTTTAGGGATGTATCCTCAATGTTTAAGCCATTGTACTTTGCTGAATGTCTCATGTAAAGAGTTTTCATAACTCTATTTATTTTTTAATCAAACCATATTTATTTGTATAGATGAGCTAGTTATAAATTAAATTTATTAGTAAAATGAAGGAGTTGATTATTCTAGTTAGAAACCTAATTATTTATGGTGAACCTAAGGGTTATTATATTTTAATACTATAACTTTCTTATAGTTAATTATTAGAAAATATTACGTTTAAGATATATTACATGCCAGTAATATTTCTTGAGCTAGTCAGAAGAGTATTTTTTTAATAATCATTGTTTATGTAACTTGACTGTAGTATAATAAGAGTTATATAATAGTTAGCCGGATTCTTTCAATTAGTTTTCCTTTTAAGTAAGGGTACAATATAAAGCTGTTATTTTTTGATTTATAATGTGGATGTGAGGCTTGGACATTTTGTTGACATAAGGGCACTAACAACATTTTATTTAAGGATATTTATAAAAAATCTTAAAATATGATGGTGAGATTATAAGATTCATAATTATGCTGTTCCGCTTATTGGATGTGATGCTATGGCTTTCACTACTGTAAAATTATATGTTTTTTAAATTGGATATGTGAAACAAATAGAAGACTTCATAAGAAGTATTTTAGGAGAATATTTTCCTTGTTTTTTTAGGAGAAACAAACTCCGTTTGCTTTACAACTGTTTTCTAGATACTACAAAGTTGATTGTTGTCATTGAAAAGATATGGTTTAGGATGAATACAATTTAAAGCTACAATTAAATAAGGTATTGATATGTTTTATTTAGAAGCTGATATGTCTTAGAAATAGAAGAATCAACCAGCATGTTCTGTATGCAGATGAATATGCGGTCCACATATTGGTTTGCTTAGTTGTCTCAAAATTCATTTCTAGTGTGATATGAATTTCAGCTATCTATCATGTTTTTCTTGCAGTTGAATACTTGATTGCAAATGAAGAATGATAATTATAAATTAGACAAATCAGAACATCTTTCAAGTTAAAAAATATAATTCCTATCAAGATTGTAAATACCAATTAATATATCCCTCAACTTACTCTGTATAATACTATAAAACCCACAGTTATAAAATCACACTTCATTTGGATTGGACATGTATGAAAAATGAACAATATGAAACTTTCTACAAACTATGTTATGATAAATTTGATTATGGGTTTCATGATAGAGATGGCTGTCCACTATAAAGACTAAAATTCTTTATGTTTTTTTTCATTATTGTTGTAATAAATTAGCAAAATTACATTCACAACTGAAGGGGTTTTATTATTTACTTATTAAATACAGTTGACAATGCTTTCAACGTGGGATAGTAGAAGCACAACTCTCACTGATTATGCTCCCAAATTTATTGAGGCATAATGATGATAGTTATTTAAAATAGATTTTAAGTATGCCACATATTCAAACATTGTATAGTATTTTCTTTCTTATTAATGTCATGATTGTGGTTGGTAAAAATCAAGCTTCCGTAACTCTTCTCTTTCTGACATCTCATTCCATGCAGATTATATTGATGCTTTGGATCAAAATCATAACCAAATTATTGTTTAAGTTCTTAGAAAATGAACTTTTATTTGGGATTATTTTTTGCATGTAATCTCAAGTACAAATCTGTTTTCTGAGAACATGAATAATTCAATCATGCCTTCAGTCCAAAGAATGTCAATCAAGTCTGCATGGAATGAGGTCACACAAAGAGAAAGTTAAGGAGTTTGCCAATTACAATCTCATCATTAATAAGAAATAAAATAATATTCAACTTTTGAATAAGTGGAATATTTAAAACCTAATTTAAATAATTATCATAAGTATTCCTTAATAAATATGATTGCCACCTAGCCAATCAAAGTGAGGTATGGATCAGGTGTCGCACAACAAAAGAATATTCAACTGTATCTAAAAATTAAAAATAAAATGTTTTCAGTTGTGAAGATAAAAAATCGTTTTGCTAATTTAAAGACTATCTAAAAGATATTCTAAATTACTACAATTCTGGTTATTTCCATTGAGAATACATGACAGAGAATGGAATACTTTGTAAGCTATAATTAGACATGATGTTGTAACATTTTAGAAAGAAAAATTTCCTGCAGAAGGTAAAAGTCAGTAAAATATCAAACAGATAATGGATTTAAAAAAAAAAAAAGAGCATTTGCCAATTGCTCAACAATCTTTGTGATAAATGCTTAGCCAGAGAAAGCATTTAAAATATCCCTATCAGGAACACCCCCCCCCCAACCTCTGACCATGGTTTCATGCTTTGGCACTCCTCAGAAAGGCGCTAGGATAGATAATGGATTTGCATATTCTACATGTGGACCTACTTGCGGTTTTTCAGATCATTTTGTTTAGTCATCGCTAAATTTTTCTCTAGTGTATTATTATGGTTATTGTTATTTTCTCTTTCACCTTTTATATTCTCTTAAAATTGAAATGGTTATATTTGTTTGTGAGAGATTGCTTCTGCTGGTAATCACTACCTTCCAAAGATGTACAGCTTCAAAAACTGCAATGGATCTGTTCAAATGTTTAATATCATACAACATTGATATTCCACTAATACAGGGTAATCAAATATTAATCCGGGTCTATTTCTATTTTTTTTAGTTCTAGCTTATAACTAAGCTGGGATGTTTTTTTTTCTTTTTTGTTGTGTTGATCTTTATATTTTACTTATTTTTTACAGCTTATTATTACGTTTTCTAAATTCAATAAATGTTTCAAATAGAGCAATTTGCAAAATTATGCACTAAAAATACTTCAAAGAATAAAATAGGGTCATAACAAATAAGCAATCGTACCAACAGGGTTAGAATTCACGGAAATGTTCAGTGTGTCCATAGCTCCAATTTTTCTTAATTAATTTATAATTATTATGACAGTATACGAGCTATAACGAGAAATAAAAAATAGCATCTAATATAAAATTTATTCAAATTACGAAGGCAAAAATTCCAGTAGATAATTGTATTATATATTAATAATTTTTGACATTAAACAAAATCATATAAGTAGTAAAGTCCCCTCTTAATGCGTTAATTTATTTTTTTTAAAAAAACTGAACTTTAAAAGAATTAGTGACATATGTGTTGCCTGTCATTTTTCTTTCTCTTGATCTTGTCTGCTTCGTTTACCTTATTGAAGACGTTTAATTCTAACTGTCTTTTGCATGTCTAAAGCTTGTTCCATGTGTTACAAATGATATAGCATCCTTCAAAGTAATTATTAATGGCAAGTCATTACAGTTTTCAACAAACTGTCTTGTTATATTTTAGGTTGCCTTTGAAAGAAACAAAATAATTATAAAACGGCTTTTTACTAAAATCCTTCGCTAATTTTAACTAAAATACAAGTCAGTAATTGTTTTATTTTTATTTTCTTTTTTACTGGGTTGTATAAAAGATCGTAGTAATACATAATGTATTACATATATATATGTGCGTAATGCTAAGCGACAGCCTACCGTTTGCATTTTTAGCAGCGCCACCTAAAATTACGAGATCCACATCAAGCAGACGAAATTTTATCTACTTGATTTAAAACTTTCTAAATCCAGGTAGCGCTGCTAAAATATATAAGCTTAGGTTGGCATAACATGTAATACCTTAATATTCAAAGTATGGCATTTTACTACTGCATGAATCATGCAGGATGTCCTGTATGATTTGTGCATTTATAGTGTGATTTACGCTGGAGTTCATAATCCCTATTTCACAGGCCACATTTATCATTTCTGACTTTCAAAATTTTTATAAACTTTTGAGTAATAAAGGGGATTTGATGATAATGATGATGATTATAATCCTTATTATTATATATTTCATTCATAGATACATTTTGGGTTAATAGTTAAAGAATCAAGTCATACATCACGTGATTTAATCTAATAAGCTTGTATTACAATGTAATATAATGAGCATGTTAATAGCTCTAAACAAGTTTATCCAATAAATGCCACAAGAGAACGCATTTAAAAGTCTCTATCTAGAATTATCCTTATCCTCAAATTGATTTCAAGCTACTGCCAATATTATATTGATAAGGCTATTAATATATGTTGTAGCTGAAGCTTGTTCAGACTCATATAACTATTTAAATTAGATAGCTGGATTCGAAGACATACAGATGTCTGAAAATTTCAAATTTTCTATTTAATAGTTAGGTATTAGATAAATGCTGGGCTTGAGTTGGTATTTTAAATCTAGTGTCTGAATAATCTAGTACCTCACTGGGAATAGCCAGTAGCTAGAAACCGGTTGAGGATAGGGATAATTTTAGATAGAGATATTTAAATGCTTTCTCTTGTGGCATTTATAAAAAAAGCTTGTTTAGAACTATTAGCATGCTCATTATATTACATTCATAATACAACCTTATTAAATTAAGTCACATGATGTATGACTTAATTTTTTTACTATTATGGTTTGGCTTTTGTGACTTTAATGATGTTATATTGCTAACACTATTAATATATTGTATAGCTGAAGTTTGTTCAGACTCATATAGCTATTTATGTTAGATAGCTGGATTTAAAGACATATAGATATCTGAAAATTTCAGATTTTCTACTTAATAGTTAAGTATTAGATAAATGCTGGGCTAGAGTTGGTATTTTAGATCTAGTGTCTGAATAATCTAATGTCTCACTGATGAAAGCCATTAGTTTGAAATCGGTTTGGGAATAGGGATAATTCTAGATAGAAATTTTTAAATGTTTTCTCTTGCAGCATTTTTTTTGAAAAAACTTGTTTAGAGCTACTAGCATGCTCATTATGGTACATTTTGTGTTATTATTTGAGTGATTGATGCCTATTATTAATATTAAGGCACTAATATTTTGTTTAATTATGTATACAATTTTTATTTGCTATCCTAAGAATTTTCTTAAGTCTTTTTTAGAAATTCTCATATTGATAAAAAAAAAATCAATCAATCTGAACATGATATGTATTTCTAAAACAATTTACTATCAGGTTTATTAGAGATCATCTATACTTCATCAATGCTATATGAATACAAAGACATGTTCAATTTGGTGTCAGAGCTTGACTGTTTAAATAAGTAATGAATTTAATACAATCCTATTTCGAATGCCTTAATACCAATATAAAAGGCAGAAGACCAGGTTTCAACTTTTTTCCCCATCATCAAAAAATCTTATAATAAAGCAATTCATTCATATAATAATGCTAGAATTATATAAATACCACAACTATACATAATACAATATCAGAGGTCAAATATTCAAACTGGCAGTAAATTCATTACAAATCTATTTTTAATTATCTGATATCATTGTATGGAGAGAGTTGCTAATGTTTTAATAGCTTGCATAAGAATAAAAAAGGTAATTATGTGATGTTTTAGTACTTTAATACTATTCTTACATAAATACAACTTTGCTCAATTTTATATCAATTCTTGAACAATCAAAGACACAATTCTATTTCTTATAAGTTAATAAATGCCTTGTGTATCAATATTGTGTCTTTAAAAATAAGGGTATTAAATTTACTCCCATTTGAATGTTCAAGATTAGTCATCAAATTAGCATAGTACTTGTGTTTATTGAAGAATAGCAATACTAAATCAATGTAGTCACAGTCAATTCTAGGATATCTGGTTAGAAGTGAAGCTTGAAACAAGTTTTGCCATTTTATCAATGTACTAATATTAAAATTTAGAACATTCTTTAGATAGTGCATGAATAATTATTATTATTTCATTTAATTACATATTTATAACAGTGATCGTTATTTATTTAGATAATGATTAATATATAAGGTTCTTTATAAAAAAACAACAACCTTTTCATTATTTTTTCTTAGAATATTGATATTAACTCATTAGAAATAGGGCTGTGATTAATTTACTGCTAATTTGAACATTAATAAATAGGTATTGAATTGAGCATAGTAATCATATTTTATATAAGAATAGCAGTGATGGAATGTCAGTCACTTTTAGGTAATTGATTAAGGAAAGCCTTAAAATATATATCTTTATTGGTTCTTTTTTTCAATGAATGGGGTAATATTTCCATCAAAAATTTTTTTAAGTAGTTATATATATATATATGCAAATCTGTTTTCTTTTAGAAAAAAGGCACAGAAAACATTGTACACAAGGTTATGAGTGTTTTAATGAAAGTGCCAAATTTACAATGTCCCACCAAAAGTGTGATGAGTAAAGTCCTATGTCAAGATGGTGCTGTTCTTTGTATGGAAATAGCATTGTTCACTCAGAATGCATTCATAATAATCTGGCATTTAAAACCTGTGTAATGTAGTAAAGCTTAAACAATTAATTTTGCAGCAAAGTGAGGCCTGTACAGTACATCATAGCAACATAACTAGTATTCAAAGCCTGGAGTGTGAAACAATTTTTTAATTAATATTTGTGACATAGAAGTGGTAAAGAGAAAATTGATGGAAGCATTAAAAGGTAGCATTTTGCAAGTGCTTCTGAATTATTTCAGAAAATGAAAAACAAGATTAGATCTGTGCATTGCATTAAATAGACTATATTTTAAAAGAGATTCAATTTACATCATCTAAAACTAAATACACAGTTTTTATTTACAAAATTCTGTTTATATTTGGGTTTTCCTATAAAGGTATCCTGTAATATTTGTGTATAAACAATATCTTGAAACAAAATAACTACTGGTCTTTTAGATAAAAATGCAAGCAACAAGACAAATGTTATACTTCATAAATGGCTAGTAAGCAAATGCATAGAGAAGGTTAATTGAAGGGACCCTATATCTCACATTAATTTAATGTGAATATTTTTTAATCAATTTCAAATTATATGAATTTATTTTATCTGCAGAAAAGCAAGATTTATCTATTCATTGTGCTTAACAGTCAATTATGTACTGTCTACTGGTAATGGAGGAAAAGGGACATTAATTTACAACTTTCTTAGGTACCAAAAGCTTAATATGGCTCTAACATATAGTCTGTAATCAAAGATTTATATCACATGTTCAACTTTTGATTTCATGTTATACTAGTTTTATATTTTTGATTTTATTGTAGATTTTAATTAATTTTATACAATTGTTATTGTTGGTTACTATTAGCATTACTGTTATTATTATTTCTCCTATTATTATTAATGCTGTTGTTGCTGTTATAATTATTAATGTAGTTGTTGTGGCTATTTTTTCTTATGTTATTGCTGTTATTATTACTGTAATTGCTGTTGCTGTATTTTATTATTATTGCTGTTGTCTTATGGCTGTTATTTTTATTGTTGCTGATGCTGTTATTATTATTATTGTTGTTGCTGCAATTATTATTGTTATTATTGCTTCTGTTATTATTAATTGTTGAGGTGGTTGTTATTCTCATTGTTGTTGTAGCTCTAATTATTGCTATTGTTGTTCATGTCACTATTATTGCTATTATTGTTGTTGTGGTGACTATTAATCCTATTATTAGTGTTGGTGTAATTATTATTATGGTTATTCTTGTAGCTAAAATTATTGTTATTGTTTTGTTACTAGTATTATTGATGTTGTTGTGGCTGTTAATGTTATTGTTACTTCTGTTATTATTATTATTGTTATGGCTGTTATTGGTATTATTGTTGCTGCTATTACTGCTACTGGTGTAGGGGCTGTTATCTTTAATGTTGTTGTTATTCTTATTATTGCTGCAATAGTTATTTTTGTTGTTATTATTATTGTATTATTGTTATTGCTGTTATTATTGTTATTGTTGTGACTGTTATTTTTATTGTTGTTGTTATTATGATTGTTGCTGTTGAAGTTATTTTATGGTTGTTGCTGTTATTACTATAGTTGTTGCTGTGGCTGTTATTGTTCTTGCTGTTATTATTAGGAGTTGTTGTTATTCTTATTGTTGTTGATATTATTATGCTGTTGTTAGCTCTAATTATTGCTATTATTGTTGTTGCTGTTATTATTACTTTTATAGTTGTTGTTGTGACTATTGATCTCACTGTTTCTGTTATTATTATTATTATTATTATTATTATTATTATTATTATTATTATTATTGTTTATTATTATTATTATTATTATTATTATTATTATTATTATTATTATTATTATTATTATTATTATTATTATTATTATTATTATTATTATTATTATTATTATTATTATTATTATTATTATTATTATTATTATTATTATGGTTGTTGGTGTTGTTGTTATTATTATTGTTATTGTGGCTGTTATATTTGTGGTTGTTGTTATTATTATTGTCATAGCTCTGATTTTTGCTATTGTTGATACTGCTGTTATTATTACTATTATTGTTGTTGTTGTGACTATTAATCTTATTGTTCTTGTTGCTGTTATTATTATGGTTGTTATTGTAGCTATAATTATTGTTATTTCTGACTGGCCTCTAGCGGCTCAACGGACCAGTCATTGCTCAAATCATATCACCTTTGAAACAATAAAATATTCACTTTTAATCTGGAATTTCGCCTCAAAATGATTTTAAACAGACTGTAAGAATTAATTTTATTAATCTGCACTTTTACATTTGTTTTTTAAAAATTTACGTTCACATTTAAGCTTGATTTAGATCCCACCTTGATTGAGTTGAATAACATCATCTCCTAACGTTCATGGCTGGCCTACAAGGCTCCAAGCCTTCAACAACTAACATTTTTTTACTTCAAAAATCTATAGTGGATAGTCAGGGGAAAAAAATATATAAACATTTAAATTTCCCAATAACAAAGCAAAACAAATCAGATAATTTATCAAAAGCAAAATGCTGTGTTTCTAAAATAAACACCTGCGCATTGAACGATAAAACGTTAAAACTTGGCAAACAAACACGAAGGGAAAATGACAAGGATAAGTTTCTTCATACCAAAGAGAAAACACTTAAAACAGAAGGAAACCCTTTACAAGACCCTTCTGATGGAGAATTAACTCCTCACCACATTGTTAAATCAACTTTAAATGAAAAACAAAAATTTTTTTTAGCCAAACATAAAATCTGCAGCGGCGAAAATACGCAAAAAGCAACTCAAATTAGAACAACGCGATCAGTTAACGTCAATCATGCGAATGTTATAGAATACAATACCATGAAGAGTTCTATCAAGCAAATTAATCTTTCCGCGAACAAGAGAAAAAATTATGAACCCAGTTTCACATCAACGCTTGTGCCTGAAAACAAAACAAAAAACCCAGATCACACTAGTAGTGAAGAGTCTACAGACATCAGCTCTTCCTCTGAAATAAAGCAAAACATTGGATATTTCAAACATCAAGATGATAATCATGATTCCAATAAAACAACAAATGAACAATTTAAGCAATCACAAAGATATATAACTAAACCAGATTATACACAAAAAGATAATATAACAGCCAACACTTATGCAAACATTGTAAAATCCAACAATAATGACAAATCAGTAACAGGAAACATAAAACACAATTCAAATAATCTGCAAGACAATAATGAAGCCACACAACAATTGATTGAGTTGATGGGGGAGTTGGATGAGGCATCAGATACAGGAATGTTTATACATGAGCCATCAAACAGTTCTCATGACCAACTCAATAATCATCAGCTTTATACTGAAACAGTTACCAAATTCAATGAAGCCATGCCACAGGATTACTAAAATCTTTTGCTATCTTCAATGATAAAGCCTCACTCATTCTGTCCACTACAGACCACTTACTAAGATTATTCCCTTTTTCAACCAGTAAACTCTTCGACCTGCTAAAAGCCCAAGATCTCTGGAAAATTATTCAAAGGGTATCATATCACCCCAACCCTCGTTATATAATTCTCCAATTTACAAACATCATGGCAAAACAAGCTTTTAAAAATAAATATAGGATACTTGATAACAGATACCTAATTACCATCAATCCATAGTCCGTTACACTTCAATAAGTGGCAGGGTAAAAAATTGTGGTCTGGGATTCAATATTTCTGACTTACAAAATCTTCTAATGCCTTATGGGAAAATCACTTCTTTTAAATATCTTAGGGTCCCTGGAATACAAGAAGAAGTTCCGCAAAACATAGCACTCTTTCAAATTACATTAAAAAAGGAATAGTGCCATTAGATATCCCCCCCACAATCCGTATTGGAAGAGTGCCTCTTTTCATCTCATTCTGGGGAGTAGAATCACAATGTTTCGAATGCAGGAAGACGGGACACCTGATGCACAACTGCCCATCCAGACAATGTACCTCTTGCGGTACCTTTGCGGGTCAGTCACATCGGTGTGGTTCAAAAGACGAGCATATACAAGAACAGCAAAACATGCAACAAACAAAACCTGAAATAGAACGTAATCGAGATATAAATTTAGAGCATGAGACTTTTATCAAGCTGAAAACATATAATCATTCAACAAATGATTCTCATCAAAACAACATAAAAGATCAAAACTAATGCCAAGATGCCAACCCACTAGGATGCCACCAAACATGTCTAAATAAGACAAGCAAAACTTATTTCTCTTCAACAGACACTTGTTCTGACTTTGAGCAAGAAGAAATGGATGCTGAAACTAGGCAAGAAGAAACTGCAAGCCTCACAGAGTCTGGGCCTGACCATGTCCCTAAATCCTTCACCACACCATGCAAAAGGAAAAAGCACTGCAACAGAAACACACAATCCACCACCTTTGTTCACAACAATAACAATAGTGGAAATATCGATTCAAATGAGACCACCTCAACCTCTGATGACATACAGTGCAATGCCAGTCCCAACTATAAAAAATGGAAAGATGAATCCCTAAAATCAGATAATGACAATACATCAAACTCATATCATACCCAACCTGAAGCTAATACCTCTGGGCAAATAGCCCCCCAAGATTTAACATTATGGATCCCATCAACTGATCCTGAAGTCTGCCTAACGCAAAAAGACAACCAGCTCACTGCAAGTATTCTAGCTAATGAACAAGAAACCAAGCAACCTACTTCAAAATGTCATTCACAATAACATCACTCAACGTCAGGGGGCTTAACTCCAAAGACAGGGCGTTTGCTATCTCACATTGGTTCAAACTCCAAAAACCAGATATACTTTGCTTATCAGAAACTAAGCTTCACCTTCACACAGACCCCACAATAATAAAAACAATTGAGAGCTTTGGTTACTTTATATACTCTTTCTCCATCTCAGCTACCGCTGGGGTTGCTCTTTTCACCAATAGAAATTCAATTATTGACTTCTTCAAAATCCTGCACATAGATACCAATTGCATTATTGCTACTATACAAATCCGGGGTTTTCTGTTCACTCTTATCAATGTGTATCTGGTTAAAGATGAACAAATAGTACACAAAGTTATACATAATATAAACATAGCAATTAGATCGAACCCTAGCCCAGTTATCTGGCTTGGTGATTTCAACCACACTTTTGACCATTTTGAGAAAAAATATTTAAAGATGGTTGCTAGAAACATACACAGTGGGAAAGCACTCTTTCATGAAGGAGCCTTCTCTTTCTATACCAGAAGTACTCACTCGCTCATAGACCTCATATTCTACTCTCCTGAAATGATCTCGTTCATAGATACACAGCTCTGGCCTATTGCCTCTTCAGATCATCTCGCTGTTCAAGCTACCATCAAATTGCAAACACAACTTCATACATCAACCACCATCCCCCGGACGATGAGATTACTTAACAGGCACAATGTGCCCCCCCCCAATTAATCTCAGATATATACATCACCTTTCAAGAACAGAAGATATGGAATCTACCAGCATTACAAGGATGGAATACATTTATAACCACAACACAAAAGTTTATTAACCAATACAATAGATACCAGAAAGGGCCATTAAGATTACTCTCAGAACTTGATCAGATTATATCTGAACTGAAAAGCATCCAAGTTACAGAACACAATATCCCACAAATTCTACTCCTAAAACATACATATAAACAAACAAGAATGACTCTTGTGGAATATATTCGTATTAAGCGAGCACGCAATTATCTGGAACAACAAGATTGTTGGACTCCAGGTTATATCAGATGGGCCCTCGGGTCAGGAAAAAGAAATCACACACCCTCCTCTTTGTGCCTTGACGGTATTACTTACTCTGGCATCAGTATGCTTAACAAAATTAGGGATTATTATTCCACCAAACTGCAGCCCATTGGAACTGTTACCAGACGACACAAATTTGTGAAAGACTCAAATAACTCTCACAGCATTACTGAAGCTGATATCATCTCCAAAATTAAAAGCCTGCCTGAACACCCTCATCCCGGCATGCACGGAATTCTTAGATTTCTTCTGTTACACTTGGAAAAATTTACCATACATGTTACAAGGGGAATCATTGATCTCTTAGCCACTGATAGCGTACATCTTCCAGGGATCTATCCTATATCAGCGGTCTCTTTCATAAAAAAGAAAGATCTACCTGTAGACTTAAATAACATTAGGCCAATATCCATGGTTCCTTTCCTAGTCAAAATTATCGAAAGCATTATAAAAGATAAAATTCAAGAGAAAATCATATCAAAACTTTTCAGGCATCAATATGCTAAGAAGGGTTCATCGACTGGTGATGCTGTAAGCCGATTTTGACTCCTTGTTGATCATATCCGTAGAGCAAAACAATCCCGGCCAGTCGCAGTCCAACTAGACTTTGCCGGGGCTTTTGACTCTGTCCGAATAGATGTAATACTTGATGAACTAGAAGCACTTCAGGTTCCTTTGGCATACATTCAGATCATAGAGAATCTTCTAGCAAATTGAGAGATTTTTTTTTTTCTAAATGGGAGAATTGCCCCTGGGTTCAAACCCTGCATCTCCATTCCCCAGGGCTCCCCATTAAGTGCTCTCCTTTTCATGATCTATACAAATCCCTTGCTTTTGAGCATTGAGGATGCACTCCCTGGGATCTCCATCCCTCTTCTTAATGAAAACATCTCCCACATCTCCTACATGGATGATGTAGTGGTGTTTCTTAAATCACATGAAGAAATAAACATTCTTGAAAGCCTATTACAGCACTATGCTCAGACGCATGGGCTTACCATTAACAGGAACAAATCGGCAATTTGGAATATGAAAACAGCTAACAGAATAACAGGTTCATTACAAGCTATGCCTCAGCCTTTCTTGGGATTCAATATGTCACTATCCCCTACAGCAATGAGGATGGAAACACAACGAAGACTACTAAACAAAATAGACATCACCATAACATGCCTCTCAAGAATATATATATATCCACATTTGGAAAGGTTTCACTCTTAAACTCCCTCATACTTCCCAAGATTATATATTATCTTGCACCCATTTTAAACCAACAGAAGCTTTCATTAAAAAAGTAGAATCCCACTGTCTGCGACTCTGTAGAGATGGGCGCAGATCATTTATCAGTCTGCACACCCTTCAAAAGCCAAGAGACATGAATGGACTGGGACTGCATTCAATAAAGGTATTCGCAATACAGAGAACTTACAATATAATCCATAAACTCTATTTTGATTGCAGGACCTTCCAATGTCCACTTCCCAAAGAGCAAGTGCTTCCCACTGATAGACCGCCCCCTCAGAGGTTCACTCCCATCTGGCTTCAAATATAGATCTCATACATTTTTATGCACATAGTACCTTGCGACCATGTTCAATTCAAAAATAACCTATTGGGAAGCCTTCAACCTATCCAACTCAAATACCCAGAAGGCACACACTTATCTCCCCATCGACATAAACAAACTGCGCAAACTAGCCCATAGATTGAAACTAGCACCTAAACATACAGACTTCCTTCTCAAAATTAACCTTGGTAGCCTCTCCACTGCTATATTTCTTAATAGAAAAGGCTTCCACATAGATCCTATATGTTGTCTCTGTCTTTCCAACCCAGAAGATATGGACCATATCCTTTGCCTTTGTCCGGTCTGGCAAGGACTAAGACAAAACTTCCAGAAACACATTGATAATAATGGTCCAGATCTAACATCTCTTGAAGGAGTTTTAAATAGAGGCATTTTCGCTGAAATCAGGCTTGACACCTACATAAACTTTGCCATCTGGTTGACCAGATGCAAGGTGATTTTTCAAAAATTACCACTTAACGAAATCAATAACTGCTTCCTCAGCATAATTAAAAATATCCAAGAAACAGACAAGAGAGAGGCCGATCCATACCTAGCCATACTAACCTGGGAATTCACAACTGGTCTAAACAGCACCTCTCCAACCAACCCCTAAATAATTTATATGAAAATATCTATTATGATTTAATATCTTATTATGATTTAATAAAACCCTCCAACCATAACTTGCCAAAACAGGGTTTACTAACAAAGGTATTTCGTTATAGACTAGATGAATAATATTCACCTTGCATCCACAGGCTAAGTTCTATCATTCATTTTATATTCTACTGTCTTTTGGATCATTTCTTCTTTGTATATACCACCCTGTAACCCCGTCTAGTTATTTCTTGTTATCTTTTTATTTTTATTTTTTTTTTGTAATCACTTATAGGTCAAATAAAATTATCTTGAAAGAGTATTGTTATTGCTTGTTATTATTAGTATTATTGTTGTTAATAGGACTGTTATAGCTATTATTATTGTGTTGTGGCTGTTAAAGTTATTGTTACTACTACTACTACTACTACTACTACTACTACTACTACTACTACTACTACTACTACTACTACTATTATTATTATTATTATTATTATTATTATTTATGTGCTGTGATTTATTAATGTTTCACAATACTTTAATCATCACCCTCTTTGATAGTTTTTATTGCCCCAGCAATCTTCTTCAAAACTTTCATTTATCTCCAAACTATAGCAATTGAGGTTCGGAGATACAAATAAAAGTTCTGAAGAGAATTGCTGGGGCAATCGAAACTGTCAAAGAGAGTGGTAATTATAGCATTGTAAAACAGTAATAGAGTGCATAGATTATTTAATATTATATACTTTTGGCAATGCAGTAAGAAAGATTAATCATATATATTGCTGATAGGTTTAAGTATATTGGTTTTTAATTAATATTTAATCATATTTTATTAATCTGTGTTTATCATAATCGGGCATAAACACAACAATTATCATCAGCCTTGGAGAAATATATGAAATACATTATTAGTTGACCTTCATTGCCTTGCCATATTTCTGATCTTATAGAATACAGTTTCAGATAAAATTAAAACGTGTTTCACATAGTTAAGTTTTTCTAAGAATATTATTAAATAGTCTGTCTAGCCATTTCATTAAAATATCTAGATTATTCGTTTTCAACACAGATGTTAAATCTTTAAAAATATATCTGCAAATCATTTTTGTTACGATTTATTTTTTATACTCTTTACTACTTTAATCAGATAGATATCTCATTTCATTTGGGCATATTGACGTAGTAAGTATATTTAAGCTCGAATATTATGAAGGCCGCGTGATTTTTTATTGTTATAAAATAACAATAATATTTAAATGCAATCAGGTATAAAAATATTATTTTAGTTATTTTTAATATTTGCTTTTGTACACGTTTAATTAATACATGCGCACATTTATATATATACTTTTTAAATTTGTTTACAAACTCTATAGTGACTGGAATTCGAAAGTTTCAGGATCGATTATGGCGCACGAATTTTTTATGAATTCCCGAGCAATAAAGCTATATGTTTTTTTTTGGTACAAATTATATATGAAAATTAGCCAATAATATATTTAGGCACAATACTAAACCGTTATGTTCCTTAAACTAAAATTGTAAGTTGATCACTTCATTAGATGACTAAGATTAACCAAAAACCTGCTATTTTTGTCGTTCTATAAGGAATTAAAATAAATATCTCATATCTTATTTATGAATTAAAATTGAAATGTCAAGTGTTTTAATCACAAAGTGTTTACTTTTATAGATGAATTTACATTTAATATTTATACTTTTCAATGACATGACAAAATTTTAACTGTTTTAATGTTAAAGGCAATACATGAGGGAAGGTTTATTGTCTGGAGTTTAAAATTACTCGAAAATGCTATATATAATTTTAAGACCAAGTACCAAATCGGTAGATATAGATTTTGCTGCTAATTTCAAATAGAATAGATATTATTTCGGTCGAATTAAAAAGTGGCTTATCAAAAAAAAATTGTTAAAGAATAATTAAAATTGAATTATAAGTTATTAAGTTATTGCAGGTTTTGACATTAGAACGTATGTTAGACTTTTCGAAATATTTCAATTGAAATAAATCAGCTGCTAAGACTGAAATTTTTATAAAGTTCCATTATAAACTGCTGTAATATAGGATAACTTTAGCTTCAATATTTGAACTATGTTTATACAATTTGAACATCGTTTAATAGATCAGGTATATAATAGACTCAAGACCTTAACAATGCACAGTAAGCAAAGGTTACTTATATGTAGCTAATTTTGAAAAACAAGTGAATTCACTTGTTCTTTAAAGTCTTTGCTTACGGGTAAGTTGATGCTAACTCATATTAAAACAACACATGTGTAGAGATTAATTTACATCTGAATATATTGCAATAAATACTATGCTGGATAAAAATAAATATTTATCAATATACTAAAACATAAATTATAAATTTATTTATGATTACGTAAGTAATATTTACTAAGGAACCTCTACAGGTCTTAACCACAAGCTTACGCATTGGAAGCTTGTGGTTAAGACCTGTAGAGGTCCCTACCTTCGCATTTTCAACCGCACATGCTTTAGGTTTGCCTTAATAAATATTAAAACATAAGTTGTAAAATCAGCAGAAAGCAAAGAGAGTAGCATTAGTAAATATTATTCATTAAGTAAAACAATTGCTTAAGAAATTTTCTAGTTAATGACTTTTTATTTAACACTTCACTTCTATTGTACACAAAATAACATCATAATAGGGCATTTAAATATGGCTAACTACACATAAAAAAATATTAAGTTATAAATAACTACTCCAAACAACAAACCTATAATGTTTTACTATGGCTCATAAGACAGGGCATAATAACTCATACATGGCAAAACACTAAGAAAAATACAAATAATAATAATTGAACCTTATTTATCACTATAACCATTATTATTTTACTATGATCATATGATTCAGGTTATATTATTGAAACCTGACAAAATATTGTGAAATTCACAGGATGCTATCCTCCTTGTTTGCACTTAAATTGTCATAGTTCTAAATAAGTCAATAATGATTTCAAATATTGGATAATTATGCCATAACTAAAAAATTTTGCCAATATAAAAATATAGTTTACTGACAATGCTGCATTCCAATTTTTAACACAGTCCATGTTTGTACATAATTCAAATTATGCACTAAGTCTATATTTCTGTTGACAATAGAATTTAGCTTGCATTTTAAAATTCATTAAAAGAAGTAACAGACGTGCATGATTTCATGAAGGGGTAGGGAGGTGAATTCTAAAAGGTAATACACACAGAACATGGCTGCACATGTCATTTCTGGGACTCACCCTAAGTTTTGCTGAACTTCCAAGCAATAAATCTATTCAAATATTTTTTGAAAAACTCGAAAATATTTTTTCCTTTACATGTTTTTGTAAAGATATTACATTCAAGTAAAAGTGGATAATAAAAAGAATTCTTTGTTATTTTAATATTTACTTCATCTTCAAGCATTAACATACATGATTATTTACTAGTAGTTTACTTATATTCAGTTTCAAAACTATAAAACCACTAATTTAAATTGTTACTAATCAACATTTATATATATATTCAAATAATAAAACAAATGCAGTAATATAAATTTAAACTTTTAATCCATATAGAAGTGCTTTCAACTATCCGAGTAGTGTTTGTCAACTAAGGCTACTTAGATAGTTGAAAGCATTTCTATATGGATTAAAAGTTTGAATTTATATTGCTTTTTTTATTATTTGGTGCTTTAGTATTAAAGTTGCAATGTAGGGGAGATAGGTGGCCTTTTCATATCCACAATAAATGTGTAATGCCACAATGATGTCAAATTGAAAAAAAAAATCCCTGCAAGTATACATGAAAATGTGTTTTTTTAATCAAGCAGATTTTTTTTTCAACACGATATTTTTTTTTTAATACTTTGATATTTTCAGTTACCTTTTGTATTTTTCATTGCATATTCAAAAATGAATATTTGGAAATTATCAAGTACTGAAATAGATGCAGTGCTGTATTTCCAACAACAAGGCATCCTGTGGAAGTGAAAGTCTGTCCAAATGGACACAATACGAGCTTGTACATGTACACATCAGACAAAAAATGGCATTGTAATGTCTGAGGTTGCAACACTAAAATTGGCATTCAGAAGGGGTCATAGATTTTGGTGGCTTATGTAGAGAAATTGACTGTTTTATTATGAAAATCAAAGACAGGACAAATGGAGAAATAAGGAACAATGAGGGGCAGCAAGACAGCATTTGGACTTCTAAACAAGCAGAATTCATGTGAAAAAGAATACACAAAAATGATGATGTATTCATAGAAGTACTTAATGATATGAAAGAAGTGTTTCCACCAAAATAAATAAAAATTTAATAAAAGTATAATAATTAATATGTATTTTTTTGTAGTTTTGGTTTATTTTTATAAAAAAATGACATTCATTAGCAGTTTTATGAAAATCCCAACATACTTTGTAATCTTATGATTTCATTTTCGGAGTGAAAATTTTTACTGATCTCCATTTTCTGTGTTTATAGTATATATCAAATCTTTGGTTTTTAACATGTAAATTTCTGTTATATTTTACATGGTAATTGTCATAGAAATATAGTTAATGTATTTTTTATCCAAATTACTTAAAAATCAAAATCATTTACTGTTTGTTTCTTGTATATTTAAAGTATTTTTTTGATTAATGGCATCATTATTGTAATATAGTAAATTACATTTAATTGTTTTATTTTAAATGTCATTCTTAAAAGTTGTTAGTTTTTTAAAGTGGCATCTTTTTTTTTCAAGTCACTTTTTTTTGTTAATGTTGAAAGTTGTACATACTTGTGAAAGTCACATTTTTTTTTTTTTTTGGAAACTTGTTTATGTTGAAATTTTATTTTAAATGTTCTTAAAAGTTGTTTGTTAATGATGAAAGTCACACATATTTGTGAAAGGTGCATTTATTTTAAATGTCATTATTAAAAGTTTTTTTGTTAATGTTGTAAGTTTTACTATTTTTTTACTTTTATTTATTTTTAGTCCTGCAACATGGAGCATGTATTAGACCTACTGCACATGTTGACATTTATATCAATCTCTTGATTACTTTGTAATTTTTGCCAAAATACCATGTACAAGATCCGTGTACACATTCTTTTTTTTGCTGAAGCAAGTCATGTACAAGTTCTGTGTACACGGTATTTTGGTTAGATCACAAGATTACAAAGCTATCAGTAGATTGATATAAATGTGAACAGGTGCAGTAGGTCTAATACATGCTCCATGTTGCAGCTTTAATACTAAAGTACCTATTATTTAAATATTAAATTATATATAACTTAAAGGAATACAGTCATTGATTAATATATATATGTATTTCTGAATATTTGCATACAAACATTTAATAATTCTTAAAATTAATAGTTAATAAACTCTTTTAATCTGAAATAATCACTTGTGACTTTTTTATGATAGCAATCTCATTTTAATTAAATAATTATTTATTTTATAAATAACTAAGTCTTATTTATATGACAAGTATTACATTTCAAAAAGCAACTAATTTACATCAATTAAGTAGATTAAATTTTTTAAAAAGAATTATTTCTTTTTTTTCCTCATGTGTCATAGCATCAGCCAGGAAGCGAACCCACTAACCCAGGACAACTGCTTGTAAAGCAGCTGTTGTGGACCTCTCAACTTTTCTTTTCCCATAGTATCTTGAAAATAATAGTGTAATTTTCTTATTACTTCTAATAAGTTCAGTATACAGTGAATGTTTAAATCATTCATCTTAAATGTATCTAATATTAATACAAACAGTCAAGCGCTGTTAGCCAAGAGATCATCACAGCCACCTTGCAAGAAGTAGTTGGTTGCAGACAGTTGTGAGTTCACCTCCTGGCCGATGCTATGACATATGAAAAAAAATGGAAAAAAAACAGTGATTTTTGTATTTGTAGTAAGTGACATATTTCAAATTTTAGAAACACTTCCTATCATCATATTCACTCTAGTTTGTTTTACCCTTTCTTTGAACTGGCACCATATTCATGACAAATACACAATATATTTATTATAAAATATTATTTTGGACATTATAAACATTATCAATACATTAAAATATCACAATTAAATAGAGAAATAATATAATTATTATACTTTTAATAAATTTAAGATTACTTATTTGAATAATCTTTTTTTCATTTCAATGTTCTGAGAAAATTAATAAATTTAAATAAAATATTGATCTTAGTTGTAACAAACGTTTTTTTTTTATATATACAGTGAAACTAACAAAATATACTACATCTATCTACATAAATTCGATTAAGACAATGTAAACAAACAACAAAAAGCCCTATTAAAATGAGCAAATTTTATGATATTCAAGTAGCCTTCTTTCCTTCTCTGACCATCATATAGGATCATGTTTAAAAAAGAAAAGTAAAATTTGTAAATAAATTTTACAATACACCAGTAGTTGTTTTCAATTTCAGAACACCACACATAATTATATATATTAATAAAATGTCTTCAATTTTTATCAAAAGTGTATGCATTTTATTTTTCTTTTATTATCATTTTTAAATTTGATTTGCAATATTTTATATAAATAAAATATTTTTTGAGCCTAATGCTAAATGTTTTACAAAAATATAGAACATACTAAATGTTGATGCAGATTTAACACCATCAAAACAATTAGTGTGATCATAATTTCTTTGTAACAAAATTACTATTATGTTTCTACAAAAAAAAAGTTATTGGAAAGCAAAGTGGCCAAATTCAGCCATTTTGTTATTTACTTTATATTAAAAATAAAAATATGGTATTTAGTTTTCTTTCTTATTCTTATAACTTCAGTGAATGCATGAATGCATATTTAATAAATTGTATGTAAAAGTGCCCTCAATTTATTATTAAATAGCTATAATATATTTTAAAATTTTGTTTATATAATAACTTTAATTTATAAGCATGATATACATCATGTGTAATATATATGTGCATGTTGAAAAGTACTACATCTTTGCAGTTTACAAAACAATACATATTCTATTCTAGTCAATATTTATCAACATAATGTTAACTATTATATTACACAGAGACAAAACTCTATATATTAGCACCACTTCATGCAAGCCAGGTTCAAGGCTCCTCACTGATGAAAGCCACAAGCTAGAAACTAGTCTGGAGATAATATGTGAGGAGACACTAGATAGGGATTGTATGCACACACCTTCCTGCATCAATTGATACTCTGGCTTGCACTTAGTGGTGATATGGTGTGGATAGTTCTGCCACTATGTAAAAAGTTTGTGTAAGCATAAATAATGGTTGTCATGTGATGTTTAACTATTGTATTCTATATATAATTATATATAAGGGAGGCTTGTAACAAAATGTAGTATATTCATGTCTCCACTGTAATGTAGACTTTAAAAGTGTCTGTTTCTTTCGTAGCTGCAGGAAATACTTCATGTAGAAGTAGAATCAATTTCTTTAATACAGCATATGATTTTGCAGCTTAGAGACAATATTTTATTTGTTGCATGCAGTAAGTTTTGATTATCAAAAAAGTGTGAATTAAGAAAATGTAGTAAAAGTATTTCAGCTTATATTGTAGATTGAAAACTTTTATGTTGACTATATATTTGTAATTTCAATTAAATCCTTCAAAGAAATTTTTATTGTTAGAATTGAAGATATGCTATAAATCATAAAGTACGCTCCTCAGATTCTAGAGAGAGTTTCTAAGGTTTTTATTCAGTCATAGAGTCTGTTTTAAACAAATAAAATATTAATTGGTCTTACAGCTTAGGAACTTGATACTTCTCTTTTCATTCAGGTATACGATCATGGTCCTTTCTTTATGCATTCATAAAAAATTAAATGCAATAAATGACGTTCACTATTTAGCTCATTTCTTTTTATTAACTAAACAGAAGAAATTTCTTTCTTAACTAGTTTCAGTCACACTTTTACATTAATTAATCAATTTAAACATTTTAATTCAAAAAATAAATACATACAACATGTATATTAAGAAAAGCTTGTTTATACAAATTTTATATTTTGCCAAGAAAAGTTTAAAAAGATTGGAATTACATTATATGGTAAACAATATTAAATTTTGATACAAAAATCTTAAACACTTGTATTTAACAAAGTAAATGTCTTTTGTTTATCAGTCTTTAAACTAATAATAGATTCACTATAAAATAAAACTGAATAAAAAATTAATTTTGTTTTACAATTCTTTAACAACATTCTTCATATCTACCATATAAAATACAATTTTTAATTTAAAATGACTAGACAAATTTATTTCTTTTTATTTTTAGTTTTAACAAAAAGAAACAAAAGTATGAAAGTCATTTTATTATTTAATTCTTTAAAAAAAATATTATAAATAAAGTTATGCACTAATTTGATCATAAATACATAATTCTTTGTTCACATTAAAAATAAAACTTAAAATAAAAAAGAATTCATTTATTTTCTGAGTGAGTTTACTTTTACATGAATACATATCTGTTATGTGACATAATTCTTTTGTTCATATTTATAACTGATTTTTTCAATATTTGCCAAGTTCATATTTAATTTTTCAAAATATATTTCGTTTGTAAAGTTAAATTTAAAAAAACAGCCCAAATTTATTGAGTTTTAGTGTAAAATACAATTTTTATATAAAGATGAATGATTAAGCACTTTCAAAAACTTCCACCAGGGGGTAACACTAGAAAATGTACATTATTAACTCTTTCACTTTAAAGATTAATAAGATGCTTTTATCATTAAAATAAAATTCTGGATATGAAAAATTATTAAATTTATAATATATTTAAAAATTAAAAACTAGAATCATATATCACATGACCCCGTTTCTTTTTTAAGCTTGTAAAATATAAACAAGGAGCTTTGCTAGTTGCTGAACAACCTTATGATAAATGCATAGCAAGAGAAAGTATTTAAAATAGCTCTATCAAAAACCACACCCAAACCCCAGACCAATGGTTTTGTGCTTTGGCACTCCTCAGTGAATAGAATTATATAACCTTCATTTGATTATAAAGTCTTAAATTATCAGACTATATACCATTGATGTCTTATTGTATAGATAACTAATATTGTTAGATAGTGATCACTTGTAATTTATTATTTACCATACTATTAATCTTATATATTTTTTAAACTTTTTTTCTTTGTTTCAGAATTGTCATCAATAAAAAAAAAACTAAAATGAATGCTGATAAAATTATAGAATCTAGTATCAATGCTCTCGATGCATTTTCAGTAGGTTTGGCTTCACCAGAAGAGTTCACTGAAACATATTTAAATCAATTGGTGAGTATTTTTATTATTAGTTTTATTATGCCATCATCATCATCATCATCATCATCATCATAATAATAATAACAGCAACAGCAGCAACAACAACAGCAACAACAACAACAACGAAAATGACATAATGCAACTGATTAATATTTATGTAACATACAAAATGTAGGTAATGATGCTAAATTTCATCTAATTAAAACCTTTTCTGATTTAATTAAATTATTACAGCATAATAACATTATCAACATCAAGGAAAAGTATTAGATCTTCTTTTTAATAGTAAAGATAATTTGAGATATCAGATGGCTGACCAGGATCTAATATCTTCTGAACCATATCATCTATCATTGAATATTATAATAAATGATGTAATTCTTATTAAAATTAATTTTAGAGATTATAAATGTAGTGATTATTGTGGTTTATATAAAGCCTTGAGAGATTTTGATTGGAATGTAATTTCCACAGAAGCTTATTCAAATATGGCTGCTAATAAATTTATTGGTGTTCTGCAAAATTGTTTGGAATAATATTTTCCATTTAGCTGTCTACAGACTAACAATAATAAGTATTCTAAATGATTTTGTAAAAAGGTAAGTAAAAATTTGAACTGAAAATGTAAATATAGATTATATAAAAGATTTAGTATTTTGCGTGTTTATACTGAAACGCTTCTTCATTGCGTCACAAGATATGACAAAGATAGAAATTGATATTTTCCAAATATCAGGTTGAAGAAAGGTTAAAGATTAGATTTAGGTTGTAAAATTTTAAATTTTGTTATTAAAATTTTATATTTTGTAATTTTTAAATGTGCGTGATATAAGATATAGAACGCACATACAAATAAGGGTAAATCAGTTATTAAATCATTTTATATATTGTAACCAAAATTAATGAATCAAAAAAAAAAGATATTACCATACCTGAGAAATCCATAGAATGATCATAAGTAAAGGTTGATCAAATTATTAATAACCAGGTATTAAATGAAATCACGTATATGAAAATCATGTGAAGTGAGTACACTAGTAATTCAATAAAATATAACTCAGGTATACAGGCAGTAGGTTTTATCCACTTTCATTCCTTGGTTTGATGTTAAATGCATGTTTAAACAAATACTAAGTGAATATGGTCTAGCAGGGCGCCACTAGATTATCTGAATCTAGACACGGTTATATCTAATAACCTTTCACATGTACTGGGTTTGAATCCCTTTTGGTACTTTATTTCTAATAAAAAAAATGAGAGATTTTGCTTTTTGAGCCATATCACTATAAGCACTAATAGTTAGGTAAAAGTAAAACATCTTTAAACCAAAGCGGAGTATATTAGACATAAATCATTTCTCAGATCTTAGCATAACAAATGTGTTTCAATGTTTTTATAGGTTTACTAGCTCAGATTATATGTAAATAATTTAGGATGGCAATTCACTCATCCTTGCATGAAATAGATGATGGGATGTGGTTATAATAATACTAAGAGATCACTAAATATTATAAAATCAATATTTATTTATGGCCTTTAAACAGTTAAACAGCTCATTAATTAAAATGTTGATGATGATGATGATGATGATAATAATAACGATAATGACAAGGGTTTCAATTACAGCTCTAGGACTAAGCCTAAACATAAAACTAATTTTTATAAAGAGATTCCTAATTATTGCTTAATTTTAGCATATTTACTTATATCTTAAATAACTAATATTCAACCCTTGATGATGATGAATAATCACACTTAACAAAGACTATACTTAATGAAATATATACGCCTCGTTTAATAAAACAAACTAATATTTATTACTACATTTCTAACATATATAGAAAAATTTCTAGATAAATATGAAAATTGACATGAATAATAATAATAATTGATTATATAACAATCCTCAGATTAATTTTAAGTTCTTCCCCCTTTCCCTTCAAATGTATTTTGTATTAAGTTGGACGTCACATTGACCATGATTTTCACTCCATGAGAAAAGTATTAAAAAAATATTATCTGCTCATTGGCACACATACTTTAAAATCCAACATGTAAATAGAATGTAAAAAAAAAATGTTAGTAAAATTGAAAGAGCTAGTTTTAGAAAAGAGTTTTAAATCATTATCTCCCCCCTCTCTTCTATCTCTGAAATGCTATACTTAATGAACAAACTAATCTAATATTCTAACACTACTTGTTACTCCTCATTCAATCGCAATTATACACATATAAAATATCATTATGTATGTGCGTGTTTTATCCCATGATAACAAAATATTATTTAAAACCCAAAATAATAATAACATATTAGTTAAAACTAAAATCATAATACCATAAAAAAAAAATTGTTTTACACATTAATATTTCATAACTGTAAAATTAATAAACATATAATTTTGATACATTCAAGATAATTTATGAAGCTCAAAGTTATTATTGGTAAGACATTCTTGTTTTAATCGATCTGAATAGTCTTTAAAAGTTCTTTAAATAAAATATACCACTTTATTGCTAAAATGTTTATTAAGACTGATATCATAAAGAAAATAGATATAAAAAGTCATATTACCGATCTTTTGTGGCGAATTTCCAAGGGTTCAAACTTGTCTTGTATAATGTTTATATTTCTGTAGCTACCATTTCCGTTTTACTGGGAACAATCTCTTTCTTGAGGTGGATAACTATTTGATGATGATGACTCTATTGAGGTTATTTGCTTTAGTGGACAATTTGGAAATCATTATAGTAAATTTTCTTCTCTTCTTGTCAAGCATGTGGATGAAATACAGCAGTTGTTTTCCCATTTGTAAATTTTCTTGAGTTCAAAATCAGTTGTTGTAACAATTAATTGGACTTGATGATTAATATTTATCAGTAGATTAATTCATCTTCTTTGAATGCAGGTGAATGCTTTCTTTCTTCTATTAAAAACATCTTATTTATCTGGTCAGTTGAAAGGTGTAGAATATTATTTTAGACACATCTTTTCTTTCCTATGTGATGTGCAGCTTCCCCAGATGGTCCGGAATCGATGGGACACACATATAATTTTTCTAGCAAGCCATTTTTTTATATGTTCAGCATTCAATTGGATAGTTTAATAATCTAAATCAATCACAATAATCTTAATAAATCAAGACAGCTTTTTATATCCAATTTTTAGCTACCTTAACCAATCAGAGATAGCATCACTTGCTATTTTTGGACAAATTTGTTTTAATTAGATCTCTAATTTATTTTCAACTATATTATTTTTCAACTGAAAAGTTTAATCCTTTTTCCAGACACTTTTGTTTTAAAAAAAAAATAGACTCAATTCTTATTTCCTTTCTTTTGTTTTTTTTTTCTTTTTAACATCCAGGTAACACTTCAAATCTTTGAGCTTCCTTCTTTAGATCTTGATAAGACAATTTCAAAAATTATAGCTCCAAAGTGACAATCATTTACAAAAAATTTACTACAAAGATCGATATCTGATTAAACAGATTTCCTGTTTTAACAAAAAAAAATTGTACAAAAAAAAATAATTTAACAGATTTAATACTTCCTTTTCTTTCAATATTTAGGAAATGTAAAATTTTGTATGTAATGTACACACATCCTGCATTCTTTCAAATCATTCATAAACTAACCTTAAATACTATAATTGCTAGCTTAGTAATTATAACCCAATTATTTAATTAAATCTGTAACTTTTAAATCCCACTTATAATTAAAGAAAAGCAAAATAAAAGTATAGAAAAAAAAATGTTAGAATTGATCAAGCATAGGTTAGTTTTAAAGAAAATTAAAATGTTTAATATTTGAAATATAAAACAATTAAATAATTTACACATACATTGCCTATATGTATGCATTATAACTTTGCTTTTTAAAGAAAAATTAAATATTAAATAGTTTAAATGTGTGTATTACCTTTCTATCAACACACACACAAATAAAGCATATAATTGTTGTCCCATTCTTTCTGTTTAAAGCTTTTGAAATTGGACCTTGTAGGGTTTAAACTTGGATGCCCTACAGCTTCTTTTATGGCTATATAAAATTGTGATGATGATTTTGTTTGACCTTTTCTACATGCACATTACTATAAATTTGGCTAGTGACCAAATTGTAATGGCACAACTTTCTCCCCCTTCGGATAAAATCATCAGCACTTTTGTTTTAACTATATTAAAAAAAAAATCCTAACCAATAAATACACTAATAATAATAAACACTTATAATATATATAAAAAAAAAAATTAACTACTGGTAAATATATTTTTCATTAAAAAAAAAAAAACCTAAAAATAATTTATTTGGAGATCTTTGCCAGGCTATTCTGCTGAAATATAAGGGATCAAACTCCTAGCATTATAGGTCCCCTTATTCCCATCAAGAGCAGCAAGCATAAAGGCATTCTCCCCTATTTTCTTGGTAATTTGGAATGGCTTTTTTTTTTTTTCAAATAATATCATGGTCTGCATAAAATTGCACATGTACATCCAGTCCCTTTTTAATATTTCCATTTTTCATCTTGACTGGATATTTATAAAACATATCTGGAGGAATTATTTTATATAACCTCCTATTACAAACTCTATTTAGAAATATGGACTCTTGGTACCATACATAATATGCCTTCAAGTTTTTCAGAGAGATTGATTCTCTATACCATACATACTTTATTTTTAAACTTTCCAGAAAGATTGACTCTCTGTACCATATATAATTCATTCTTAAATCTTCCAGAGAGATTGATTCTCTGGGCCATGTATAATTTATTTTTAAATTTTCTAGAAATGTTGACTCTTTGTACCATATATACTTCATCCTTAAATCTTCCAGAGAGATTGATTCTCTGGGCCATGTATAATTTATTTTTAAATTTTCTAAAAAGGTTGATTCTTTGTACCAAATATAAGGCACACTTAAATTTAACAGAGCATTTAAATTTTTCAGAGAGATTGATTCTCTGTCTGATACCCACTGGACATTTACATTTTTCAGAGAGATTGCCTCTCTGTACCAGATATAACTTATTTTTGACTTTTCCAGAGCAGTTGAATTTTTCAGAGAGATTTGGACATTTACATTTTTCAGAGAGATTGCCTCTCTATACCATATATAAGGTATCTCCAATCTATTTAAGAAGACAGATTTTTGAAACCACACATGCTGGTTTGTTACTAGATTGAGAACTACAGACTGTTGAAACTTTTGTTCTCTTTCTAAAATATCTGGTTTCATCTCCCCTGTTACCTCGCTTAAATCAATCATCTTATCGGATGCATGAAGTTTTTTCTCCAACTCT
This sequence comes from Epiperipatus broadwayi, assembly GCA_028023455.1. NCBI lineage: Eukaryota > Metazoa > Onychophora > Udeonychophora > Euonychophora > Peripatidae > Epiperipatus > Epiperipatus broadwayi. Next base: position 3,359,588 of record JAQFVV010000090.1, on the reverse strand, counting down.
CTTTTCCTTCTTTTCACTTCATGACCTATCCCAATCGGCTCTTTGGTCATCATCTCATTTACTTTCTTTACTGGGAGATTAGATTTTATGGCTACTATTGGCCTTTCCACTTCTTGTGATCTACTCTCCTCTATCAGTATATTAGCTGATTTACCTATTTCTTCCTCTAATCTCTCGCTCCTTTCTCTATTATCAGTAGTCTGACAATCTAGCTTATCTTTTAACACTAGTGATCTTTGACTACCTTCTATTATGCTCTCTATGGATTGACATATCCTTTGTCCTAGACTTTCCATACTTTGCTTACTATCCTCTCTTAGACTTTCTATATTTTTCTCTATTTTTTGTTCTAGATTTACCATCCCTTGCTTACTATCTTCTCTTAGACTTTCTATATTTTTCTCAAGTTGTTCTAGATTGACCGTACTTTGCTTACTATCTTCTCTCATACTTCTGAGCATCTGCATTATCATGTCCATGTCTGATGGTGCCATCTTTGCTATTTGAGCCTGGCCCACTTCTGACTCCTCATCTACTTCCACACTTGAGGCCGTATTACTGCTACTAACATTAAAGGCATCTTCCTCTACTTCCTCTCTTTCCTTTTGTGTTTTTAAGAAAACCTCCCCATCCTCTTCTTCAGTATGAAAACGATCACTGATTCCTGGTATTGGGGCACCTTCCTCTTCCATAACCTCTTCCATACTATAATTTAGTTCACTCATGTTATAAAACTATGTATATCCCATCTGTACTTCCCTGACCATCAAAAATCCACACATCTTCTCCCTGTCTGACATCTATTCTGACCAACTGACTGATTTGATTTTCACCTTATTATGCATTACAAATACAAAAAAAAAAAAAATTTTAATATCCTTATTTAATGAAATACACAACAATAATCTATATAGTGCATGTCTGTCTGTAATAGCCCAAATTATACATTCATCCATTCTCCCAGAAATCCGACAGATATTGACAGTCCACAGAATGACTAGCAGTTCACAATCTTGAGATAAATAAAAGAATTCAGTCACAACACTATAATCACACAATGCATCACGAGCACTCAGAAGATCATCCCAATTCGATCACTATTAACTACCACAACCCTTGATTGAATGAAGCAAACTCTGTTGCAATAAAAGATGTATTAAGTCTTAGGGGCTAAAATAGATAAACTATGCCTTGCTCTCTCTCTTGGAGTCTTATGTGGCAAGTATCAAGGAATGCCCTGCTTATTATAGACTACAAAAACGAAACCTTGCTCTCTCTCTCTTGGAGACTTATAGGCTGATATCATGGCAGGACTACTGTTAACTGCTTCATGATAAAATAAGAATAACATATAAATTGGGTTGGAGCAGTGAATGGGTTTGATCATTCATAAGTTACATGAAATACATAGCATTCTCAAGGCAATGACAAAACTCCTCACTCATCATCAAAACTGCAATCTAACCAACCAAACTCCAACGATCAACCATCCAATCAAACCTCTAAAATCATAGACTTTTTACAAAATGAACTCCCCAAACACACATGAGACTACTATTCCATAATTCATCACTATTACTATGCCTATCCTATCTGGCAATAAATTATTTTAATGTTCCACAAAAAAAATCTATTATTTATTTCACCTTTGTCTTAAGTTGTGATATTCATCTCTATTTTCAAAATTGATAAAAAAATTTAAAAAAAAAACTGTTTTATGGCTGTACCCATTTTATCATCATCAATGAAAAATTAAATCATATTAAACATCATCATCTAAAATAAGACTGTTTGGCCAAGAAAATTTTGTAAGACAAAAAAATTTTTTACTGAAAAAAAAAATTTTACTAAAAAAATTTCTCTATTTTTAACCACACATCTCCCATCATTCTATAGACTCTCTTTTTCAGGTATATGGTAAAATATCAGGCCCCAGTTGGGTGTCCATTGTGACCAAAATTAATGAATCAAAAAAAAAAGATATTACCATACCTGAGAAATCCATAGAATGATCATAAGTAAAGGTTGATCAAATTATTAATAACCAGGTATTAAATGAAATCACGTATATGAAAATCATGTGAAGTGAGTACACTAGTAATTCAATAAAATATAACTCAGGTATACAGGCAGTAGGTTTTATCCACTTTCATTCCTTGGTTTGATGTTAAATGCATGTTTAAATAAATACTAAGTGAATATGGTCTAGCAGGGCGCCACTAGATTATCTGAATCTAGACACGGTTATATCTAATAACCTTTCACATGTACTGGGTTTGAATCCCTTTTGGTACTTTATTTCTAATAAAAAAAATGAGAGATTTTGCTTTTTGAGCCATATCACTATAAGCACTAATAGTTAGGTAAAAGTAAAACATCTTTAAACCAAAGCGGAGTATATTAGACATAAATCATTTCTCAGATCTTAGCATAACAAATGTGTTTCAATGTTTTTATAGGTTTACTAGCTCAGATTATATATAAATAATTTAGGATGGCAATTCACTCATCCTTGCATGAAATAGATGATGGGATGTGGTTATAATAATACTAAGAGATCACTAAATATTATAAAATCAATATTTATTTATGGCCTTTAAACAGTTAAACAGCTCATTAATTAAAATGTTGATGATGATGATAATAATAACGATAATGACAAGGGTTTCAATTACAGCTCTAGGACTAAGCCTAAACATAAAACTAATTTTTATAAAGAGATTCCTAATTATTGCTTAATTTTAGCATATTTACTTATATCTTAAATAACTAATATTCAACCATTGATGATGATGAATAATCACACTTAACAAAGACTATACTTAATGAAATATATACGCCTCGTTTAATAAAACAAACTAATATTTATTACTACATTTCTAACATATATAGAAAAATTTCTAGATAAATATGAAAATTGACATGAATAATAATAATAATTGATTATATAACAATCCTCAGATTAATTTTAAGTTCTTCCCCCTTTCCCTTCAAATGTATTATGTATTAAGTTGGACGTCACATTGACCATGATTTTTATTTCTAATAAAAATGGAAGATTTTGCTTTTTGAGCCATATCACTATAAGCACTAATAGTTAGGTAAAAGTAAAACATCTTTAAACCAAAGCGGAGTATATTAGACATAAATCATTTCTCAGATCTTAGCATAACAAATGTGTTTCAATGTTTTTATAGGTTTACTAGCTCAGATTATATGTAAATAATTTAGGATGGCAATTCACTCATCCTTGCATGAAATAGATGATGGGATGTGGTTATAATAATACTAAGAGATCACTAAATATTATAAAATCAATATTTATTTATGGCCTTTAAACAGTTAAACAGCTCATTAATTAAAATGTTGATGATGATGATGATGATGATAATAATAACGATAATGACAAGGGTTTCAATTACAGCTCTAGGACTAAGCCTAAACATAAAACTAATTTTTATAAAGAGATTCCTAATTATTGCTTAATTTTAGCATATTTACTTATATCTTAAATAACTAATATTCAACCATTGATGATGATGAATAATCACACTTAACAAAGACTATACTTAATGAAATATATACGCCTCGTTTAATAAAACAAACTAATATTTATTACTACATTTCTAACATATACAGAAAAATTTCTAGATAAATATGAAAATTGACATGAATAATAATAATAATTGATTATATAACAATCCTCAGATTAATTTTAAGTTCTTCCCCCTTTCCCTTCAAATGTATTTTGTATTAAGTTGGACGTCACATTGACCATGATTTTCACTCCATGAGAAAAGTATTAAAAAAATATTATCTGCTCATTGGCACACATACTTTAAAATCCAACATGTAAATAGAATGTAAAAAAAAAAATGTTAGTAAAATTGAAAGAGCTAGTTTTAGAAAAGAGTTTTAAATCATTATCTCCCCCCTCTCTTCTATCTCTGAAATGCTATACTTAATGAACAAACTAATCTAATATTCTAACACTACTTGTTACTCCTCATTCAATCGCAATTATACACATATAAAATATCATTATGTATGTGCGTGTTTTATCCCATGATAACAAAATATTATTTAAAACCCAAAATAATAATAACATATTAGTTAAAACTAAAATCATAATACCATAAAAAAAAAAATTGTTTTACACATTAATATTTCATAACTGTAAAATTAATAAACATATAATTTTGATACATTCAAGATAATTTATGAAGCTCAAAGTTATTATTGGTAAGACATTCTTGTTTTAATCGATCTGAATAGTCTTTAAAAGTTCTTTAAATAAAATATACCACTTTATTGCTAAAATGTTTATTAAGACTGATATCATAAAGAAAATAGATATAAAAAGTCATATTACCGATCTTTTGTGGCGAATTTCCAAGGGTTCAAACTTGTCTTGTATAATGTTTATATTTCTGTAGCTACCATTTCCGTTTTACTGGGAACAATCTCTTTCTTGAGGTGGATAACTATTTGATGATGATGACTCTATTGAGGTTATTTGCTTTAGTGGACAATTTGGAAATCATTATAGTAAATTTTCTTCTCTTCTTGTCAAGCATGTGGATGAAATACAGCAGTTGTTTTCCCATTTGTAAATTTTCTTGAGTTCAAAATCAGTTGTTGTAACAATTAATTGGACTTGATGATTAATATTTATCAGTAGATTAATTCATCTTCTTTGAATGCAGGTGAATGCTTTCTTTCTTCTATTAAAAACATCTTATTTATCTGGTCAGTTGAAAGGTGTAGAATATTATTTTAGACACATCTTTTCTTTCCTATGTGATGTGCAGCTTCCCCAGATGGTCCGGAATCGATGGGACACACATATAATTTTTCTAGCAAGCCATTTTTTTATATGTTCAGCATTCAATTGGATAGTTTAATAATCTAAATCAATCACAATAATCTTAATAAATCAAGACAGCTTTTTATATCCAATTTTTAGCTACCTTAACCAATCAGAGATAGCATCACTTGCTATTTTTGGACAAATTTGTTTTAATTAGATCTCTAATTTATTTTCAACTATATTATTTTTCAACTGAAAAGTTTAATCCTTTTTCCAGACACTTTTGTTTTAAAAAAAAAAATAGACTCAATTCTTATTTCCTTTCTTTTGTTTTTTTTTTTTCTTTTTAACATCCAGGTAACACTTCAAATCTTTGAGCTTCCTTCTTTAGATCTTGATAAGACAATTTCAAAAATTATAGCTCCAAAGTGACAATCATTTACAAAAAATTTACTACAAAGATCGATATCTGATTAAACAGATTTCCTGTTTTAACAAAAAAAAATTGTACAAAAAAAAATAATTTAACAGATTTAATACTTCCTTTTCTTTCAATATTTAGGAAATGTAAAATTTTGTATGTAATGTACACACATCCTGCATTCTTTCAAATCATTCATAAACTAACCTTAAATACTATAATTGCTAGCTTAGTAATTATAACCCAATTATTTAATTAAATCTGTAACTTTTAAATCCCACTTATAATTAAAGAAAAGCAAAATAAAAGTATAGAAAAAAAATGTTAGAATTGATCAAGCATAGGTTAGTTTTAAAGAAAATTAAAATGTTTAATATTTGAAATATAAAACAATTAAATAATTTACACATACATTGCCTATATGTATGCATTATAACTTTGCTTTTTAAAGAAAAATTAAATATTAAATAGTTTAAATGTGTGTATTACCTTTCTATCAACACACACACAAATAAAGCATATAATTGTTGTCCCATTCTTTCTGTTTAAAGCTTTTGAAATTGGACCTTGTAGGGTTTAAACTTGGATGCCCTACAGCTTCTTTTATGGCTATATAAAATTGTGATGATGATTTTGTTTGACCTTTTCTACATGCACATTACTATAAATTTGGCTAGTGACCAAATTGTAATGGCACAATATATAAAAAGAACTTTAAGAAGAAAAATGCGTGAGGTTTGTAAAAATTTATTTTTTATCCATTTCAAACAATGTCTAGTGTAAAGGACGACGTTGTAATTAATTACCTTGATCTAAAATCTATTGTCCTTATGGTAGGCAATGTTAAGATTAAATTTCGAAGTAATGTCAAATTTTGATTTTAAAAATTTAAAAAGTAAACTTTTTGTCTTGAATTGGTGGTCGAGAGGTAAGCGCGACTGCCTTGTACTTGCAGGCAGTTGCCTGGGTTGCGGGTTCGCATCCCGGCCGATGCTATGACACTTAAAAAAAAAAGAAGTAAACTTTATAAATAAATTACTTATATTTTTGAAGAAAATAATTTTGGAACTCTGTAAAACAATGTCTAATCTAAAAATAAAATTTAATCTGTTATAATAAAAAGTTAAGCATTGTTCAGAAGATTTCAATAAGTAATTAGTTGGAAATGTTAAAAATTTAATTAGTAATTTAAAAATATTAGGTTATCTGGAGTTATTTTTAATAATGCCAATTCTAGATGTTTCCAAGAAAACAGATAGGCGAACAATAGAAATGGACATATAAAAGTTAATTTTTTTTAGCTGCATCCATTTTGATTCAGAGATCCAACTTTCATTCACTTTCTTCTGCCTTTCTTCAATTCCTGAGTGAACAGGACTGTTATTATTCTACACTTTCCGTGATCAAAAGTTTCAATTATTTCACCATTAGTCAGTATAAAATTTCCAAAGAAGAATCTATGGTGGTTATATAGTCATATAAGAAATGGTGATCATGTGATGTTTATTGGCTTAAAGCCAATCCTGCCTAATAGAATATTGGTGACTATGGTTATTAAAGAACCAGAGACATCAAAATGTATGGGTGCTGAACTGAGTTCAGATCTATTTGACTATATAAGCTCATGAGCTTGGATTGAAAATATTAAGATGTTTTCAGTTTAAGACTCATAGTTTTGTAGTTAAGTGGAGATAAAAGGTGGCTGCTAGAGGGTTGCATTAGATCCTAAGATCTAGGTGTAGTGCTCTCAGATCCGAGACTCCTCACTGATGTCCACAAGCCAAAAACTAGTCTGGGAATATTGGATGAATAGGCACTAAATAAGGATTTTATGCACAAGCCTTCTGGCATCCATTGATTATTCTAGCTTTCTGTGTGTGGCAATACGTATAGTAAGTTTTGCCTGTTTTAATAACAGTTATAAGCAAGCATAAGAAATGGTGATCATGTGAAGTCCTAAAATAGAAACTTGTTTAGAAATATGACTAGAACAGCATTGAACAGAGATTAAGCCCTCCCATCTTGCTTTTATTGATACCTACACAAAATAACAGAAGTGGTATAGGAAAACCTCGATTTACAACTTATAAACCTGTTTATTAAGGAATGTAGAGTCAAAAATTGTACGTCAACCTCTTCCTGAAAACCCCGAATTGTAAATTATGATATCTAAAAAAAAAATTACTATATATATTAATAATCATTATTAAACACTGACATTCAGTAGCCAAGAAAAAAATTTCTGAAAAAATTGTAATGTCGCATGATATTTCATTAATAGGCAAAAAAAAATAATAATAATAATAAATCTTTACAAACATCTGAATATTGCTGAAATATTTAACCTTAAAATGAAAAACTAACACATAATAATAAAAAGCTATTACGCTTTTAACAAATTATTTTTTCCTAGATGATAACAGCATTTTAGATTTTTTTGATCCCTTGAGACTGTATTAGACTACAGCATATACAGTAATGCTAAAATGTTTGGTCAGTTTTCATTCAATTTTTTATCTTATTATTTTATGAAATATTTACAATTACTTTGAAAAGTTTATTTCAATTTTTAATTTAAAAAGTCTGTAAAAATCGATCATCTATTTTATTTTTATGTTATAAACAGATATTTATTTTTTAATTTCCTCTTTCCTAAAATTGAAATAAAGTATGGCTTCTCCGTTGAGCAACGCAACAGTTAGCTAGTGGGTAAATTAATTAAAAAAACACAAGCAGGATTTTTTTAAACAGATGGTTGTAGTTTAATTAAGCAATTTTCCTTATGAAGACAAACCGTACGTAAATTCGCTAGTATTCATTTAAAGGATTAAATAATATAGTATTTGCATTAATTAAACTAAGAAATTTAATAAACTCAAATCGAAATTAATTTTCGTTTTATAATTGACCTTTATTTCTCTATCATTATTTTCATATTTCTACTTAGTGACATGTTTTTTAGTATATTTATAAGCACTACAAATGCTGTCAGTGGTCTAATTCAAGGGTCAAGTGGTAAAATAGTTTATAGTATACTTATTACTGACCTTTATTATTTACCTTTCTCCACCTCTATACCACCTATTGTACATTTCAATAACTAATATATGTCAGTGATAGATCTTAATAAAGCCCTATCTGTGCCATTCCATCTAATATGGCCAGACTTGTTTCAGTATTATGGCTTTTATCAGGGGAATTCATTAAACATTATTATCAGACATTAATTAATTACTAAATCTTACAATAGGTGGCACAGAGATGGTAAAAGAAAAATGTATGATGTGACAACAGCCACATGTAAGCTGGAGTCATGTGATAAAATTGCGATATTTTATTGGTTTATATGTATTATATTTAGTCTGGATTATATACATGATTTAATAATGGTAGACCCATGTAGATACAAATGAATTATATTTATTACAGAATATGAAAACAAATATTCATTCATATTTACAATATATTTACAATATTATATTCTATTTACAATTGTTGGTGAGATATAGCTCCTAGTTCTGGAGTAAACTACAGAAGAAGGGACTGCAATTGTACTTATAAGTTTCCTGCCACTTTCAGCTGTATTTTGGCTAATCTGCTTCATGTGTATGTCCAATGACATTTCTGGCTGTACAGTAACAGCTTCCCTAGTGCCAGTGTTTGGCTTTAGCAGGTTCTAGTCCTCAACATAGATTTACCTTGCTGCATCGACCATTTAAATTTAATAGCTTTTGTCATGGAGAATATGTATACTTCTGTTCAGGTTGACAGTAATGCTCTCTTAACATATATGGAGTACACTTATTCTGTCATTCAGGTTTGACAATAATTCTCTGAGTCTAACTTCAATAGGACTGACTACTTAATGAAAGATCTTCATTCTTAAATATAAATATCCAGATTCAGTGAGTATCATTAACTTTAGCCCGTTCTTGCTATCCATTATGCATTATCTTTTGTATAGGCATAGTTTGAATGCTCAATCTGATTTAGATAAGATGGAATATCGACTAGTCCATTATTTAAAGGCAAGGTGAGATATGACAATACCTTTTAGAACTCTGGGGCAGCAAAGACATTCACTTATTTGCTTGATTCTGGAGTTCAAAGTTCATTGATCATGGATCACTTTTATTACTTCTGATATTCAAGCGTTTACAAATTCATTAGCCACAAACCATTGAATTATTTATTCTTTTTGCAATGATAGACTGGTACTCTATAGGTCAAGATCCATAAATTGTGGTTTCAGATTTGTCTTTTCCCATAATTAAATGAGGTATGTATTTTCTAGCAATAAATCACTAGATTATTTACCTTGCTTGGATTAATGCATAATCAAATGATAGACTCTAGAGATCAAAGTTCATCAACCCATGCTCTACTCTAGAACTTTAATTGATTAAACTTCATTTGACTTCCTGGACAACAAACATTCAATTAGTATTAAAATTAGAATAAAAATTATAATTATGTAAACATTTTAAAAAATGTATTGCTCTCTTTTTACTTATTCATCTACAAGATTTTACAAAAAAATGGCTTCGAAAATTTACTATACATTTTCAAGGTAATACTTATACTTTTTCTATATTTTACATGATAACTGTCTTTACCCGAATCTACAAAATGTAACAGTTATATTTGTACATTCATACAACAAAATCCAGGTCCTGACAAATTATACCAAGGCTGATTTATGAGGGGTTGAGACCTCAAATGTGATCGCACCTTAGCTCCTTCACTAACACTCTATGACTTACTACCCTATGAATGATAATGACATATATGAGGCTATACTCAGAATCTCTTAGTTTGCATGCCAGCAGTAGCAAAGGGTGGAGCAAGATACTCAGTGAATATCACACACACACACTTATGGCTGGCTAGACAATGCATATATTAATAGCTAATACTATATGAAAATGAACTTAACTAAGACTTGGGATGGATTATGAATGAAACTCAACACAGTTATAATTTAATATATTTTAATTAATGAACATAAGTTAAATAAACATGAGTGCATTTGGAGAACACACGCAAGTGTAACAATGATGAGAAATTGACAGAATCTCATCTGATGCATTATATTTAAGAGTTCATTAATTAAAATTTTATAATCTACAGTTTCTAATTAATCAAGCCTTAATTCTACTATGCCCTACCTATTTGATTTGCGATGGTTAAGTCAGTGCAAGAATGATTATTTATTACTAGAACATTTAATAAAAGTCATTTATTAACATTTAATGAGCTGCAATAAACTCTCTATGCAGATTATATATGTACAAATCAGACCATAAGTCCAGATGAATGTTGAAATAGTACATAATGGAGGGATGAACTGGAGGTTTGTACCATAAGTTCAGATACTACGGGCGTATATATTGTAAGGATCGCTATAAGTCTCATACCTCTCCTTATCATTAAATACATTGAACATAAATATATACATGGATGTGTTGATTTATAAAATTAATACAACTATTGAAAAGTTCGAATTGATGATGTATAACAGTATGAATAAAAATTATATTGCAGTTTAATGAACTGGAAGTGCCTGAAACAAAATCATAAATTTGTTATTAAATTTAATTTTATTAATATTTTAAAATAACAAATTTGACAGAACAATTGAGAAAGTTTTATAAAGAATAAAACTAAAAAAAAAAAACAAATTTATAATCTAGTGTTATAAAATGGGAGAGGGAAAAAAAAGCCCTGATAGAGCATATGCAGTAACCATAACAATAACAAACAACTTTTTTTTTCTTTAATGGCTGGAAAGTTAAAAATATGTATAGAGAAGGTTATACGTGAGATTTTCTTTTATTTATTTGCTAATGATGGCAAGACAGTTAATTTAAAATTGTATTTTGGTAAAACGTTTTCAGCATTTTGAAAGAAAGAATTATTGGACAGTAAATATGCACAGAACTGTAAGTTGTTAGTTTGATCTATATGTGTAAAAAAAAAAACTGAAATGAAAGAATATCACTATATATCCATTGGAATTAAACTTTTGTATAAACTATGAAAATTTAAAAATAAACAAATTATAACCTGTTGATTAAAGCATAATAGGAACCAAGATTTTGTTTTCTTTTTGTTATTGATAATTATATTGAACTATTTGCTATAAAAAATATGATAAAATATTCATTTACATAATCAAGCATTTAATAATTATAGAACTGTTGGAAGTTTTAAATTTAATAACGTTTATCATCAAAAGAAAAAAAACTGACTTTAATCGTGTTTCATTTTGGTATATAGCTATAATGTTTCTAATGCTGATATAAGAAAAGAATTTTATGTATATATACTAACATAAAAATGATGCAGGTGTGCTAAAAAAATGTTGTGAAGGTCAAGGCAACTCAGATGGGTTTTGAAGAGGGTGATGAACACGATCCATAGGTGTGAATTCTCACCATCACATATATATAAAATGGCAACCAGATATTATGTGAAGTTGCATAGATCAGTGGTGAAAGTGGCCAAATCAAAGATTATCCAAACTACTTGGTCAACTTATGGGAATTGGATAGATCGTGGAAGACACTACTTTGGATAATGAAGCGAATAAAAGATGCTGAAAATTCTCAATCTACCATGAATTTTTCCATTTAAAGAAGATGCTCATGTTTGATCAAGAGGTTTACTAAATCATTCATAATTTTATGTTGATATGTAACTGTTTGTTCGTTATGGTTAACATACTGATGCTATAATTTTAAGGTTTTCTCTTCTTCATTTATGTATTTATTTATTTTTTTATTACTTCCACATTGGATTTTTTTTTTCGAGCTGGAAGTACCAAAGAATTTAGATGTATTTATTTCATGATATAAAATGTATTTTTGGAAATAAAGAAAAAAAATATAAATGGTTCTGTTAGGAAAAGAAGAAGGACTAGACTATGATGAAATGAATATAAATGAAGGTAAGACTTATTTTTGACTCACTAACAACATAACATTAGTAACAAAATTAATTATTAATAAAACCTATATTATCCTTTATTAACAAGACACATACTAACAATTACTTATAAAATCAATTGATGGCAATTCCAGTTCTCATGATTTATAATATTCACATATGAACCCATTAATTCAATTATATTTATAAAATAATAAATTGTATATTGATATGATGATACCTTATTTTAAAAAAAAAAAAACAATGTCATTTGTTTAGATTGGTATGAAAGATCATAAATTATTTTTTTTTTAATATGATGGCATGAAAGGTAGAGACCTATGTATACCAAGAATGACCTATAGTTGATGATATTATTATTTTATGTATTTTTTTTTGTGTTATTATTTTAATGAGATTAAGTGGAAGTGTAAGAATCGTATTTATGGTGTTTTAAAATGTATATTTATATATTTAAATATGTTATGTTAAGATAAAATAAATTTGTTGATTTTAATTGATTTTACATCAAGGATTATCTATAATTTGTTGAGAATACATCATTGAATTCACGTGTCTCTTGATATTAAATATATATATGTAGTATGTATCCAATAAGTGTACTATATAAGCCATAACATCAAGTCATTGCCCACATTGGCTAGATATATTCTTATAATTTATACCTGAACAGAGTAAGTACTTCGATTATGACTGAGTTTGAATTCTAGGGAATCTAATGGATTGACATGAAAATTGGGTGGATCCAGTGCATATTGCCAAATGAATGGGGGTTGAATGATAGTAAAGATTCCTCTTGGTTGTAGTGTTATTGGATCTTTCCAGTTTTTCCATGGACAGCTGGATTATTGTTTCGATAAATGTAATGGGATGGATTTAGGTAAATGGTTGGTTCTACTGCAAGTGTTGATGATGGATGGGGAATTTTCCATTATAATTTTCAGCATTTATTTATATCCCATTGCATTTTGATGTCACAATGCAGTCGGCTATATGTTTGTATATTCATTGGTCCATTACATTTTTGGTGAGCCCAATTGTGTGGCATTGAATCAATAATTTCAGGCATCAAATATAATTTGGTCCATTACATATATTTATTGTCATTGAGATCAAATATGATATGCAGTCCATTACATTTTTGGAGCTTAGTTTCAATTTAAAATTATATTGATGGTGTTAAATTGTAGAGTAGTAATTTTATCCATATTTGGAAAATTTGTGTTGTAGAGAATCCATAATTTTAAGGTTGGATTGGATATTTGATTGTTGAAGTTTGGTTGGTTTTGTTGCAAGTATTGATGTTGGATGGGGAATTTTTGTCATTGTCTTGAGGATGTGATGTATTCATGTCACTTGTGACTGATTGATCTCATTCACTGCTCCAACCCAAATTGTAATGTTAGTTACTATTTATCATGAAGCAGTTAACAGTAGTCCTGCCATGATTTTACCTCTAAGACTCCAGAGAGAGTAAGGTATAGTTTTTTTATATATGTATAATATTTGCCTTTAAGACTCCCAAAGATGAGCAAGGCAATATTTTATAAATAATAGCCCCTAAGACTTAGATGTAAGCAGGGCAGTGCAATAGTGTTTGCAGAAAACTATAATGGGTTGTAGTAGCTTAGAGTGACTGAAATGTGATGATCATCTAAGTGTTCATGGAACATTGTATACTTTAAGAGCAGTGAGTAGGTTCTTTTATCTATCTCAAAATTGTGAAATGCTAATCATTCTTTTGGCTGTCAGTATCTGTCAGATCTTTAGAGGAATGGATGAGTATATAATCTAGATATATAGCTTATTCTTAAAGGACTGTTGATAGTATAATTTTCAATCCATTACAATATATTACTAAATAGTTGTACCTCTGAATGTGTAGTTAATCAGGGATTTAGTACCCTATACTCGATCCCATGACCATACAACTTGCTATGAATAAAGTGAACATTTAGTTTGGTGATTGGAGCAGCTTATAAAAACAAGCTGGACCCTCATGTTCCAGTTCTAAAAAAGTAAGCTGTCCGAACTAAGAGTAATGGGGTGGTTATTAAAACCAGAAGCCCATTACATAAAAACATATAGCAAGGCATATATGCATATGTGTGCTTCATAAAGACACATTCACCATGCTAAACATAATAATTATTAATAACTAAAAGTACACAAAATTCTATAGTTTCATCATTTTAAAACATGCTAAAAAGAATACTTAAAAATAATTTAATTTTATTAGCCAAATCTGCATAGTTTATAATATAGTTTAAAAGGAGGTCAAAGTATATCTTGGGCTTAAGCAATACTTATAATATGCTTTCTAATTCATTCTTGCATTTATTAACTAATTATTAACTTGCAGACCTAATTTAAACACTATAATAATAGTAAGCTAAATATAATAGCACAACAAAATAATTTAGATTTTCAGAATGGACACTTGAGGGTGTGTGCTAAAGAGCAACATTATTTAACATGGGAAGAACATCTAATTATCTTTTCCCCTCAAATCTTATTCATAAAATCAATCTCCATTTTGAACTGAGCATAGCATAAATTATAAAATAAATATAAAATAAGTAAATGAGGCATTTATTTTATATAGCGCTATGTTTATAAATTGTAATAAACTAAAGATCAGCCTTTCAAGCTAACATACATGCACTTTTTATGAATATTAATACTAATAAATGAATACTTTCACTTCCAACACAAGTTAAAGTCTTTTGGAAAGAATAGAATAAATCCACCTATTCTTTCAACCCAAATGCTTATATATGGGCAAATCTTAAGTACTGGAAATGAAAGCGTGAGGATAAACCACTCACTTTAAATTACTTTTTACTATGTCTGAATGAATGATGCCCACAAAATTATCTAGAATTTATGAAACATCATTCTTAAATGAAACTAAACATGAATGATGTTTCATAAATTCTAGATAATTTTGTGGGCGTCTTTCATTCAGACATAGTAAAAAGTAATTTAAAGTGAGTGGTTTATCCTCACGCTTTCATTTCCAGTACTTAAGATTTGCCCATATATAAGCATTTGGGTTGAAAGAATAGGTGGATTCATTCTACTCTTTCCAAAAGACTTTATCTTGTGTTGGAAGTGAAAGTATTCATTTATTAGTATTAATATTCATAAAAAGCGCATGTACGTTAGCTTGAAAGGCTGATCTTTAGTTTATTATAAAATAAGTAAGAAAAAGGCATGACTGCAAATTAGAAGATAGAATAATATTTAGATTTTTTTTTAAAGAATAGGCAAGTTTACAGATATTATTTTTAATATAAATTATAATTTACAGACTGAAATTATCTTTTGGTTTATTAAAACATTATTACAATTTAAATTCATGCATGATTAATTTTAGCTAGCTTAAATTTTAGAGATTCATTTATAAAGTTCTTTAGAGTTATTTTTAAAGAGCTCTGAAGAAAATTTACCACATCTTCTTTGTATAGGTTCTTATAGTTGATCCATCATTCTCAGCTGGGCTGATGTCTTCTGATGCTGTCTTCTTAGTAGGCTGGTGGGGCTTGAACTTCAGCTTGTGCATTGACCACTTTTCTCCACAAAGGGAGAGAGGCAGTGGTTGTTTTACTCCAAAAGTTTTCACGGTAAAATTTTAGCGAGTGAAACCTCCATTAGCAAAACCTGAAGTTATTTATACTTGAAAAATCTGTAATTCGAGAAACCTGTTACAAAGTTTTCTTAGTAATTAAAAATGTATAAAATGAAAACTTTCACCATTTCTTGGCGAAAACAATAATGGTCAAACAGGTTACTTTTTGTTCTTAGTTTTTATTTTCAAAAGACATTAAAATTTTGACTACAAGCCTGATTAATTACTTGCAAATGGTTTTCTAAGAATTACAGATTTTTATAAAACAGATCAACTTTTTATTTAAAAGTGTTTTAAGTTTGTAAACATTTTAATATATGTGTGTGTGTGACCACCCTGGAATTGAAATTTATATACAAAAGTCTTTAAATAAAGAATCTTTAACTAAAAATAATGCAAATTTAAATTAATTTAAAAGAGTTGTAATGCTTTTTAAATATATTGCATTATGGCTTCTTTCACATATATATGTAGGTAATTACACATATATAACAATGTTCATGCACTTAATTAAGATTATATCATTTTGTTAAATTTTAAATTCATAAATGCATATGCATTATACGCCTACAAATATTAATATGGCTGTTGAATGTGTGCACTTATACAAATATATGCACAAACACATAAATATACGCCATTTCATATAAAAGTAAATTATTAAAACTTATATATGTGGACTGGGATGGATTTAAACTAGGGAAAAAGATACTACTATGAAATATAATAGATGAAATGGGATGACAGATAAATAATACAATTTCAATAAAGAATAGAAAAAGCATTATTATGCATCTGACATCTCTTACACAATAGAGTACTATTTTGTCAAATCTGAAACAGCCAATAAAAGCAAAAAGAATTAATAAGATTACTTTCTAGCATTTCAGCTCTTTTTCTAATGAAAGTAAGTAATTTTTATTATGCAGTTAAACTAATGGTTTGTACTGTGAACTGTGATATGAGTTTAAATATATGATTATAATTTGATTAAAAATTAGAAAATAATGTTAATGTATATTTATGGAGGTCATATTTATGGAGTATATATTTAAAAGACAGAAAATCAAAGCATTATTTTGCTGTTTGGATTGACTGTTGGAGTTTGTTTAGTTGTACATTCAGTTTTAAGAAGGATGGATAGTTTTGTCATTGGCTTAAGAATATAATGTTATCATGCAACTCCTGCATTGTTCTATCACAGGCATTGCTCCAATCCACTTTCAGATTTTCAGATTTCCTGTTGTTTGTCATTGTCTCTGAGCAAAAGAGCAAGGCATAGTTCTATATTTAACAGTCATTAAGAATTAAAGGAGTAGGGCTTTGCAAATAATTTTGCATTAGTATTTGTATTTTGAACTGTAATTAGTTTCTAGTGTCTACAATGAGATAGACTATCTGGTGACTATGCTGCATTGTGTACTTATAGTTCAGTTGCTGCATTCTGTATCTATTCCAGCAATGTAGTCACTGCATAGTTTTGCTGTTTGATTCTCATAAGATATCTGTGTAAGAATTTGATAACTGGTTTGTGATATGGACATGTTATCTAAAATAAAATAAAAATAAAAAATATTAGTGAATTGAAAATCAGTCACATAAAATAAAGCAAGGGAAACTGGAAAAAAATAGTAGTCAGCATAAATTGGATGTTGGGGAAAATGAAAATAATACTAATTCAGAATGAATTTCATCTTGTGAAAATGGAAAAACCTAGTTTAGCAAGAATTGTAATTTGGGAAATGAAAAAATAATAGCTATCATGAATAACATCTTGGTAAAATAAAAATTTCCCAAGATGCAATTCATGCTGAGTAGTATTTTCTCATTTTTCCAAAATGAATTCCATCTGAATTAGTATTTTTTTTCATTTTCATAAGTTGCAATTCATAATAACTAATATATTTTCACTTTCCCAAGATGCAATTTATGCAGACTAGTATTTTTTCTATTTTCCCAAGATGCAATTCATGCTGTCTAATATTTTTCCATTTTTCCAAGATGCATTTCATGCTAACTAGTATTTTTTCATTTTCCCAAGACATAATTCATGCTAACTAGTATTTTTACATTTTCCCATGATGCAATTCATGCTGAATAACAGTTTTCCATTTTTCCAAGATGCATTTCATGCTAACTAATATTTTTTCATTATTCCAAAAATGCAATTCATGCTAAATGGGTATTTTTTCCATTGTCCAATTCAATTTCTTTTCACATGGAAATTATATAACAAATGAACAATAAGATTTAGCTATAAAAACTATAGTACTCTCAGCAGTAAATGAGATCAATTTTTATGAGATCATACGTCAATCTAACACCAACTTCAACCCCTCTTCAATATTTTTTCATTTATACTATCATGTGTTTCAATGTATTTTTCTCAATGTCACATTTAAAAAAAATGCTATGTAAATATAATTTGACATGTATCTTATGTAACTTTTTTTTTTCAATTACTGTAAATCATGTTTTCTTTCCTATCAAAACTGTAAACCTTTATTACATATGTAGTATCATGAATCAATTTGTATTTAAAACCTCATGTTTTCAAATAACCCTTTTGAGTCTCAATAAAGTTTATCCTTTGAAACATAAAATAAAGCAATGGAAATAAAATTAAAAAAAATAGAGCCAGGTATTGAGACAATAATGTTTAAAGAAAAGCAGATTATTGGTAATAATAATACAGTAGTGGGAGATAAGGTGAAAGGTTACATGGAAAAGGTGATGTTAAGCCTATTTTATGAGATATTTTTAAAAGTTCATATTTGTATTTCCTGTGTAAAAATAATTTAACACACTTTTTCTTGAAGATTAAAAGTTCTGCAATAGAAATATCTATGCTGACAAAAGGAAATTTAAAAAAAATGAAGAAAGAACATGATCAAAAAAAAATGATTAGAAACCAATGGAAGAAGGCCAAAGAGTAGAGGTTGCTTCCATGTTAGACCAGTTATAGCCAATGTTTAAGAAAAAGGAATAATGTAATCAGAAAAAAGAAGATAATAAAAGGAAAGATGAGCAAAGAGCAAAAAAGGGGAATAATGAAAAGAAACATCCACAAAGAGAAGATAATAAAATGAAAGTAGATATGCTAAAGAAAAGGGGAAAAAATCAATCAACAAAGAGAATATAATAAGAGATGAGATAATAAAGAGCGAGATAAACAAAAAGCAGAAGTTCAAATTCTGCTCCAGAAAATAGATGAAAGCAGTAAAAATAGCTAATAAAATATCATTTTCTGGGTTTTCCTTTCCACTTGGGAATGAGTCAGATGAGAAGGAATATACAAAATAAGCTCAAAATTGAAACAGAAATAATCATAGAATCACTCTCCAGATCATATCTCTCACTCTATGCAAAAGTGTCACTATTTAATCAACTTATAATGACCAGAATAACATACTACCTGCCAATAATTATTTTTACAAAACAATTTACAAAGTCAATTAACTCACTCTGTAATAAACTATTATGGAACAGAAAAAAATAGTAGCAATTTCAATAAAGCAACTAAACCTACCAACAAGATAGAATGGCCTTGGACTGCATGCAATACAAACTTTCTACACACAAAAACAGTAAATCTACTGATTGCCATATTTAGATGTTTCCCAAACAGAACCAAAACTGGAAGTCATACCAATGGACCGACCCCCTCCCACGGACAATTATATAAATACACTATTGATAAGTATTAAAAACATTAAAGATAAAATAGCACTAAAAAACCCAATTAAATATACTTATTGGCAAATTCATGATTTTCTATCTCAGAACCAAGAAAACAATAATAGGCTAACAGTACTGGGAATAGATAATAGACAATTACTCAAAAAGTACAAAACATGGTATTTAGAACCTAAATTGTTTGACTTTATCCTCAAATTGAATTTAAGTGCACTACCTACAGCACATTTCATTTGGTTCAGGAGATTTTACCTAAATGTTGATCCAATGTGTGCTTTGTGTCACCAGGAAGAAGAAACACAAGAACATTTGATACATCACTGTAGAGGTTTAGAGAAAGTCAGACAACTGATGTTGAATAATTATAGGAAAAGTGAAACCACAATAGAAAAAATGCTAAAAGCATTCAACAAAAACAAAATACCAATAATACATGCAGCAACTTTCAGTATATATGCCTTATGGTGTACCAGATGTGCTTTCACTTTAGGAAACAATCCAAGAAGACACCCTAACACATATCACAACAAACTAGAAAAACTTAAAGAAAGGGACAATCTTCTTGCACCACCGGACATTTTTGCTGCCACTTGGTCTCTTTTTAAAATAAGAGCAGCATTATAATGTATAGACCAAATACAACCTCAGGAAAATGGAAAGCCAAAAAGAACCCATAATAAGAACTGAAATATCTAAAACTGTGGGATTTACAAAAGACACTAATGGTTAAGGAAAAGAAAAGGTTTTTTTTCTGTACTTCAAGATGTTTCCTAGTATATTATGTTTGATACAATATATTACCTGATATAATGTAACCAATTTTTGCCTAATAAAGTTTGCTTTGAAATATAAAATATCAGACTCAATCAAGCAAATTATGAATAAAATTAGACAAAACAAAAAGGAACAAAATATGAAAACAATCTAGATAAAAGATGTGATGGGTATTAAAATAAGAAAGTACAGAAAACAATAGAGTCTATGAATAATGAAAGTCAAAGAAGCTTGGAATCTGTATAGGAGCAAATAGTGAACATGACTAATCAAATTAAATCCCTAGAGTTCAGAGATAATGATAGAGTCATGGAAAGAGTAAAAAATGGAGGATGATTATAGACAAGATGGCCAAACTGACAAAAAAGTAGCCATATCTATATTAAACAGAAAAGAGTGCAAAAATGAGAAAATAGAAGATGCAAAGATAAATATTCATCAATGAACCACATAGCTGGTATAGAAAACAAGTTTCTTAAAATAAGGAATATTTCATTTAATATTGGTGGAGTATTAATACCAGGTCTGAAGAGGCAAAGTTAGAAATAGCTTGTAGCCACATTCAAGGTGCAGCTCTTGCATGATTAGACCCATTATCCATCCACTCTCATTACTTTTTTTGAGATTAACAAGCACTCATCAAGTTTTACTGAAGTGAAAATTACCAGAAAGAGATTAAATCCAAACTATTCAAAAAAGAAGTCCACCTGGTGAGCACTACACTCCCTTTTCTGGAAAGCAGATGGCAATTTTGATAGTTCTCACTACAGATTCTCTCTCAGAGCTACTAATAATAAAAATACTAAGGCATAAATGTCTAATCCATATTAAAATACTGTTGACTGGAACAAGCAGGCATACAAGTGAGCAAGTAATTGAACTGGTGGATACATTTTCCACCAGCAAACATGCAAAAAGTGGGATTTAAACCCACAACTAAAGCAGTATTCGGGGAGATGGTGGTCCTTATATAAATTCCATATAAAAAGCACAAGATTAACTTCCCACCATAGTATCAAGATAGAAAGGAAGAAATGTTACCATAAAAAAGAGGAAGTGGAGATGATCAACTGGTTGCATTAATATTCTTACAACAACGCAGATGATTAAAAGATTTAGAACTATATCAACATCTAAAAAGTGTTCATCAGGCATATAGTTTTTTGTCCCCTTACAGAGCACAGATAATTAGATGAACTGAAACTAGATCAGTTCTCATCATTGAGTGTTATTATAAGATATGCAATCGTAATGCTCCTGTCAAAGCAGAATGCAGCTATGTATCTGACCAAGAACTCAGCAAAAAGTGAATGATAAAACAGAAACCGGGGAAAGATAAAAAGTATATTGCAGAGATTGGGGATAAATATTATGAAGTATGATAGCTTTTCTTTCAGTACTGATGATGGATAGATGATGTTCTTATAGATGTAGATATTTGGTATGTTCATAGTGCACCAAAAGTTTTATCTCGGCACCATATTACCTAAGCTTTGAACTTTCCAATATGCCACTCACAGAAACAGGGCTTTATATTAGTAAATTACTGTGATGCTTACTAAGCATAAAACTGTGGCCTGGGTCTGGAGCCTATAAAATTCATAAAGTAAATGAGCAAGGCTTTCCACTTGATCAAACATTTCTTTGGTTTTTTCTTCAATATGCTCTTTGGGTAGTAAGTTACATTTGTGTCTAAAATGAAATAGATTTTGTGATGCCCATGCAGCTTTGAGACTTGTTCTGTGATGATGTTTTTGTCCACCATGGTGCTGGAAACCAACATGCATATAGTATACCAATAATTACTCCATCTCCAGAAATATAAATATATCAAAACAATAAGAAAGCTATTTTTGACCAAATAACCCAACATGGCTTAATAAATTATATCCTGGCTTGTAAGTCTGTGGAAATGTTAATACACAGCTGACTGTGACTAACATAATTTTTATTATATAATGAAGTTGGTTGAATCAAACTTAAATATCAAGAAAGGGGTTCAAACTCAATTTTATTTCCCATATTAGATGAGGTTCTATAGCAATTTTTCTACATTGCTGCATTAAAAATAAATAGATAGATTTCAGCAATCTCTTCAAGTTTAATTTAAATTTATGTTGTTAATGGGAAAATATTTAATTAGTTGATATATATGTTTTTTTTTATAATAATTATTAGTTGTGTCAATTAAATGTTTACTTTTTTCTCACATAATTATTAAAGATTCTAGACAATTTTCTTTAGCTAATTTGCAAATATTTTTTAAAGTATAATATATTATATAAATAATATAAATGTTTTTAAAGAGAAAGTATAAAATCAAATAAAACAATTTATTTTGTTCTCTCTTTTTAATAATTATAATTAATTACAAGTTTTAATTTTTAAATTTGAAAATGTATTAAGAAATTTGTTTTTTCTTCAGTCATTTATTTCATACATTTTTAATGCATGTTTTAAAAGAGATAAAGCAAATAAAATTTTATGTTTAGCACATCTTAAAAAATAAGATTTTAATATTTTTGTTAAGTGTTACTTTAATTAATCAGAGTTGTAGTTGTTTTTTTTTTTTTCTGTTAATTTTTCTTTATTACAATAGGAAATGTTTATCAAATCAGTGTAATTCACTGATTGTTCTGGTGTAATTTTTGGCAAAACATTTAAGTAAAAAAAAATGTCAAAAATTTCATAATTCCAATTCAAATTTTTGACTTGTTTTTCAATGTTGATATTGCAGGAGAGAAAATAACTGAACTATGGTATTTGTAAAAATTGACCTGGATGATTATTACTAATTGTATCATGTTGGACAGATTGTGATTGTCTTGAAATCAGAGTTCCAAAATTAAAAGGGGTATGAATAAGTCAGAAGGCCCAAGTGAGTTTTGAGAAGCATTGAGTTTTAACACAGCTATTAAAGAGAACAGTAGGAGAAAAAAGCCATGATCTAGATGCTGTAAAAAATGAAAGGAAAAAGTTCCAGACTCAGCAGCTAAGGAAAAAAACAGCAGAAAGTTTGACCAAGATGTTGCATAGAACAGTGAAATTTAAACAAGTTGTTAGAACACTATGATATTAATTATAAAATGTTTTCATGCATGGTATGTGTTTCATTAGTTAAAAGCTACACATAATCTTTCTCCATGTAGCCTGCCTCTTTAGAATATGTAAAGAAGACATTATCCCTGAAGTAATGAACAATTATCTCCAGCTATCAATATGAGAATCTCTGAATGTTATCCTTTCTAGAAAATTTTATGGCAAAAATGTATAATTTTATGCTGTTTGTTAACATAAAATACTGCACACTAAAAGCAACAAATTATCCATGTACTTTGTGTAGAAACCTTAAAAAAGAAAACCAACACAAAAAGTTGAATATTATAACTGCAAAAAAGACTCACAAGAAATCTAATATCATTGTTAAAGGTACTTTTAATATGCACATTGTATGAAAATAAAAATTAATAATTTTGAATAATTTCAATAATTTAATATTTCTAATGAAACATGTTTTTTAATCCATTCAGTTTTTCTTTTCAAAACTGTGAAATAGTTTTTTGAAAAAACTAATTTTATTAAATTTAAAATGTTCTTTTGAAACATGCTTTTCTTGTCATACATTTATATTTCCTTCAAAACTTAAAAGTTAATTAGGTTAATTTTAAGATTATTTTCTTTAATTTGAAAATGTTCTTTTTTCAATTATGGTTACTTAAATAAATAACTTTTCAATATGCAGTCTAATGCCTCTTACTTTTCAGCAGTTTCTGACGTTTTCCTTGTCTCACATATCAATATAAAATATATGATAAAATGATTATTATTTATTCAGAAAATAACAAATTTGACTTCGTTTGATAGATATTTTTATTTGCTACTGAAATAAATTTTAAATGTTCATATTTTGTTTCTGTAAATATTAAAAAAATGAGATCACAAACAAAACAAAGATTTTACACATCATCGTTTCTAGACAGATTATTTTCAGTTTATAAAATCAATGAAATATTTCTCAATATTCATTATTTTTACACATCTGAACAAATATTTATTTATTTCTCTAATATCTAATGAACTGTACTTTAAATGTTTAAAGTTTTTTTAATATTTATTGCAAATTTGTGATTTTTTCTTACTTGTAAATAACAAGCAAATTGTTTACATCATATCTGGTCTTCAAATTTGGTCTGTTCATATTTATGTTAGCTGCTAATATAACATATTTTTGAAAATAAAGTATTCCAAGTCAAAATAAGTTATTAATAATTTATATTTCTTGATATCTAATAAATATAGTGCAATTTTTTAACATTTTCTTAATAAGTTTCTCAGTGTTAATGTTTAATTCAAAAATTATAGAATAAAAATCTAAATGATTTAAAGATTATATCAAAACATAGATTGACATAATCATCTCCAGCATAATAAATGCTTACATAATATACCATTTTCACCTTTTTTATACACTTCAACAATACTATTTTTATATCAAAACTTTATTCTTACAATTTTCACTATTCTGCAGTCATTATCAGAGGTCTGATGATGACTGCAAGATGGTCAAAACTGCGAGAATAATGTTTTGATATAAAAATAGCATTGTTGAAGTGTATTAGAAAGTTGGAAATGGTATGATATGTAAATATAGAAATCAATACATAAGAAAAGGAAGAAGAAGAAGAAAATTGTAACACTTTTATAATAAATGATTAGCAATAATCATTAATAATTTATCTAAAGTAGATGACATCAAAGTTGTGAATAAAAAAAGTTAATCCTTATAGATAAAAAGTCTAAATCATATTTTAACTATGTTTGATGTCATAAGAAACACATCGACTGTCATTATATTAATAAACACATGTATATCTTACAGCCAAATATCATTGGATACCCATATATCAACCAACAAGATAATTATAGAATAAACCACTGAATAACAGTGAAGACGAAATGAAGCAATTTTCAACTAGTTCAAAATATTTTCCAAATCTATCCAGAATGTCATCTCAGATAGGCACTTTAACTATGTGGTTTTTTTAATTTCCCTTAATGAACTCTTGATAGAAAATGTTGAATGTAGTAAAATTAAAATTTGTTTCATTGGTTTCCTTTAAACCATTAACAGCAATATATCAGCACATTC
Organism: Epiperipatus broadwayi; assembly: GCA_028023455.1. Taxonomy (NCBI): domain Eukaryota; kingdom Metazoa; phylum Onychophora; class Udeonychophora; order Euonychophora; family Peripatidae; genus Epiperipatus; species Epiperipatus broadwayi. Next base: position 3,334,159 of record JAQFVV010000090.1, on the reverse strand, counting down.
ATCATCTCACTTTTACCATATTACAACTATCCACCATCTCCCACTATACATATATTTTGTAAACAACATTTTATTCATCAAGATGAGGAGGGAAATATCAAACACCTGAATCTCCTTACTCATGTAACCATTTTAATACTTTTTTCCAATATATCACTTTTTGTAAAGTAAAATCAGGGCATATTGCTAGCAGAAATGATAATAGATGGACAGTTGAAATCATAAACTAGATTCTGTAAAAGACCTAGAAAGAGATCACACATGAGATAGATAAAATAAGAAAGAATGCTGGAGTGATGTGGAGAGGAGAGACTAGAGATTAGAGATGATTGAATAAACATGGAGATACCTTCATCCCACAGTGGATCAATATTGGTTGAAAATAATTGTGATGATGAAATGCACATATATATTTAAAATTTGTATTTTGGGTTTTGTCAGTACAGTCGTTATCTAAAATCAACATCACACCCATTCTTTAATGCAAACAATGAAATATCCTCTCTCACTATGTATACATTTCGTCAACATCTTGTCTTATTATATATACATTTTGTCAACAACCTTCACACATTTGGTTAGAATCAGATATCAAACATCTGAATTTTCCATTCCAATATTAATATATATCCATTATACAACTCTTTTATAAGATAGGGAGTGAACAATTTATGATTAAACCTTTGCAACCCAAGTTCATGTTTTCTTTATATTATTAAACAAATTATATATATATATCTGTTACATTTTGAATTACAACTACCAAACTTTGTTCACCCACAACTTTGGCACTATACACTTTGGATAAATACAGTAATGATTATAATTAATCATTTACTCAACTAGAGATTGTATCTAACTCAGATATAAACTTTATATCTCAGTTAGATTAATATATCTGGGTTGTTTTTAAAATTTAAACACATGCACTTAATGTGATTCTATTTCTTTGCCCAACATTTGTTTTTTATTTTATTCACAATTTGAAAAGAATGTGTCGTAATGTGAGATTGGTTAACATATATATTTATAAATTAGTACAAACTCGAATTATTTATGAACACAACAATTTCTTGTTCTCAGAAAGAATAAATCAAATGTCATGTTAAGGGAGGGGGGGTTTCTAATTCCTTATATGCTCAAATGGCCATGATCCTGTAAAACTGAACATTTTGACTTTAAAAATATTTTTAAAATTATATTTCATTATTTATTCCTTAGTTATTTTGAATATTTTTTAGAATTATTAATTTTATATATTTGTTGTATTAATGGCCTTTTATGTCAAAAATCAGCAATATTTTATCATGAATGAAAATGAATTTTATTCATTGGAAATACTTCTTAAATATTTTTAAAAGCATATTATTAATTTAATAAATATTTGATTTTCATAAATTATTTATATATCTTTGGTTATTATTATTCACTTCTGTTTTTGTGTTCATAAAATTTAGGATTTAAATAGTGTAGAAACTGAACTGGTCCAAAATATTTTCAAAGGATGTATTCAAAACTTTAAATTTTTAGAAGCTGTAATGAATTACTGTTTTACAAAGTTGGGGAAAACCATGGATCCCACGGATATAACTCTGTATTTGGGTAAGTTACTTTTTTATATAAATCTAAATAATTGTTTGTGTGACTTTCTCTTTTTCTAAATAATATCTATTCATCTGTCTATCTATATATCTATCCATCCAACTATCCATCAATATGTCAATTAATCCATCCATCTATCCATCCACCTATTTTTCTATATACATATATACTTACTCATCAATACATTCCTAATGACCTGCTTATCTATTTATTTGTCTCTATATCTATCTAATTTATCCATATGCCTACTTGTCTCTCTACCTGTCGATATAATTTTTCTATATGTCAATTTGTTTGTCAGTTAATTTATTTATTTACTTATTTATCTACCTGTCTATCTATTAATCAATATCTATCTATATACTTATTTAATGTCTATCTGCTTATTTACTTATCTGACTTTCTGTATCTAGATACTTATTTGTTTCTCTAACTATATATATCCATCTATTAATGTATCCAGCTATATTTTTTATTTATGTCTCTTTATTTACCTATTCATTTGTTTATTGTCTATATATATATATATATATATATATATATATATATATATATATATATATATATATATATATATATATTATTCTATCTATCTGTCTGTCCATTGGTATATCTATCTATCTATACATTCATAATTATCTATCTACCTATTCATTTAACATCCTATCTGTCCATTTAACTATCTAACATATATCAATATTTGTTTCTCCATTCATCCATTTGTCTTTTTTTGTCTATTCATCAGTCAATCTATCCATCTATGTATCTATCATCTATATATCTACCTACTTACATATCTATCTATCTATCTATCTATCTATCTATCTATCTATCTATCTATCTATCTATCTATCTATCTATCTATCTATCTATCTATCTATCTATCTATCTATCTATCTATCTATCTATCTATCTATCTATCTATCTATCTATCTATCTATCTATCTATCTATCTATCTATCTATCTATCTATCTATCTATCTATCTATCTATCTATCTATCTATCTATCTATCTATTTATCTATCTATCTATCTATCTATCTATCTATCTATCTATCCATCCATCCATCTATCTTATCTATACATCATTGCATCTATATTATGCATATTAATTAAAGATCTGTGTATCTACTTTCTTATGTTTCTCTATCTCTCTTTGTCAAATCTAAATATATATGCATATATATATATTGTACCACTAATGAACAGTCCTACATGTAAAATTGTTGTCTAAAATTATTAAAACCTTATATTTAAATAACAAAAAGATTTTGAAATTAAAACTTTAATAAATGATAAAATCACTGCAGAGTATTTTATCAAGAAATGATTGAATTAAAAAAAACATCTCATTTAAAAGAAATAATTTATAAAAGTTTAGTTTTCTTTATATAAGCATAAATCGCCAAAGGGCAAACATGTCATTTATTAGTATAAGTTTTAATAGTTTAAAATAATAATAATAATAATAAACAATTAGAAGGGGGATTAAATGGTCATTCATAAAGTTTTACAAATTAATTAAAGAGTAATTCGGAGGAAGGGGGAATTTAACTTAGAAAAAAATTAAAACTATTAAAAAAAAAATCAAATCTAAAATCTAAAAAAATATCTCTTTTCATTTATTTTAAGAAGAAGGGAGACATGAATAAAGATTGATTTTAAATATAAAGAAAATAAATGTATGTGTGTAAATAAAATATGAGAGTAAATTTAAAAATAAAGGAAAGCTTATAATTATATTTAAAAAATTCATTCAAAGATTGCTAGTCTGATAAATAAAGAATGGTAATTACTAATTATAATTTGCTACAAACATAACAATGGAAATAATTGAAAAATATCTTATCCAAGGACTGGTTAATATACAATGGCAAATAATTAATAGAATTTAATTGATTCCAGAAATTTAATTAAAAAAGAGAGAGAGAGAGATAACAATGAGGCAGTGACATATAAATAGAACCAAAAATTTGACGCACTCAGATACATATTAGTTTTGGTTCTCTTACTGCAGAGTCATATTTTGTTCAATTTATCATTAATAAGATCATGCCATGCTAAGCAGTCATTGAAGCATCAGCCAGATTCCAGCCTCAATCCGATAGAATATCAACAATATGCCCATTAAAAGTTATGCCTGTATAGAAATCTGAACAACCAAAAAGTACCTAAACTGCCTGAACATAAGCAATAAGGAGTCATGACTAAAACCATCAAAGAACCATAATCTAACCAGTTGGTAATCTACATTCAGCAGAAGAAAGCAAGAAGCCACCCATCTCAAAGAAACTTTCAAAATCCTAGGTAATACAAATTCTTATTCCCATTCATAGACTAGTATTAACGTTATGAACAATAAGTAGCAGTAGCAATCTTTGAGTGTCCCTTGATATTCAGCATAGCAAATGTTCACAAAGCTTTCCTGAATAATTACTACTTATAACTCCAAATGTGTATACATTGGTATAAGTATGTTAATTATATGACATTATTATTGTATATCTTTACTAAGAATATTTGCATATAGAATGTATATCATTTTAATATTATTTGTTTATTGAAAGGATGTGTGTAGAATAATTTAAAATTTTTAATAATAAATTTATTTATAGTTTAAGAATAAATATTGTCTGCTAATTAGTATTTAATATTTTTTTTTGAAGTTATATCACTAATAAACAATTATCTTGAATGTAAATTGAATAATTAATGATTTATTTATGTTGTATTATTTTTACTTTATGATTGAACTAGTTGGGATTTATCAGATGTTGAATTAGTAGCTGTCATTCTGGGCATGTTAACTACTTTTTGTAGTTAGCTAGTACCTGAAGTTTACTTAAAAACAAATAAGTGCTTTTAATGACAGGGTTTGAATTCAGCAGTTGAGAAGTTCTGTAACATGAAAATATAGCTGTAGGTTATACCTTATGTAACCTTAGTCTGACTACAGGTATCCTCTGGGTATTATATTTCTCTGCCTGAGGGACCGGTGTGATGCAATACTTAAATTGCAGCTGAAGTAGATCGAATTTATAATAAATAATTTTATAATATTGTCATTTTTCTATAAAAGAAGTCAATAATGTTTTCCAGAATTTTGTTTTTTATTAAAGAGTAAGTTTTATCTATTTAATTTTTTTATTAACAAGTAAAATTTTTATTCTATCTTGTTTTTATTCAATCTATTCCCATCCAGTTCAATATATTATAATGGTTGGGGAGATGATGGGCAGTCCAGAATGATAACAGGAAGTTACAGTCTTACTGTATCTGCTGTACAGGGTGCCACCAGGCTATTTGAACCTGGAAAATTTATATAGTAGGCAGATATGTGCTGTTAAAGATCCTATTTTTATTTATTATTGATTGTCAGCCTTTGCCACTAGTTCATGGAGTAGCAGAAAAACATATTTATTAAAATATATTTTTAATAAAGATTAAAACTTACTTATATTCTCGAAATATATTAATATTTAAAAAAAAAAGCCACTGCCAATAATTAACACACAAAACATTTATTAATGCATATATAAATAAAATTGAGGAATAAAACTTCTTTAGATTTTAATATTAATTTTTAAATTTAAATTATTATTTTAAATTTTAAACCATCCACACAGATGGACATTTTATAAAAGTTTGTTTCATAATGTTAAGTATAGATAGGTTACATAGATTAAACAGTTAAAATCTTTTCTAAACAATTGTTCAATCTCAGACTAAAAGTTTGCAGCCAAACCAACACCTGCTTCCAGATATATAGTCACAACCAATGCAATATGAAGATGCTAGCATAAAACCACACTGACAAGAATGTGCATCTGACAGTGTGATATTATTTGAAAGACATGATTCTTGTGTAGTACAGGAATGTGTATCTGTTTGGTGAAGGAATCATGTATATAAAATAGTTAAAAGAAATGCTATGTATGGGGGGAGAGTGGTCTTACTGCTGACTTATTGTCAAAAACCATAGAGCTAAAAAGGGGTCAATGGCACAGGAAATACATCTGCATCCATTGCAACACAATAACTACATCTTTGGGTCATCAATTCAGTTGGGCATGTTGTCCTGTATGCTAAACATGCTTCACATTACACTGTTATAAACACCTATATATCCTCCACCAGCATCGCTCTAACTATGAGCCAAATAGCCTGAAATTAAAACCCATTCAAAATAAGCATAAACGATTAAAATATAAAGCTATTGATGGGATTGCAGAGGGAAATTTACAAAAAACCCAATGGCATTCATCATAAAATGACACATTGACACCAACAACTTAAAAGATACCTGAATAAATACATTTTTAGATACTCAACATGAGGTATTATATTCACTGAATATCTATATATTTTAATCAATATGAAAATAAAAAAATAATTAAGCATTAATGAATCTATGCAGTCATCTATACCCAACTTAAATTTAATGCATTTAAGTAATTTAGTCACTAAATATTAATAAATAAAAAAATGGAAATGATTAAATTAGCAAACTCAAAATATTTAAAATTAAACATCAATAATTGATTTTGAAATCTTAAGTCAGATTAAAGTTCATTTTAAAAATTAGGTTTAGCTTGATGAATCTTAACGAAAGTTCGTAAGTGCTTTTTTTAAAAAAATTTTCAGTTCATATCTTACAGTAGAAGAGCTCCCGGTTCCTGCTGCCAATTCCCGTAAAGACTTTATTAGTTATAATTTCATGGAACACTGGTCTGTTGTTCATACCATAATTCTCAATCCGGAGGCTGCCTTAGCTGGTTCAATCCTGGTACTATTTAATTGCAGTACCCATATGATTCAGTGTCTGCAACAGTACCATTCATAATTCAACAGCCATTTTATTTCATTTGAAATAAGTGAGAGAGTGTGACAAGTGTGTCTTATCACCCCTCTCAAAAAAAAATCAAGCTGGAACTGTTCTTAATTTGGATATTTTCTTTTTATAGTAATCCTCTGGATTCATTGAACATAGTTTCCTATTCCAATAATTTTCATTAAGGTCCGAGCATTGGTTTGCTGCTTCTATTGGACATCTAATTTTTTTTGTTCTCTTATCTATATCTTTCATCTGACTTTTTTATATAAGAGCCCCAAGGGCTAGTTTGCTTTTTGTTTAATTTATAAAACAATCATTTCCATTTACTGAGATTACATAGGAATCTTTTAAGAAAAATATTTTATCTTTAGATCTTGTAATTTTTTTTATATACATTAAATAACTTTTAATTTTCAGTTTGTAAGTTAAGTTTTTTTTTTTACTTTTTAATAAATCAGTTTTTATTTATAATCTTTTTATTTTAATTTAAAATAATGTAATGGCATATTATATACCATTACATAAATACAAGCGTTAGCAAGTTTTTTAACTTGCATTTTTGTTTATCGTAAATGTACCTTTGAGGTCTTTCTTGCAATGATATAGATTGCAGAGGCTTCTACTATGTGGTGATACTGAACTGAGATCAGACCCATATAGCTATCTGGTTTGCTATGCTGAGTTTGAAGACATTACGTGTCTAAAAAATTCACGCTTGCAAGCTGAATAGAAATTGTTTCATAAACGCTCAGAGTTTGTATTTAGATCTAGTTTCTTTATTCCTGTCTTTCACTGACGATAGCAAATAGCTTGAAATCATGATCTGAAAGTGGAATTATAGTTAGAGATAGTGAATACTAACTACTCTGACGTTTATGTAAACAAAACATACGCTTGATTGGCGTTTTTGGTAGAACGCCATCTGTGGACATATATATATATAATACTAAATGTTTTCACATTTAGATGATGTGAATGAGCTATTTTTTGGGTTAAATTGTATATTATTTTGTATTAATTTCTGACATTTCAACAAAATGACATTCATCATTGTCAAGGTCAAGTTTTTAAAGAAAGACCATTAGATCTCAAATAGTAATACAATAGAGTGTGAAATAGAGAATAATCACACACACATATATATTTGATAGCTGACTATTCAGAATACATGGATTAACAAAACTTATTTTCTACAGTTTCACTATTAATTGATTTCATGTTGATTTTTGAAAAAAAAAAGATAAAAATAAATGCTCTCCACAAAGGTAAAATATATTATGCTTTATAACTTTATTTAAACAATCTGTATATGAGGGTGTCTATTGAAATATTAAAATGATCAACTGGGTTTAAATAAAGTTGACAAAGTAAATTTATTTTACCTTTGTGGAAAGCTCTCATTTCACTTCTAAAATCAACTTGAAATCAATTAATGTTGAAAGTAAAAAAAATAATTATTTTGTTAATCCATTTATTATGAATAACTACTTATCAAATATATGGGTTAGTGTTTTATTTCACACTCAGTCTTGTTATTACTGGATATTTAACAGTTTTTTTAAAAAACTTGATCTTGACAATGGTGGATATTATTTTGTTGAAATGTCAGGAATTAATACAAAATAATACATGGTTTAATCCAAAAAATATTATATATATATTGATCCAGATGCTTTATTTGCTTCAAAAGCCCCATCAGAAAATTCAAATTAGAATGTACAATTTTAAAGATTTTAAAAGAAATTGAATTTAAATGTTTTTGTACATTATTTTCTTTTTATTTATTAAGAGTATGTGCCATAAAACACATACTCAATTATAAAAAAGAATGTAAAAACATTCTAATTTAAAAAGCTTGATCGCAAAAAGTTTTTATTTTATTTTGTAGATTTTAATCTATTTTTAAAAAGCTGAAAGTTATTTTCTAATTTATTTTTTAAAATTAATTTTGAATAAGATAAGAACCCTGGTTAGATGTTTGTTTTAAAATTAAGATTAAGCAGGAGATAGAGATTTACCCTGATCAAAACTTCTAATTAAAAATTAAGTGGGAGATAACAGTTCACATAAATAGCCCTGAGTTTTTGACTTATTATTCTGCTTGGTATAATTTGTCTTCTTTGGATGCTTATGGTGATCTTATTCAGATTGCTGTTCTAATTGTTATATTTACTAACTGTTCCACACAGATCACCAAAATGCAGATTGCCAAATTGAGATTTTTTTCATGACTTCTAAGAGATTTTTTTAATAATATTCGCTGCTTGCTGGGCTAAGAAATAATTGATTAGCTACTTTCTAACCCAATAAGTAAACAAGCTACAACATTGAAAATAGCAATCATCCATTCATCATGACAAAAATATACACCATAAGAAATCTTAACAACATGCATTGCTAAATCAACCTAAAGATGAACCCTGTATCTCTATAACTGTGTATTCAAGAACATGATCTAAAAGCCTAGACCAGAATTGATTCAAAAATTGCCTACAGATTTCCAAACTTATAAATGTAAATCAAAGCCTTCACAAGGAACCATATATAAAACTGAACTTTGCATATCCCACTGGAAAAAATCAGCCAAACCTAACATTATGCCTGAAATGCAATTGATTTTTTGTATATTAAAACCAGGGCTTAAATCTCTTGTTTAAATCTATATGTTAAAGTCTCTGCTTAATCTAAAAAAACCACCTATAATAAGATGCATTAACATTAAATATTTATAATTATTTTATTATATATTTTTCTTATTATTACATATATTGAAATCTTCATTTTAAAATTTCTTATTTAAATTTATTTAACCGAGAGTGTATTGTGAGTTTAGATTTTATAGATATTGTTTCTCTTTTTATATTACTAACCTTTGGTAAATGCTTGGGCAGTTATTAGTAGTTGACTTTTAAATTATCTGTCCATTCTTTCATCATAATTAGTTTAATTAAGCTTGGCTTGTATTTCCTGCAGAGTGCAAATCTGTTGGCTCGTGGTTTATCAAGTATATTACTCTTTCTTAGAGATTTTTTTTCTATGTTTCAGATTATGTAATGCTGTAATCTTTTCTTTTTCTTGTATCAGAATTAACCTTGATGATCCTAAATGTAGTCATTCATGGGCAAGTTTGTGGGCAAATGGCACTCCTAATATAATATCTTGAGGTTTTTGCCAGATTGTAGGAAAAGGGGTTTCATGCTGATTCATTGTATTCCATGCAAGATTGCTTTGTCTTGAAATTTCTAAATAAGGAAACTGGAATTTGTTTATATAAATCACTAGTAGGAAGACATTGTAAGTCCATTTTAATTCTTAGGTGAGAAAATGAACTTACCTGTCTAAGTGTTTGATGCCAATATTCTTATAAATTCTCTGATAAATCTGCACAGAAATTTACATTAAACTTTCATGCTTTGTTTAATTATTTATTTTAGATTTAATAAATTTCAAAATTGTTTATAATTATTTTGGCTAACATTTGTCTCTGTGTTCTTTTTTTAATTGTTTGAACAATGTTAAAGATCTCTTTCTTTTCCTGGTTCTAACTGGTAGCATTCATCATCATCAACTTTTGTATCACCATAAATGAAATTTTCTAGGTAGTTAGTGACATAGTGGTGCCATTAGTGATCAAAAGAAGATTGAAGTGACCAGTACAATATATTGAATTAAGTATTTCTTCAATTTTTAATTTAAAGAACAGAAATAAATAGGTTGTCAGAAATAAATCACATGATCACTATCTTCCGTGTTTGCTCATAACTGTTGTTAAAATAGGCAAAACTCTCTCCATACAGTAGTGCCACTCAAAGCAAGACAAAGTAATCGATGGATGCCAGTAGGCTTGTGCATAAAATCTCCATCTAGTGCCTACTCATCCAATATCCACAAACTAGTTTTTGCTATTTTGTCAGAAATAACTTTATCTTTTGATGTTATCAAGAATCTCCAATTACACATTGATAATCCTGAGGCTAAACAATTTTTATTTGTTATCCTATACAATAGTTTTTAAATTTTGTTATAAGAACTTAAACACAGAAATTTATTTTTATAGTTGTGAGAATGCAGAAGACTGTCATATTTTTTGATATACTGCAAATAATAATTAATATTTTCTCAAAAGTTCAATATGTTAATTTAACTATTTTCGATGAATTTTTGTTTAATAAAAATGAAGATTATATCCATGTAAACAGAGATAACTTTACATTTTGCCATTGCTAGAAAATTATACATACATAATAAATAATAATGAATATAATAGTAATAATATATTATAAAAAATTATTATAATCCACAGAAGTACTTTCAATTAATCACTTAATCTTCTTCAATTGTCATTTCAATTCAAATATAGACATAAATGCTTCCACTATATTTGAATTAAAAATGATAGTCAAAAAAGTGAAGTCATTATTTGAAAGTAATTTTGTGGATTATAATACTTTTTATAATCTATTATTACCATTAAATTCACTTATATTTTTATACAATATTTATTATATAATGGATATTTGATTTATATATATATATATGTGTGTGTGTGTGTGTGTGTGTTTATGCATTTTGACTTAACAACCAAAACTCCAATACACAGACAATATGTTACCCACATAAATGATCGTAAATTATATGTAGTTTTCACATAGCAGTATGCAATTTATGCCTATTCATGACAAAAGCTTTCAATTAGGAGATAAATTGAATCACATATATTAATAAAAAAAAAACAATATTTTAGCAAGATTAATTACACAAAAATTTAAATTGAGGTGAAGTCTTGTCATCGATTATAAAACAGAATATTAGCAAAATCTTTCTTTCTAATATAATTATGAGATAATAATGAATCATATTTTTTAAAAAAAGTAATTATGGAAGAATATTTAAGTAACTTAATCTGCAAAAAATTTTCAAAGATTGAAAATAATATATATATAATAATTAATTAAAAATACAGACATTTGAGTAATGATCTTACTAATGTTAATTTTAACTAACATTTATATAAATCACAATCTAACAACGCTACTATTATACAAAACAAAGAAACATTAAAACAATATAAAAAAAAACTATTGCCAAGCACTTTCAACTTGTTTGGATCCTTATCAAGACTGTATAAAAGTTGTAATGTTCTACTAAGTGATAAACTCAAACATTTTATTATATTGGCCAGAAACAACTAATCCCAAAACTATACAAATTTTCATTGTTATCTAAATGGTAAGGACCAATAAAAAACAAGTTTCATACATAAATGGCATCATCAATAGCTTGGAAAACAGTTGTCACTTCATTAAACATAGCTACTCAATCTCTGTTTAAGCTCAATCACAAAGTTCACTTTGATATTAAATTTTGATTGGATTTTAACAGAATCTTTCTTTGTATCAGCACTTTGCTGTTTGATTATTTATTTATTTTATATTGTATATAATTATAAACATATAAAAGCAGCCAATACTTACCAACACCAAAAATCTTCAACCTGATGTTAAGGCAGACTTTTATTCATAAGGAAATGGTGATAAAATGTGTCTTGGCAACATTGATGATTCTTGGTATTGATAAGTGTTGATTAATTTCATGTGATTTACAATTATAAATTAATCTAACTTTGAAAACAATGAATCTAAATATATATATATGTGTGTGTGTGTATGTTACTGACATCATTGAAAGAATTAATAGACTGGAGTTGGTCTTGACATATTACTAAAATAGATAGTAGATGGACAGTGAAATCTTAAACGGTATTCCAATAGATTGTAAAAGACCTAGAAAAAGACCATATGTGAAGTTAATGGATGAAATAAAAAAGTGTGCTGGAGTGATATGAAGAAAAGAGGCTAGTGATAAGAGAATTTGGAGAGACCTTCAACCTGCAGTGAATCGATAATGGTTGAAAATAATATGTGTCTATATTAATGTAATTACTATATATACATAATTATAAAGGATTTGAACACAGACTTTCAAATTTCCTTCAGCTATCCACTCTATCTCAAACCACCGATACACTTGATTACACACGTGTGTGGTCACATTTATCTGTGGTATGACATAGAGTTAATAGCTGAAGAGAGCTTGAAAGTCTATGTACAAATCTTCCTGTAATTACAATTAAACTCCAAGTATTCCTGTATTTCAAATATTATTTATATATAAAGTATTCATGATGTACTAATAACCATTATAAAACATTAACATGCTTTCAGTCATTTGCATAACCATTTTTATCTGGAATTTTCATATGCAAATGTTATCATGTGATATCACAAGATTCCAGTATTTTAAAATTCACTATTTGTTTATTTAAATTCTATCTTTTATTTTTGTTTTATTGTGGTTTCTCTTTATAGTAAAGGTTTTATTGTTTTCCAAGTCAAAACTGAGAGTAAAAAATATGTTTTTCATGATTAAAAAACCAGATGCTGTTATTAAATCACTAATACTCATATGTTTTTATTCTTTATATAAAAGTTGATGAGAAATGAAATTATAAAACAATATTTACTGGTGTGTTGTGGAAATGTAAATATCAACTCTTATATAAGCATATAAAAAAGTAATAATAATTTAATAACAAAAATATATATAATTTTTCTTTCAATTTTGATTTGGAAAACATTAGACTTTTTTTGTAAAAAAAAAAAAAAAAAAAAGAAGCCATAGCAAAACAAAAATCAAAGAGGCAATTTTAATAAATAGAAATAAGAAATCTTTAATTAATAGACAATGTGTAAATTTTCAAATTCATAAATCGATACCATACATTGACCTTTACTTGCACTAATCTAAAAGATTTATAGTCGAAAATGGTTATGTAATTAAATGATAGCATTTCTGCTATTTATAATGATTATTATTAATATTTATCATCCCTGTAATTATTTTATTATTATTACAATAATTAATTAATAACTTATATTTTATTTAAATATAATTCAGTATCAAGGAAAATTATGTTTATATGTGTGAAAACAAACATTTTTAATGGATGCATTTTATCATTTCTTACTTACGAATCTAAAACGTGGACATTTAACAGAAGAACAATACACAAACATGAGTACAGTCAATAAAGTATGAAAAGACGTATGTTAGAAAAAATAAGAAGAGTGTGAAAATGATATACATTAGTGAGAAAGCAATTATATATTACTGACATCATGGAAAGAATTAAGAGAATGAAGTAGACTTGGGCTAGACATATTGCTAGAAGAGATGATGATCAATGGATGGGTGAAGTTTTAAATTGGATTTCCAAGAGATTTTTAAAAATCTATAAACACACATTACATACGATGAAAGGATGGACTAAGAAAATTTGTTGATGTGATATGTAGAAGAGAAAATAGAAATCAGAGTGATTGGATTAAACTTGGAAAGTCTTTCATCCAATAGTTAATCTGTTAATGACTGAAAATGATAGTAATATAACAAATTCAATTTAATCATTGCATTTTATTAATCAATTTCTTATAATCACATTTTTTCTTTATTCTCTAATAGAGAAGAATCTCTTTCTTACTATGATTACTATGTTTTGATCTGTTAATTGTCTTTAATATGACTTATTAAAACATGAATTACTGTTAATAGTGATGTTTGTCAGATTACAAATCATATTTTTATTTGACAGTGATTATTTTTTAAATAGCTAAACCCTCTTTTCTTCCATGGCATAAGCTTGTGGTTAAAACACCTGTAGAGGTCTCTACTATCACATTTTATACACATATTATCGAGGTTATAGCCTCAGTAAATATTACTTACTATTATAAGGTAATTTTACAAATAACTGACTTTAAATAGCCCCTTATGAAGAATACCATATTACTCACCAGATTTATACTTGTCATGGCATATTTTAAAGCAATTTTTTATTTCTGTTAGTTTCTATCTATCAACAGCTTTATAATTATATATACATTGGTTAAAATTGTCTTATACAATTGTAATTGATATAAGCACTAGGAATGCTGGGTAAGAAAAGCTTAAGAATAAGTTTTATTATCTTACTCTGAGCAGCTTTCAAAATCTTAATCCTAATATCCTATAGCAATGACTAAAAGATGAAAGGATTGTGAATAAAAGATATAATGTAAATTTTATATAATTACATGCAAATGATTTATATGGCCTACTTTTTAGAGAGGGAAAAACAATGTTCATTTTTATTTTTCAAGTTAGCATTGTTGGTCATAGTCCAAGCCTCATTTATCTTGTGTTTAGAATCATTCCTTTTTATATATACAACACTAACTGATATATGATCAAATGTATAGTGAATTTATTTTCATGTTTTACAAATATAGATTTGTGGTCTGGGTGTTTTTAACCCTTATGTAGAGTGGTGTTGGAATACTGTCATGTGATTTTCCGAAGTGAACAGCACTGCAGTTATATTTTTATATTGTAATATTTTCATCATATAATATATAGATAGAATGTCTTTAGAAAAATTTAACTTTATTTAAATATTACAAATACATTCAACTGTTATAATAGCACATCAAACAGGTTATTATATGTACAATGTTTTGAGAGGTGTTATCTCCCCTTTTCTTCAGGTGTTGCTGGCCTGACCAGTGACAGTACTAGCATGGGATTCAAACTTGTACCCTTAGATTCTTGTGAGTTTTCAAGTAAACCAAGATGGCAGACTGTATTTTTGATAAATGTACAGTTTCAAGTGCCTATAATTTACCAAACATGTGTTAGTTGTTAAATTAAAACAAAATTAATAAATCGATTGTTAAATTAAAAAAAAAAAAGAGATCAAATTCTGATAAATTTAATCAAAAAGCTTTAGTTCAATCTTTTTTTACTTATATTATAATGTGGGAAATGATGGCATGCTCTTAACAATGTCATACTTTGGTTCAATCCAGTATGTTTCTTTTTGTCAACAGTTTTTTTTTTGGTAAATTATCTTAATAATAAAAATTTGGGATCTTTCTGTCACAGAACATGATGTTGTGGACTATTTTTAATGGTACAGAATTATGTCCTCCTCAAAAGTACACATTAACGATCACAATATGATTGCATGTCACAAATATGAATAAAGTGCTAATATTGTACTTGCCCCATTCCCCTATTTTTCTGTTAATAAGTTAATCTAAAAATATATATTATAAATATTATAGTTTTTGACCCTATGATTTTTTTTAAGATAATAGTAATAAAATTAAAATTTAATTATTAACTATGACATTTCCTAGCAAGCAGTTTTTTGTAAACATTTTGAAAGGGGGAAGGGCAGCAAAACTGTAGATTTATCAAAAATACTGGCTGCCATCTTGGTTTTCTTGAAAACTCACAACATTAATTAACTATGGTTGTTTTAAAATTTAATAATAATATTAAAAAAATTAATGTATTAAATAACATCGTGTAAATCCTAACAACTGATTAAAAACACACACACACTTATTAGTACATTTGGATTTTTATTTTTATTTTCTTATAAACAAATCAAATGTTTTATTTGCTTGGAATTTGTTAACTTGATGACAGTATAATACATCAGTATCAAGGAGGTGAGGGTTAATTTTCCTATTCTTCATTAGCTGGATTCAAAAGAAAATGGCAGCTAATCAAAATAGATCTTGTTCAGTTAGGTTACAAATTTCTATCAATCAGCATACTTAAAAGCAATTGAAAATTTGAATATGAGTTCTATTTGTTAATTAGTAATTTAGATACTCATTTATGAAAAACTGAGCGGGGAAAATTGAAGAACGTCATCAGATAAAATAAAATATGCATAATAAAAGAACATAATAATATATTTTAATTATTTTATTTATTGTCAATACTAGGTTTTTTTTTAAAAAAAAACAAATTTGTTCAAATGATTGTGAGCAAATGATAGGTAATTTCAAATTAATAATCATAAATAATAATGCAAATATTAATTATATTAAAAGACTTGTGAATATTAATCCTACTTTCAAATTAAATAAAATTTATATGATGTTGAAAATGGGTTAGACATATTTCTATTATCAAAAGTTTTAAAAAATTGACATTGAATTATATTTGTTATCACTATATAAAACTAATATTAATATTAATTAATAGGCAATTAATTACTTTATGACATTTAATATATTTAAAATAGTAATTGTAAAAGACCCAGAAAGAGACCGCATGCGAGATGAATGGTAGAAATAAAAAAGTGTGCAGGGATGATGTGGAGAAGTAGTGGATTGATGCCGTTGATGATGATGAATTTATACATTTGATTTTTTATAGTATATTTTCATGTACGGTCTACGAATGCAGATATCAGAGACATTATTTTATTTTAATGAATATATAAAAATATTTGAGAAATTAATATTTTAAAATTTATAACAATACTTCTGTCCAAGTTTATAAATAATATGTTTACAAGAAACATACCAATACAGAAGACAAAACCTAAGTGATGAATAATTAAAAGGTATGAATGAAAAAGTCTTTGCCCTGAACTGAACACATGTATGTAAGGGTTATAATATATTCTTTACTCATATCATTTTTTTAACATAAACAATCATTTTATTAATTTTTGGACAAATGAATAAAAAACAAGCATTAGATAAATTATGGATTATGCATAAACTAAGTTTTGAATTATTTATCAATGTATTTATTTATTGTTATTACTTAATGTTTTTACATTTAAATTAATTATATTTATGTAAATAAATTCATTGTTTTCTTTATTACTGATTCTAATTTCAGTTCATAAATTTCAATTCACAAATTTCACTTCAGATATTTTAATTCATACATTTCAATTCATTTTTCATCTAATTAAATATTTCAATCTATAATTCGTAAGACAAGTAATGATTATTGAGGTCAAATATAACTTCTGTATTTCCGATGTGTTGGTTGTCTTAGGCTATTATATAATAAAAGAAATAGTCTAACTTTGCATATACTACTTGGAAATCTTGGCTTACATGAAACTCAAGAATTAAAAATATTTGTATGTCTGGATATAGAAGTCAGAAATGATTTTTGATTTTTTTTCTCATGCTACACATTTTATAAGTGTTGTTACAGAATTACAATTCACCATGAGTTATAATATATATAAACAACAAAACCATAAAGCTAAACAAATGAATAAATCATAAAAATTATCTCACATTGACAACTAAACCAGACTAGCTAAGAAAATAAACTTTAAAACTCTTTCAAACAAAATAACTACAAAATAGCAACATATTTAAACTAAACATTAACCATAATTCCACATACTTCCCATATACCCTTAATATTAAAAGAACTTTTAAATAAATTAACTGCTTCAGAATCATTACATTTTTAATAATAAAGATTCTTTAATTCTTTTTTTTCATTTCATTTTTCTCAAGGAAGACAACCTTAGTTTCATCAAAATTAATAGTGTGGCCTGAATCTTTTTCATGGATATGGAAAGTTAACTTATTTAAAAGTTCTTTTAATATTAAGGTTGTATGGGAAGTGAAATTGTGGCTATTGTTTAGTTTAAATATGTTGTTATTTTATAGTTATGTATACTTGAGAAATCTGCTTGTAGCAGAGAAACCATTGGTAGTATTTAGAGTTTATGTTTTTGGCTAATCTGGTTTAGAGTAATTTGGACCGAATATATATATATATACTCACAATCTTGTAATCAAATATTAATAAAACAGCAACCTAAATATATATATAAAGTACAACTTTAAAAACTTATATCTACCTAGTAGCACTTTTGACTAGCTTCATACTTTTTGACAACTAATACTTTCAAAGTTTAATCTCTCCACAAGTCATTGATTTTTATGTTTGCTGCCTGTCTGTTTATTAAGTCATGCTTACATTTATATGATTTCCTTGATTATTATTATTATCATCATCATCATCATTATTATTATTATAGTTGTTATTATTATTATTGTTGTTGTTATTGTTGTAGTTGTTGCTGCTGTTGTTGTTATTATTGTTGTTGTTGTTCTTATTGTTGGTGTTATTGTTATAGTTGCTGCTGCTGCTGTTGTTGTTGTTATTATTATTATCATTATTAGTGTTTCTCTCAATTTAATATCATTGCATATATAAAATAGTCAAATATATATATATTGCAACAGATAATAAAATATAGAATAAACCATTTGTAACATATATAAATATAGACGAAATTATTAATTATTAAAATATGTTTATAATCTTATTTGTAACAGTAAGAAAAATTTGTAACAGTAAAAAATTAATGTCATGATGAAAAAGGCTGCTATTTTGTAACCGATTACAAATATATAGATGAGTGATAAAATGACAGTTGCTATAATTCAATAACTAAACACTAAACAGGATATATGATATGCTCCAACGATTCATCCTTTGTAACCGAGTAAAATTAAATGAGAAATGAATTTACTGTGTTAGCTAAAATACAATTTATAATTAAATAAGGATGACGCTAACATATAAATAAGAACATATGCATATCATGCTCTATTTGGGTGTCTATTTTTAATTAATTAAATATAACATTATAACTCGTTTGCAATTATCCTAAACATTAATTCTGTCACGCTAATAATGAAATAAATAAATTATCTCATTTCTCAATACTTAAAATAACAACAATGAAAATTAAAACTATTATCTTTAAAGATTTAAAATATTTCGATATTGGGGAAGTCATTTGAACAATAAAACATACTAGCCATTGTCATCAAATAAAATAATATTAGATATAGCAACTGAATAACATTACTGTAAGATCCCTGGAGTGCATTATGCTTATCTCCCATACTAGGTTCTTTTAATTAAGAATCCTTCCTATTCTTCTTTCCAAATATATAGGACCATTCATGGTCACATGCACACACCCTGGTGCTATTTATGACAATGTATATAAAAAAAATATTATATAAAGTTAATAAATTGGAAAAGGGACGGGATCACTTTTATTCAGTTTAGTTAAGTACATGTGTTTTCCATGAACGCCACTAGATTGTTCTAAATCTAGATAAATATTATCTGTGCATAGTGTACTGAGTTTAAACTCATTTGGTACATTATTACTACACATGACTTGGATGACTAATGAAAAAAAATGACATTCTTATATTTTATCTATGTCAATAAAATCATAAGATCCCATTATCACCAAAATTTATATATATCCCAGACTCTTATAGACACTACTAGCTCAGTTTAAGTATATTGATGAACAGATGCAAAATACTCTCCTTAATGGCTTCCACACAAGCATCATGAAGACTATTACTTAAGGGGATGGCCATGAAACTAGTTACTTAACTTAATTATTTATTATGATATAAAGGTAATAATGATGATGATGATAATGATGATATCAGCCATAGTTTTGTAATGAACTCACAACAATAAATTTATCTTTCATAAACTCATAGGCACTTATTAAAATCATCCTATTTCAAACTGGGATTTAAATATTACAAGTGATGATGAATGATCATCATGAATATCCCCACATGATATTCAACTTTTTATAAACCCTTATTTACTAAATATATTAATTATGTTAAATATTAGATTTGCTGATTATAATTTATTTAATGATGATGGTGATCATAACTCATGTACAGTACTATGTTTAAACGGTGTTTTAATCAATAATATGATATCCATCTTTGATGAGGATGATCAAAACTCATGGGCATAACATAATTTTAGCTTTCTATTATTAACCTATAATTATTAAAACTTGGTTATTATCAAGCATAATCTTTAAATACTTAAATGTAAATCAACATTCTAGCTTACTTAACATTTTGTGAGGCTTTCTTAATTTTTGTGGGTGCTGATGATTCTTAATATCTGTGAGTGATGATGATGATCATTAAAAATGGTAGAATCAAGACAAGAAAAATACAACAATATTTTTAGCATATAAAAGCGATTTACCCGTTGACGAAGAAGCTGCAAAAACCAAAAACAATTAAATAGGCCAAGCGCTTTCGAGGTTTTCCCTCATATTCATGGCCAACATAAGTTATAAATCATTTATGTAGTATTGTTAACTAATAAAATATGCAAATGTGAATGCAAATTAGTTTGTCCATTTTTTCGAGATAGAAAAGCACGTGTCATGTCTATTGATGGAATTGTTGTCACTGATAATAAAATATGCCTCCTTGACTTTTCTTTTGCAGTCGTTGGCTTCAGAGCATACTATCTTGGGGTTGCCTGGTTCAAACACATGGCCAGCCTGCTTCTCTTGTTCCAAGAATATTGAGAAGTTATCATTGTTCTTTTTTGCTCTTCTGTAAGTATAAATGTGTTGAGCAGCTCTATTATGAACAGTGGCCTTGGTTTCCCTATAGTATGTGGCACTGCATCCAGCCTGAGGGCATGAAATACTGTATACGACCTGGGGTGTCTGAGATGGATCTGCTCTATCCTTCGAATTATTAATAAGTCTGTTAGTATTAGGGGGAGTGCAGAAGCCAACCTTAAATTCACCAGCCAAAGTCTTTATCATCTGTTGTGATAATTTGGGAATATAAGGTAGGGTAATTTGTGGTTTATCTTTACTTATGTGGTTAGTTATTGATTTTCTGTAAAATTGATCTATTTTCTTTGTAATTAATCTGTAGCTGAATTCGACACTTAACAAATCTTTTATATAGCATGCAATATTAGTCTTCCTATCAGCCTCAAATTTACACAAATTTTGGTTCCTAAATAAAAACGTGTTTAAACCTGCGAATTTATGAGCTGTAGGTGAAATCGATTTCAGGTGGGTAAAACCTCTGACCTCAAGAGGCTTAACAATCATGCAATAATGCAGAGCTCTGCCTTCTCTATGGACCAGAAAATCCAAATATTTTAGCTTCTGCCATTCATTTTCCCAAGTGGTGTTTATAATCAATTTAGTTTGTAGTTGTAATTCATTTTTAATATTGGTGATTACATCTTTTGGAGCTGCCATAAACACATCATCTACATAATGCACGTAAATTAATCCAGCAGTGTTAGAGATGTATTTAGAAATGATTTGTTTTTAAAAAGTTTAAAAATATGCTGGAAATTACTCCACTTAAGAGAAGACCCATCGGCCAACCATCTTTCTTAGCATACCATCCACCCTCAAAAGTTGTAAAAATGTTATTGTCTTTTTTTTTTTTTTTTTTTACCCCAAACCCCCACTACAACCATAATTTCCCTCCATTTAAATTCCCCCCCCCAAACCACATATTACCCCATTTAAAAAAAATTTTGGAATTAATTTTCCCACATTCTCTTTTTTTAGTTAAGGGAGAATATTTCTATTTTAATTTTTAATTTTTTAAAATTAAATTTTAACTTTGAATTTATTTCTTTTTTTTTTATTATTTTTTAAAATTTAAAAACACAAATCTGTTGCATTTGTCTTCTTTTAAACATATAATATTGTTGTATTTTAAGAAGTGTTTAGTTTTTTTTAATGTTGATATTCCAACAACTCAGAAACCAATTAAGATATATAATAATATTTTATTAATACTATTCTTCTTTCTTTCTTTAAAATTAAATTAATAACTGTACAATTGACTCTATTATTATATTAATTAAATATAGAATCAATACAAAATTTTATATACACATAACCAAATAAATTTAATATACAAGTTTGTCATTTTTGATTGGTATTTTAAAATAAGCTGGCTTAAATTAATATTAAAAAAATATTTCATTGAATGCCTACTTAAGACTTTCCTAACTTATTATATCATAAAAATAAATTTCATATGTAACCTGTGTTTTATTTCACTTCTATTCATATGTGAAGCCCTGCTTTTCAATTTACCATATTTAAACTAACTATGCACAACCTATTCTTTTGACATGTTCGTATAAGCAGTTACACATGCACACACACCCTGTGATATGTCAACATATATTTTTAAAATGTGTTCCCTTATATTAGGGATTAATACATAAATCACATATATAAAAAATATTCTTGAAACCTTGAGCAAAATAAAATAAAATACATTATATCAAATTTAATATGCAACAAGATAAATTAAAAAAAATATTATAAATGCATATATTTATAGGTTGCTCATTATCATAATAACTGAAGAACAATAAAAAAAACATTTTAATATTACAATATATAATAAAAAAAATTAAAAAAAATAATGAAAATTTAAGTTTAAAGATTTAAACTGTGTTTGAGTTATGTTATGTGATATTGAGAATAACTATCGATAAACAAGCCTTTAATGTTTCTGAATCAAAAGGAAAAAAAATGCCTTGATTCTATAAATTAAAGTTTACTTTTATTAAGTAAGAATAAAAGATTTGTTAATGAAAGTTCAAAGTTACCCAATTACTTTCACTTCCCATGATCATCTCAGGTTTGAATTTTCTGACTGCTTGTCTAACCTAGCTTCAACTGGCTGGTTGCACCATTTAAAAAAGGAAAAGTTTTTGCAGATACTTTTAAGATAGACATGAATTAATTGAACACTAAATTCATTGTCTGGCCTGCTTTTATCATTTCAAAAAAAAGAATAGTTCTTGTTGATACCTTTTAATAAACATGAATTAATTGGCTTGCTTGTTTCCACAATTTTAAAATTATTTATTGTTAGTACTTTTGATAATGATGAATTGGTTGACTGGCTTGTTTCCAATTCTTAAAAAAAAATCATTGTAGACACTTTAGATGAATGTGAAGAAAACTTTTTTTAAAAATTTGATTTATAGCTTAATCAAACCTAGTTATAAGGCTTTTATACAATTTCCTTTTTCTTTTCTCTTATTTTCCCTTCTCCCTCCATTCAAAGGCAATGAACCCATAATAGGCCAGGAGCCAGAAAAGAAGCATTTCAAATAGCTTGTGTGGTTGGCTTCAAACTTGATCATTTTGTTGGTTATAAAGGACTTTTGGTATAAGTCCATGGATAGATCAGTGAGTTAACCCATATATGTCAGATTTCAAGAAGCAGAAGAAGTGGCTTTAGCAAGGCAAATTCATTGTATTATACACAGCAAAGTATATTAATATCATTTTATAGAATTGTCGATAACTTCTTCCAAGAAATTTAATTTTGTTCCATTTTTTATCTTAATCTTGCTAAGAATTACTTATATATATGCACATCTTCATCTATACTGACTTTAAAACAAGAGTCATTTTTCTCCTTCCTCAATTTTTAAAAAGAAAAAAAAATCAATCGCTCACTCTCTTTTTTTAAAAAAAGTATGCAAACTGTCCATTTCCTTTAGTTTTCACAAACTCAATCATTACATCTCTGTCTAATAATAATGAAAAACTGATCACCACATCTCTTCTTTAATAATATTGAAAAAAAACTGAGCTTACATCTCTTCCTTAATAATATTTAAAAAACTGAGCTTACATCTCTTCCTTAATAACATTAAAAAAAACTTAGCTTATATCTCTTCCTTAATAACATTAAAAAAAACTGAAAGCTTACATCTCTTCTTTAATAATATTAAAAAAACTGACTACTACATCTCTTCTTTAATAATATTGAAAAAAAAACTGAGCTTACATCTCTTTCCTAATAATATTAAAAAAAACCTGACTCCTCTAAATATTGTTTCATTTGTTTATATTGCGAATCTTTGATCAAAGAAAAGGACCACCTGGAAATCTTATCTTGAGATAAAGATCAAAGCTTCACAAGTTTGACAGTCTGTCACAATTAATAAAAACTTAGGATTAATTGTTACATTTATTCCCTTCAAGCATTACTTCACTCTCTAGATATCTACAATCTAGATAATACAAAAACAACAAAGCTTGCAATCTTATTCATTAAAGATTTGTGTAAAAATGTTTTATGTTTAAAACAAATATACTCACACGTGTACATTTTCATATCCTAATCTACTAATCCTGATCACTTTACTTCACACTTTCTTTCTGATCTGCTTTATTTAATAAGAATATAGCTAAATAATTTCAACACATTATTTAATGAAAATATAATAAATCCCTATATTAAATATTGTTTCTCATTACCTTCTCTCTTTACAACTGCTTATTTATTAACTATTTATAAACTATATAATAATAAATACACACATAAATATATATATATATATATAGAAATGTTTTTTTCTTAATTAAATAATATATGTGTGTGTGAAATGAGAACATATATCTACAATATATATATATATTTTTCAATTTGCAATATTTTTACACTGTTAAAATTGAAGTCAAAACCATAAATACATAATTCATTATGGTCTTAAAAAACAGATGCTAAAATATTATTATCTACTATGCAATTTTGTTTCGATTTCTGAACACATTTTAATAATGGCAAGTGTTCTTTAGTTCTTTTTTCCAACGTACATCTATATTCACCTATATATTTACTGCCACACCTACATATCCATTTATAAATGACACAATTTTTATTTATAAATGATGTTTTATCTTTGGAGTTATTTATTAAGTTATTTAATAATATATATATATATATATATATATATATATATATATATATATATATATATATATATTGTAATCTTCCAAAAGATGACCGAGCAACCATAAAGTAAAGTATAGGTCTAAAGAGAGGTCTAAATCAGTACAATAACTGTAATGCATTAAATAAACATATAACATAAGTCCTGTTATAGGCTAAGTGCACAATGACTAAATAAGCCCTCTCATAGGCTAATCACAAGGTAATTAATACATTATTTTACAAAATGTGGATAGACCAATGACTGATTAATAATTCACAGTTATATTTACAATAATAGTGAATAATAATAACAATCTCAAGTTCTTAAGTATTAAATAATTCAGTTCTAAACAATACTAACTTTGCAGGGATAATCTAAAATGATACAATTCTTTAGGTTCTTTTAACTGAATAGCAGCAATAATTGCAATGGGTCTCTTATTTTGTTTACATCTTATCAACAAGTTCTTCTTTTATAATAAATTTTTAAATCAAGTTGTTATAATTTATTAACTTTATGCATAAGTAAAATAGTATAATACATTTTTAGATTTTTAGCGGATTCTGAATGCAGATAAAATTGCTGCATAGATGAATAATCACAAACAATTATTATTATCATTTTAAGATTAATAAATGTACAGACTGAAAATACTCTGAATTTATTAACTATGATAAATGTTTTCATAAATTATTAAAGAACTGGACCACCATAAATACTTTTAGGCTATAATTCAGGTAGTTAACTAAATGCTATATGTGCAAATATAAAATGCAAAAAACATCTGTGTTACATTATTTATGCATAAATAAATGCAAGTGAGCTTGGAATACAATATACAATAGGAATTTTATTCTATCATATACTATTGTAAAGGTCCTAAGCAAAAAAGCGACTAGTAGTTGCAAAATGGTATCATCCAAGACATGTACAAAAAATAAAGCATATATTATATGGAAAGAATGTTCATCTATTCCACACTACTGCTCTAAGCAAGATAATGACTGCAAGTGACTGGAAATATCAATGGTATTACAATCATTTATGAATAATTAAAACACATACAAATAAATCTCATATGTACAAAAGCAACCCAAAGTAAATTTACAGCAGTTCAATTATATCAATACACCCAAATTATCCTTCCCCAAAACTGAGGGTAGTTTGCTTAAAACTGTAAACTATTAAAAGTTAATAAAAAACTCATCTTAATTTATTCTGTCTATGCATTCAGTTTTATATTTGAAAGATAGTGAAAATGGTTGGGTTTAAAATACTAAGTATTTAAAAGCATGATCAGAGATTGCAATAATAATCTAATTGCCTTTTATAAAAATATACTCTTAAATTTATGCTGCCTCAATTATGGTGTAAATAAATAAAACAAAATAGCAATCTCCTGTTATACTAGTTTGTAAACAGATTTACAAATCAATATTTAATGTTAGTAATAGAGATCATTACTTTTCATCATTAGAGAGATTGAGCTAGGATTTCAGGTATTGGTACATTTTAGTGGACTTCATTTATTCAGTCGTAGCTATAATTATACATTTATTTAAACACACATTTATTATGTAAGTAATACTTACTAAGGTTGTAAACCTCAAGAATATGCATGTAAAAATGCGAAGGTAGGGTTCCACTCTTTTCTTCCAAAGCATAAGCTTGTGGTTAATACATGTAGAGGTCCCTTACCTTCACATTTTCATGCACATATTCTTGAGGTTTACAGCCTTAATAAATATTATGTATGTAATCATAGTTATAGTAATAATAGGTTTAATCAGATAGTTTATTGATTAATTGATGACTGGTTTCTCCTCACAGCAGTAGACATTTAAAGTTTAGACATATAATGAACACACCACTGTTTCTACATTTACTGACTGCTACTTTTATACTTCTCTATAGAACTTCGGCATGTACTTTGCCAACTGGCAAGAGGGAAGCAGATTGTGGCTTCTCTACTCTTCCATTGTATTCTTCATAACCAGGCACAAGTATATTGAAGACAGTCAAGAATTAATCAGTATAAATAATTCAGCAATAATGAATAATAGTTCAATAATCAACATATTTCTGCAATAATACTTCAATGTATATATGCAATAAACAGTCAGAAGTATATTTTGAGCACAATGATTTATAATTTCTATTTATAGTTCCTGGAGTTATCAAAATTGGGATCCATCTGCCATCATTTCAATCCATTAATTTATTGTTGGTCCACTGCTTATTTATCCCATCATGATATTTAAAGTTATCTTTGAAAGGGATTACCAGACCAAATTACAACAAATATTTATCTCCTTAATTAATTGATATGTTTATAAAAATTTTAATTACATTTGCTAAGATAATGCCATTTCCACTATATAATTATAAAATATCTTTACAAATGTTAATAATTCTTCTCCTTTTCACTTTCTTTGCATTTTTTTTCATATATTCATGTATATTAAACTTTTCTATATACTCTCCTCATATACACTTCAATGCAATTTTTATATAATTCCTCCTTTATTTTCCTCACAGTTTCAACTGTCCTGCAGTCTTCATCAGAGCTACAACATTTAAACATATAATCATATAACCATTATTTTATATACATATCTATATGCATATTTTTACATTATTATTCATAATTACATCTTATTTATTTATTATTATTTTATCCCATTCTATTTATATTCTTGCTTCTAATTTACCTATCATTCTATTTTCATTCTTTTATATCATATATTTATATTTCACTTTTCATTTCTTCAATCTCTTTTATTACTTTTCTATTAATTCTTTATAATTCTTCTCTATCCTTATTTTATCTTTATATATATATTATATTTTTTATTAATAGTTTTCATTTTATTTTTAATGCTAAACTTATTTTTACTGTTTATTTTTATTTATTTTACTTACCTTCTAAATAACTGTTACCCTTTCTTCTTACAATTGCAACCGGGTATTTTTTAAAAAAAAAATTGCCTCTTTTTATGCATTTATTTAATGTAACCGCCTATATTATCATTTTTTCTAACTTTTATTCCATTTTTAATTTTTTATAAATTTTTATATATATATTTTTTAAATATACTTTTTATTATCAGTAATAATTTTTCCATAAAAATATTGCTCTCCCCACCCCATCTCTATTTAGATTTGGATTTATTTTCTTAATTAATATAACTTCTTTTATTTTTTATCTCTTCATTTATTAGTATAATTTATCATTTTTATACTATCTCTCTGAAATATATGTTCTGTTTCTATAGAATGCATATAAATTGGTGATCTAGTATACATTAAATTTTTTGTTTCTCCAATGTATTTAGTTCTTATTTTATTATTTTTACATGATGTGCATTCTATTTTATATCCTCCATTTACATGTTTTTCTATTCATTAAATTTATTTATTTATTAGTATATTTATTATATTCCTTTTTTATTTATTTTATATTTAATTACATGATTAATTTTTTTATTTATTTTTTCATTATATTTTACTATATTTTTACTATATGTTTTAATACCTATATATTCATCTTTTTTATTTTATTCCTCTTATACTTCTCTTTATCTTTTTTTATTTTCTCCTTTATAACTTTCTTCTGAGACTTTTACACTTTTTTCTATTACTTTCTCTGGAAACAGTAGTACATAAATAAGAAAATGAATAAAGATAATAATATAATGAATTGAAATATTAATATAGATATGAAATATAAAATAAATAGTATTAGTTCATGGATTTACCTATTAATTATTGTTCAATTGAAGAAGAATGTAAGAAAGAAATAGAATTAATAGTTAAGGATTTTAAAGAAAAAGAATATTTGGAGAAAGTAATAGAAAAAAGTGTAAAAGTATCAGAAGAAAGATATAAAGGAGAAGATAAAAAGAAGAGAAAGGAACACATAAGAAGGATCAGATAAAAAATGTGAATATATATATATATATTAAGACATATAGTAATAATATAGTAAAATACAAATAAACTTATTAAGAAAATAAATAAAAAATATAATAATATAATTAAGTTTAAAATAATAAATAAACAAAGAAAGAATATAATGGATATACAAGAAAATATACATATTCAATGAATTGAAAAACATATAAATGGAGTATATGAAATATAATGTAAATCATGTAAAAATAATAAAATAAGAACTAAATATGTAGGAGAAACAAAAAAATTAAATGTATACAAGATTAGTTCAATGTAGGTATAATAAGAGTTAATAGATTTGTATGCATTCTATAGAAAGAGATCATATATTTGAAAAAGAAAATGATAAATTATACTAATAAAAGAATGTATAGAAAAATAAAAGAAGCTATAATAATTAAAAAGATAAAACCAAATCTAATTAGAGATGTGTTGGGTAATACATTATTTTTATAGAAAAATTATTATTACTAAAAAAAAATTTTTATATAAGAATATATATTTATATAAACAGTTTAAAAAAATTAAAAATAAACTAAAAGTTAGGAAAATTGACAATAGAGGGAGGTACATTAAGGAAATATATGAAAAAAAGGCTAAAAAAATTTTCAAAAAATAGTCAGTTGCAATCATAAGAAGAAAAAGTGAAAGTTATATAGGAGATAAATAAAATAAATAAAAAGTAAAAATAAAGATAAGAATAAAAATAAAATAGAAATTAGTAATAAAAAATATGTATCCATAGATAAAATAATGATATAGAAGAATTATAAAAAAATAATTAAAAAAAGATTGAAGAAATGAAAAGTGAAATAGAAATGTATAATGATATAAAAGAATGAAAATAGAATGATAATAAATTAGAGGTAAAAATGAAAATAGAATGGGATAAAAACAATAATAAAGAAATAATAAGAATAAATTAAAAGGTGTAAAAGTAAAATTAGATGTAATTATGGAGAATAATGAAAAAAATATTAAATACACCTGGGTCTCTTTTTACGCGGACTTATTTAACATGATTTTGAAGTTACATGATTCACGTTTCACTGGAAGTCGAACTCTGATAATGCGCTATTACTTTAAATAATAAATTTTGGATATATTAAAAGTAATAGCACATTATTAGAATTCGACATTCATCTTAGTAATTTCGATATTTTCAGTGCTTTATAATAGTAAGATTTTATGCAATAATGAAATTAAAATCATGATTTCCACATTTTATGTATACACAAATTAAATTTTGCAAGATTATAATGTAAATTTGTTCAAACATAGTGCATGTTAATTTTGCATTTTAAATCACATTCTGTTTTTGCTTTTTAAAAAGAACATAATCAATTATTAATCATTTAGTGTCCGCAAGTTTATTTTTAAAAGGTGAGTAATAGCAGTGGGCACAATTAAAATTGAAAATTAAAAAATTAAAGACAAAAATAAGAATTTAATTTTTAGTTGTTAGATTAATTACTAATTGCATTGTCACCAGAAAAACCATTAACACAATGTGAGAGTGACATTGGCGCTAGTTGTATTTTCTCTTTTGAAGAATCTGATTTTTTACCAGTTTGCAAACGAACCTGTTTATCGGCAAATAGTGATAATAATTAAAACGTGTATTAAAAAATGTAAATTACTGTAAATTATGCATAAAATATATTGTTTTGAATAAAATTAAATATTATAGTTAAAAAAAGTTGGTCTTGTATCAATTTTTTTAAATTTGAAATTTTTTATTAGTCATATTTTATTTCCTTATTTTTTTTGCACGGATTTTAAAGTAATTTTACATTGGTGCTTTGCTTTTACATGATCTTTGAAAAATCACAGTCCATATCCCCCTTTTTCAAGGTAAGTTACGTCTATTTTTGTGAAATTTCGTTTGCGTGTGTTTTCTGAGGAACCAATCTATCACGTAAAATGAAACCCAGGTGTATGTATATATAGATGATTATATGTTTAAATGTTGTAGCTCTGATGAAGATTGCACAACAGTTGAAACTATAAAAAAATAAAGAAGGAATTATATAAAAAATATATTGAAGTGCATATGAAAGAAATATATATAAAATCTCATTTCAATAAAAATTTTATTAACAATAAATAGTGATTACATACTAATAAAACATAAATAAATAAATAAATTGTGCAATAATATGATTATATAATGTTCTATATGTCATCTGGCTAGATTATGTTATGAGAGTACAATGTTATACTCTTATGTGGTTAGGTATAGTGAAGAGATTCTAAGAACTTGTTTAATGGTATTAGCATTTTTAATATAGACATGAATATTTTCTTTTATAAATGACTATTCTATAATGCTGGGTAGGTGGGAATTGATAATCAGGAAAAGGAAAGAGCAATTAAAGACCAGGTGTCAGCAAAGACTTTACTGGAGGCAAAGAGCTGGTCATATTTCTTGATTTTTTTGAGCGTTTGATAAAACAATGGTATGATTTGTGGGGGGGGGGTAATTCCATGAGACTTTTGCATCTCACTATCCATATGGAATAAAGGACAAAGGTAGAAAGCCTTATTATTGAAAAAAAACCATTATGAATGGCATTTTCAAGTGAGAAAATCATATCAGGTCTTATGTTGGAATTGATTATAATTATATCTTTCAGAGTTTTAAGTCTTGGGCACCTGTGTATAATATGGTCTATGGTTTCATCTTCATGAGCACACAGACCACATATAGGGTCAATGCTGGTAAAACCTCTTCGGTGATAAAGAAACCAATTCGTGGGTAGCACATTAAGATTTATTTTAATGATGAAGTCAAGGAATTTGGGTTCCAGACTCCATCTTTTGAAGTGTGTAATGAGTCTTTGATTGGTTACTTTTAGGCTGGTTTTAATGGGTTGTTGATTATAGTTGATTATATTGTATGCTTCCCATAAGGTGATTTTTTGGTTAAGGTTAAAGGGTATTATCAGGTTATAAAGTTGTAGTTGTTGTATTAAGGATGCTATCCATGAACTGGAAGAGGGTGGAGGACAATCTGTCAGTGTAATTTTTTTAATAATGTTAGAGTATCCGCAGGAGAGGATCAGATTATGTAGAGTGTTGTGGGTTTTCTGTAAAATGATTGCTTGTATTGAGTGGAATGACAGTCCATTGAACCTGCGTGGTCATTGGATACCTCGCAAGCTAATAGCAACTGTCCTTCCTCTCCAGAGAAGTTTGGTGCATAATCGGTTAATTTTATTTTGAAAATGTTTAGACATTTTAACGAATGGAAGATAATATGAGATTTTTGGAATTATGATCATGTTAAGGAGGCCAACCTTTCCATATAATGAAAGGTATACTCTAGAGAGTGAAGTGGTGATGGCTTCAGTTGAATGGAGGATTGCATCTTGAATCTCTCTTGCCATTGCAGTTGGAGTTTTGTAGATTGGAAAACCTAGGTATCTTTGGGGTTTTGCAAAACAGGGAGAGTTAATTTGTTTACCAGACATTATCTCCCAGATGGAAGATTTGTTAAAATTTATTTGTAGGCCAAGTTTTGCTGTATTTCTGTTTAATATGTTCATGAGATGAGGAAGGTATTTAATGGTGGGAAGCACAACCATGATGTCATCTATATATGTAAATACATTGAAGTTTTTATTGAGAGAGGGAAGGAAAATTCCAGGGAGGTTTTTTTCTATATCCATCAGAAGAGGGTTGATGTATGCTGTGAAGAAAATGGCACTGAGCGGGGATCCTTGAGGGATCAACTTGTATGGCTTGAAGCCTGGTGTGATCTTGCCATCAAGAGAGAGAAAAATATCTCTGTTGTTGAGCAGATTGCTGACCATCTGTACAATCCCAGCTGGAATGTCGCATTCCAACAGATTATCCAGAAGGATGTTTATCTGGACTGAATCAAATGCTGCCACAACATCCAGCTGTACAGCAATAGGTTTTGATTTATGATGTCCTCTGTTGTAATTGAACAGTGGAGTTACATTGGACATAGCATGCGAGGTTGATGATCCTTTTTTTCTGTATTGGTTTGCCGAGATATGGCTAAGAATTTGAGTTTGTATTTGATCTTTAATGACTGACTCAATTATCTTGATAAGCAATGGGGTCATGGAAATTGGCTGGATACTGTTAATGTCATTTAGTGCCACCACTGGGTAAAGATCTGTTATGTTTCTGTTGCCGGAGGCTAGGTGATCAATCATTTTTTTAATAATTGGCACAGTGAATTGACTGAGGTGTTTGAGAAGGAAATTTGGGATGCCATGAAGACCAGGATGAACGCCGTCAGGGAGGGATGTTATCTTTTTTTTGATTTGGATTTCCGTGATGCCATGTTCGCCGGGGTCACCAGCATCCAACCAGCTGTTTATAGGAGGAACTCCATCTTTTTGCATTAATTGGCAGAATTGTTTGCTGATGTGTTGCATCATTGGAAAGCCAATAAGATTGGTTCCATTAGTATTAATGGATAAGGGAGTGATTTGTTTTTTATTGTATCCCAGTGCCCATCTGAGATAGTCTCTCATCCAGCAGTGTTGTTGTGCTAAGAAACATTTGGCTCTTCTGATGGATATATATTCTGCAAGGGACTTTTGCTTGATTTTGTAGAGATTTTTAAGGAAGATAATTTTTTCTGTATTTGTGAAATTTTGCTGTGATGCTTGAAGTTGTATATTAATGTCTGTTAGGTCATTTAGAAGGCCATTAGGTCCTTTGATTTTTTTGGTGTGGTGATTTAATATGGATTGAAGTATTCCAATGAAGGAAAACCAGCCCTCCTCAGCAGGCAGAGAAAGGATGTTTATTTTCTGGAAAAGGATGTATGCCTCAGACACTATCGCTTCGGTCATATTTGATTGGGTGATCATGCGCATGGTTTTACCACATCCATCAATAGGTGTAGGGATTGCAATAGGTGTAAGTTGTAAGATTAGAGCCATATGATCAGAGAAAGCAACAGGGGACAAGGCTGCATCAAGGTTGAAATGGAGGTCTGGGGTGTAGAAAACCAAATCAATCAGTGACTGTTTAGTTTTAGTATAAAAAGAGTAGGCTTCAGGAGGGAAGAAACCCTCTCCACACATTAATCTGCGATTTATTAGATGCAAAAATCTTTTGTTGAAGTCATTGTATGTATTGTTAAAGTCTCCCAGAAGAATAGTAGGAGAGGCTCTGTTAGCGTTGATGGCATTTAGGATATGGATTATTTTTAGATATTGAGAAGTGTCTTTGGCTGTATATATATAAGCTATGATGATCGGATAACCGCAATAGTCTATTTCTATGACAATAATATTGGCATCTAGGAATAGAAGGCTAAAACTGTTTGGTGGTGTTGACTTGCTGAGAAGAATACCGACTCCACCTGAAGCAGAATGGCCTATGGAAAATCTAGTAAATCCGAGAGCTGAGAGAAGAGATAATATTTTATGATCAGTCTTATGGTGATATTTAGTTTCACCCATAAGAAGTATATGAGGGGAGCAGAGCGAGAGCCAGTTTTTAATAGCTAGAACTCTATCAATTCAGTTGATGCTGCGAATATTAATGCCAGCAATTTTGCAGAACATGATAGATTAATCCAAACCATCCTCAGCAAAGTGTACCAAGTCAATGTGGGGCATCTCCATGTTAATGTGTTCTGATGTTGTTTGGAAATCAAAGTCTTGTGATTGAACTTGTGGATGGATTGGTGATATATTTGTTGGTTGAGGAAACGCATCCATGAAGTCTTCGGTGTCTGATGAAGTAGTGTAATCTGTCTGAGATTCTTCAGATGGATCAATGGTATCGATGGTTATAGGATCCATGGTTTTCCTTTTTTTTCTATGGATTTGTGAAGCTTTGTGCTGGATATATCTGAGATTTGTTTGTTAGTGGGTGGTGGTGAATAATGTATTGGATTGGAGCTGTCATCATCAGAGCTTGATTTATCTGAGCGAATTGATTTTTTTTTAATTTTCTTATTTGTATTTTGGGTATTTGTTGTGTTGGCTTTTGGGTTTTTTTTAAGTTTAGTAGTGTTGTTTTCTTTTTCCTGTTCTTTTGATGAAAGTGTTTTTTTATTGTTATAAGAATTTGGTTTAAATTTTAGACCTGAGTCATTTTCGGTTTGCTGCAACTGTTCTGAAACATTAATTATGCTGACTTTCGGGTTGAGTGTTTGATAAGTATTTTCATCTGGATGGTTGATTACTGCAGGTGTTGAAGAATTGAGGACAGTTTGTGGATCACTTTGTTTAGGTTTGTTAGACTTAGCTGGCCCGAATGATGATGCATCATCATTGGTTTTAAGCTGGGTGGGAGTTGTTATAGATGAATTGTTTTGAAATTTTTTAAATGTATTTTCTTCATCGCCTGGGTTTTCCTTGATCTCGTTAGATGGTTCTGTCATATTGTCTTCTTTTGTAGAAAGAGTTTGGCTTAGCATTATTTCTCAGGGATTAGTACAATATGTATCTAATAAATGATCTTGAGTATTATTGGTTTGAGAGATTGGTTTAGTAGCAGTATATGTTATTGCTTGGTTCTCTGATTCACTACTATTAGTGTAGAGGTTGGTGTTTGTTCTTTCTTGAAGATTTTCATTTTGAAAGATAGGTTTGGATGTGAGAGGGTTTGTTGGAGGATTTATTTGAATCAGATTGTCTGGGTTTGTGAGGTTGCTGTTTGAATTAATCCCATGTGGTGATTGTCTATTTAAGGATGTGATAGCCATATTAATAGGTCTACCAGGGCATCTGTGAACTTTATTCTTTTTAATACCACAGTGTATGCATATTCTTGCTGCACAATCTTTAATAAGGTGTGTTCTTTGAAGGCAAAAGAAACATTGTGGCTGTACTCCCCTGAAGGTCACAACCATAGGAGAGCCTCTTGCAGTAATAATGGTGGGTATGTCAGTGGGTATAATGTTTTTCTTTAAAGTAAGTGTGAAGATAACTGTATTGGACAGGATTTGATCTTCAAAGTGAGGGTTTAATAGGTGTTTAAATTTGATAACTGAACCATAATTAATAAGGATGTCTTGTAGTTCTTGTTCTTTCAAGTGGGCAAGGCAGTTTTGAATTCTGCCGGATAGTGTAACTGGACGGTTCATATCTATGGAGCAAAGTATATAATTTCCCAAAGACCGGTAGTTATTTTTAAAGTTCATACGGTCCGCCCACATTTTAAACTCAACAATAACATAGCGGTCATTGGGACGATTAAGTATCATGTGAATGCCTCTGCCTAATTGATTTTGATTGATTAGACTGTATAATTGTTCTAGAGGGAACTTATATAACACACATTGTTGATTTGTTATGGCTAAGATTAACGACTTATCGCTGTAGTAGTTTGTAAACAATTTATACAGAGTGTTGGGAATCGTTTTGTTGAACTCGTTATTTATTTTTAGGAACATGTCATCATTAAGGTCGTTTATATTAAATGAGACATTTTTCAGAGTGTTTGATTCTTGTTCTGTGTCTAATTCTGAGATATTCAAATATAGTTTATTGTAATTATCGGCCTTGATATTTTTGGAGATGCTCTCAGAATTTTTAGACCTTACGATATTTGCGTACATAGTGGAATTTTTCAATATTGGAATTGAGGAAATTGGTTTAGATTGCAAGTTGGCTGATGTAGCAATGGATTGTTGTGTGCTATAATCTTTGTTTGTTTTGGAATGAGGTTTATTAGTTTTAAAATTTATTTCTTATTTTTGATTTTTAAATTTACTGTTGACAAACTGTAATGTGACAGCGCTGGTTTTGTCAACCTCTGGTGGAAAAGTTTTAACTTTAAAAAATTCGCCGAAATCATCTTGTTGGAAATTTTGTCTATTATTTTCAGATATGGTTTTCGGGATATTATTGGTCAAAGAAAATTGCTCACTAGAGTCCTCTGAGGGAGCATAATGTCTTCGGAGAGGAGATGATTGGTTTTTGCTTGTATTGTTAAGGATTTCAATAGTTTCGCTTGATGAGATATTTATGCTATTGTTTATATTAGGGTAAGTTGAATATTTTCTAAACTTTTGTTGATATTTGCGATGGTGTTTTCATTTGATTTATTGGTTTGTGAGTTTTTATTTGTAGTAGAAGTTAGTTTAGTTGCATTTAGATTAGATCTAAGGCTATAATATTTACGACCGATGGCTGCATTGCTAGATTGAATGCTGAGATCGGGGTTAACATTAATTTGAGAGTTATCGATTATATTATCACTTTCCATAATATATAATGTTTAAAACTGACTTACCTTGAATAAAAGACGTAAAGGTAAGGGGACAATCGTCCCTGTCTTCTTGAAACTGAATCGCTAAGGGACGCTTTTAATAAGACTAGTTGCAAAGATGGCTGCCAAAAGCCAAATATATATAACAGTTTAACAAATATTAATAAAAAAATATATCTTTCTTTAAATTACTTTTAAAATAAAACTTATTAATTATATAGTATACCTTTATCTGTACATATAAACTATATATACATATATAATTTTTATTTATTAAAATTGTTGAAAATCTTTACTTTTAAAATAAAATTCTAATATTTAAATTACAGACATGAAGCATATATAAATATCGCTAAAGTATATTATGGTGAGACCAGGGCAAATTTTAGAACCAGAATGACTCAATACTAATTAATGTATAGAAAATCTAAGATTAAGCCTGAATCATTTGATTCATCTGTTTTGCATAATTATGAAAGAGAACATGGCCATAGCTGTGATCCAAGTGCTGTTAAAGTTATGTGCATAGAAAGAAAACGGTAACAAATGTAAAACAAAAAAGGGATGGTTCATTATACAAAATGAATATGCAATGAACCAAAAAAAAACTAATTAAAATCAGCAAAATGTTAATGTTTTCGGCAAACTGACTATGAATATGATGTGAAAGGGTCGACATTATACTCAGTATAATAAATAATCTTAAAATTTATAATAAATAGTCTTAAAGTTTTATATTTAAACTGTATAAATAGTTTACCAAATTAATATTTAGAATGGCAGAATATGAAAATGTATATATATATATGCGTTTTTGTGCTATAAGTTAACCACACGTTTAAATTAACTTTTTTCAATGCATGGGATTTGTAAGTCTGAGTTTATTTGTATGTAAAGTTTACTAGCTTTTTGATCATTACAATGTATATATATATATATTTAAGAGTATATTTTTACATATCTGTTTGTATATATATATATATGTTTGATTTACATATAGTTATGACGTACATTCTGCTGTTTGAGTATAAGACTGTGGGCTTGACAGAATGGAAAAAATTTGTTCTATCCAGTAAGAGTGTCAAAACCAAACGCGTGAGTTATTTTAATATGCTTCTAAAACTGCAACAATATTTAATTAAGTATTAATACTTTCATGTTTTTTATTAAATTAAAATCCTATAATTCATTTCATCAATAGGTATCAGGTTAAAGGAAACAATATATTTCCACATATATAAATAGTATCAAAACCTCTTTATTGATAATGATAGTTTTTACACTGATGCTTCATCTATCTATCTATCTATCTATCTATCTATCTATCTATCTATCTATCTATCTATCTATCTATCTATCTATCTATCTATCTATCTATCTATCTATCTATCTATCTGTCTGTCTATCTATCTATCTATCTATCCGTCTATCTATCTATCTGTCTATCTGTCCATCCATCCATACATCCATCTGTCCATCGTCCGTCTGTCCATCCAACCGTCCAACTGTCCATCAATCCATCCATCCATCCGTCCATCCATCCGTCCGTCTATCTATCTATCTATCTATCTATCTATCTATCTATCTATCTATCTATCTATCTGTCTATCTGTCCATCCATCCATCTGTTCATCTGTCTATCGTCTGTCTGTCCATCTGTTCATCTGTCCATCCATCCAACCGTCCAACTGTCCAACTGTCCATCCATCCGTCCATCCGTCCATCTGTCCGTCCATCCATCCGTCCATCCATCCATCTATCTATCTATCTATCTATCTATCTATCTATCTATCTATCTATCTATCTATCTATCTATCTATCTATCTATCTATCTATCTATCTATATCAATGCACAAATATTGCTTCTGGTATATATACATGACTTTTTCTAAAACTACATGCATCTCGTAGGCTTATCCAAAGATTAATTGACATTTGACTTTTACTTAATGACATTTAAGCACAAGTGCGTGTGCGACGCAACTGCTCCCAAAAGCTGTAATACAAATACAAATGGCTAACTAAAAATATTAAAACAGCTGAGCGCTTTCAAAGGATCTTGCCTTCATAATCATAGCTTGCTTATGTTTAAATTTATGCAAATATGCTAATTCCATCTTTTTGATAGAGAAAAACACGTGTCCTTCCTGTTTATGGCATCGCTGTCACGAGAGATAAATAAAGCCTCTTTGATCTTTCTTTTGAGGTCATGTCTCTCTCTACATACGATGATAGGATTGTCCGGAATGCACTCATGGTGACTTGTGCACTGGTGCTGATAAAAAACTGAATAAGTAGAAGGATTGTTACGAGCTCTATTGTACGAATACCTGTGTTGCACCAATCATGTGGCCAGAGATGCCCTGCTTTTCCCATAATATGTGCCTTTGCAATGGTTATTTGGACAAGCAATGTTATATACTGTATGGGGGGTCTGTAACAGTGGAGTTTGATCTTTGGTATTGTTAATTAGATTGTTAGAATTTGGAGGGGTTTGAAAACAGAGCTGATATTTGTTGTTAAAGATGGAATGTAGTTTTTTGTGTAAATTGGGTATGTATGGAAGTAATAACCTGGGTTTATCCTGTGTGGCGTGAGAGTTGAGAGGTTTATTCTGAATGTGTGAGATTTTTTTGTCGATGATGGATTGTCTGAAGCCTAAATTCAGTAGATCATTTCTATATTCTGCTACATTTGTTTTTGCATCTGCCTCGATTTTACACAACAATCTGTTTCTATGCAAAAAAGATGCTAGACCCGATAATTTATGCACTGTGGGTGTGTGAGATTGGGGGTGTGTATGGCATCTGATTTCAAACGGTTTGATGGCCATGCTATAATGGCAGTGGTTATTTTCTCTTTTTATTTTGACATCAAGGTATTTGACTTGTTGGTGAGTGTCTTCAGTTGTGACATTAACAAATAGTGCTGTGTTGGCTTCTAATTCGGTTTTGATCTGTGTAATGATCTCGGGGGTGGCAGCAATGAACAGGTCATCCACATATCTAGTGTATGCTAGAAGGCATGGTGGTGACATTTAATGAAAAGTGAATCTTGATTCGTGTTAATTAAATCTTCTGTTTTTTATAAAAATACTTATATAAGATTTCCTCGTAATATTATCTGGTCACAATACATCAAATTTTATCGCAGAGACTCTCAGTTGATATTTATTCAAAAGAATTTATTTAAATTTATGGAAATTGAACTTTTAAAAATCTGCATTTAGTGTGCTACTTCTAAGAATGACCACATATGAATATTTTATCCCCTGGTATCATAATCATGTTTTTTATGATAAGACCATGAGCACTTTGAATCAGTGGAGAATTAATATGTATGCATTGGAGATGCAACTACTCAGAGAATGCACAGATAACTAAATAATTTAAATATCATTATTATTATTCTGCATAATTTCAATAAATTTTATTATTTGATGATTAAAAGTAATAAATGAATAAACTTCATTAAAAATATATATCAAAGATTATGATACATTAATAAAATTTGTTAATGATAAGCTGGAAAAATTTAAGTAATCTAAATAATGCATACATTCCAAAAAATAAATAAATACAGTTATTAAAATAGAGTACAATGTTTATATCACAAGGAGATCTTTATAAGCACATATAACTTTAAATTCTTACTGAAGTTTATTTGACAAGTTTGGTAATTTTGTCACTCAAGCATAAGTTCGGGTCTGTTGATTAATTCTGCTAAGATTTTTTATTTGATTTTACGCTGTAGACATCATTGTCCCAGGATCGAAAGCTAGGTTTCAGTATCTCCTCTATATATGGGTTTCTCCCTGGCATTTGTTTGAAGTCACAAAGGCTACATCAATCAGCCATGACTGACTAATTTTGGGTGGGGTTAGCTGAACATGTTTGTTGCTCTTACTTCAAATAATTTCTAAATTCTAGTTGGGTTTTGTGTTAGTACTAAAAACTACTATAACAACCGCCTTTTTGAAAGTATGTCAGGTGAAAAATTATTATTAGTAGTGATGGGGGGTATTTGTTACAATAGTGTCCTAACTAAATGGCTTTAAAGAGAAGTAGAGGAAAATGGGGAATGAGAGGGAGAAATTCAGAGATAATTTCGAGGTTGGAACGGGAACACAAAACATATAGAGTTTCTAAATCAGCTGTTGTTTTCTAGAAGAAAGAACATGTACCAAGGTCAAATCTTTGAATTATAAAGTCAGTGTTACTCATTAACGGAATTTGGTTATATATATTGTGACAGTCAGATGATGTGTGTAGATTTAACCCAGTTCGAATACTAGGCGAAAGTACCTCAAGGCCAACCATACGCGAGATATAAATCAAGAATACATATGACCTCTGCCCATTCGCCTGTTCTCGAGGCCTGATCACAAACAAACAACACCATCTGAGCCATGCATAAATTATTTTTCAACCGGCCACAAAGCTTAGCAACAGCGGTAGAGACATGGACGGGAAATCCTAAAGAGCTAGAAGCTAAATGTGTAAAGTACATAAAAAGATGTGTTGGTGTTTGCGTTTTGCGTGCCTGGATCATTGAAAAGTAAAAATAAAGCATTTAATATAACTAAGAAACTCAAGTTTTTGATAATTAAATAATGTTTAATTAATGGCTTTAAAATATGAATAAGGCTTTAATGGGCCTCCGCTATTCCCCTAAATTACTGCAACAAACTAATTAGACAATAAAAAGAAAACAAGTTAATAGGTTTGCGGTCAAATTCTTTTCTTCCCAATTTTATTAAAAAATTTCCAACTCGATCTTCTCGATAAAGTACGATAGATAATAAAAACCTTTCGCAAAGCATTTCTTATGGCTTTGCGCTAAAAACCGTGTTTAAAATTGACTTAAAACGTATATAGCTAAATCAAATATACGTGATAAGCAAATGGCGGACAAAAAGAGGTGTTATCAAAGAGATCAAGTTGGTACACAAAAGAAACTGACTTGAATTTAATTAACAACATAAATAAAACTGGAAAGAGATTTCAAATGACAAAAAGTTAACTATTAAATTTAACCGCAACGAAATACTAAATATTTACAATGGTTAGTAAGGAAGAATAGCGAAGGTAAAACGGTTACATATAGCTAGATGATCCCAAAATATATTTAAAGTTACTTCATAAAATGTTTACATAGCAAAGACATATATTTCAATACAACAATAAAACAATATGAATCAAAAGTAGCATACGAGATAGTTTAATATAGTAGATACGATACCGTCCTTTTTCCGTGATGTTCCCTACGGCGTCCGTGGCTTGATCCGACCGACGATAGGTGTTTGTCCGGACAATGAAAATATGAAGTATGGCTTCCATGAAAAGTTCTCCAGACACGGCATAGAGTTCATATGGTTATTGATTGGATGTTAAGGCATTTTTGGATGGTATTTAGGAACCTCGGCGATAGGCAAAGCTATGATTTGCCTAGCCAAGCATATCCATTTTCCTCAAAATACGGTTGGTTTTAACTGGAGCAGGTTCCAACTTCTCCATTGTTTGAAAATGACAGCTCTATAACTTTTTTGAAGCACAAGCTAAATGTGAAGCAAAATCTGACGGATTTCTCCCAAGAGAAATCTGAATGCACTTTCCAGAAAGCTTGGAAATAAAACAGCAAGAAAAATCTTAATAAATCGCCTTCACAAGCAAAATCAAAATCAAATGACTCCTTCAAAAAGAAAAGTCTGAATAAATTATCTCTTTTGTTCTCCCTACTATTTATACTTTCTCTGCCAGCTACCTTCCATTGTTTGTATGATCTGAGATCTTGATAAGCCCCCCCTTGCTGCTTTGTTTCAAAACAACACGTTCTAAAAATAACTTCAATTTTTTACTCTAACTTTCTTACTTTAAAGTTGGAATTCTATTAATTAAAAAGCAAGAAAGAAAATGCCATCTTTAATTAGACTTGAACGGCTCACTAATTAAAATATACATTCTTTCAGAAATGTTGGTGGGCTTATCTCAAAATCAAATCATACTAAATATTTTAATAAAATTTGAACAACAATATATTATTATTTTACAATAGAATAAGCATCTTATTT
Organism: Epiperipatus broadwayi; assembly: GCA_028023455.1. Lineage (NCBI taxonomy): Eukaryota > Metazoa > Onychophora > Udeonychophora > Euonychophora > Peripatidae > Epiperipatus > Epiperipatus broadwayi. Next base: position 3,291,020 of record JAQFVV010000090.1, on the reverse strand, counting down.
CAGCAGAATTTTGCATTAACTCATATATATACGCTAGATGTATATATATGTTTGACTAATAGGTTAAGCAATTATTATCAATAGAATGAAATTTATTTAAAATAAAATATTTAACTGTAATACACATTTAATAAGCATAATTATTTTTAACTCTAATGCAAAACCCTGCTGATATTGAACTATAAACTCAATTTAGGTCTACAATACTAATTAAGTTTATAGGAAGATGTGAAGCATGGATCGGGCTTCAGATCCATTGCTTCAATATATATACATACCATATATATATATATATATATAATATATATATATATATATATGTGTGTGTGTGTGTGTGTGTGTGTGAAGGCAGAAATGCATTTAGATTCAGAAAGAGGGGAATCTATTATAGTGAGGTTTTGAGAATCAAATAAAAAGGGAAATGAAAGCATCCATGGGGATGCTAGTGAAATGGTAGTAAAGGCTAACAAGAAAAACAGAGCAGGGTGTTGGGATGGGGGAATGGAGTCCAAGGCATTTAATCAAAAATAAAACAAAAAAAAAGTTTATGGAAACAAGGGTGCAAAAAAAATGGACCAACAAAAAGAGGATCAGGAAAACATTTGGGAGTGGATTTTGGGGAAACTAGAAAGTCTGGAAGTTAGATTCAGAGAAATAAAAAAGAGAATGAGTAGGTTAGAACAGAAAGTAGGAATCAAAGATGAAAATGATTTGGGGAACAGGAAGATGAAGGCACAGAAGACTTAAATATGAATAGCAGGGGTGAACAGAAGCAAGGCACTCAATTAAACCCCAGAACCCAGCAGTGGTAATAGGTCATGCAGTGGTGCAAGGGAATGCGAACCAATTTACTAAGAATTCAGCCATTTGGCAGTAGGATGGAGGAGGCACCCATAGAGCATATATGCAGTTTGAAGAGATACTTTAGTGTAAACTCCATGGTGGAGGAAAGTAAAGTAACTATTGCATGCAGCAACCTCACAGACAATGCTCAATCATGGTGGTACATGCTGTTTCAACAGCCAGCTACTTTCAAAGATTACTAGAAAAAAATGAAAGAGGCCTTTTGGTCTGAGGTTAGGCAGGAGTTGACACACTATCAAATTATGCATGAGAAGTTCAAGGAAGGGTGTGGCAATAGTTATTCACAGTTTATTCATAGGCAGGTGGCTAGACTGTGGACATTGGAGGCATGCAATCTAACAGAGTCATATACTCTGCATCATAAGACATAGCATGCCCATGAGAGTGGAAAAGATGATCTTGGGAGCAGGGAAAGCATCTATTGGAGAGATTTCTGAGTTTCTCAATGCCATTGATATGACTTTGTATGACTATGGAAGCATCAAGAAGTGGTAAAAGAAGATGAAAGAGTGGGAGAACCGGAATGGAGACTCTTCCAAAATGGAGAGAGATACCTGAAGAGAAGAGACCATCTGAAAAGCCAAAATTCAGAGCAGAACAAGAAGCAGAGAGACACATAAGGTGAAATAGATAACTAGATAAAAAAAATTATAAAAGGGAGCCATTCAAAATACATGAGAGGTATTTGAAGGCTTTTGAAGAAGGGGGTATTGTGACAGAATGGGTTCAAACCTGGTCACAACTAATTTAAGAGGTGGCAGTCATTACACATATATGTGATCATGGTATATATAGATTTAATTATTATATTACATGATGGTGGTTATATAAATACACAGAACGAGGGGGAGGTGCTCTGTTATTTTGAAATGGTATGTATGTACATGTTACAAATGTATGTATAAATGGATTTGATGGTTGGGGAGATAGAAATGGGATTTTATTTCACTTACACTATAAAAACCTAGAAATTTTCAGCAGAAATGAATTTGCTTTTTTTTTGTTATTACAAGAAAAGCAGGAGATAAAAGCTTTCACCCTTCAACTAAAATCTGGTTAGATAGCAATTGGAGAAACAGGAAGTGCAGATCAAGCAAACTTTCAAGAACAAATGGAGGGGACTATAAAAGAAAGGGACTCAGAATGCCTCTTGTCTTGTTCCTGCAGAGATTGAATCATTAACACAGCAGAATCATTAATTCAATTTCAAAATCAAAATCGTAAGTTTACGTAATGGCGGCCGAAAAGGAAATGTTGGGGTAAGAGCCTAACATATTGGATTCGAAACCTAACTCCCACTAACTGAAATGGCTACACCCAACAATAACAAGATGCCTCTCTGGATTAAAACAACTGCCAACATCAGAACCATAAAGCAGATCCTCATCAAATGAAGACTGTATAATAAATCAAAGAACAGGAAACCTCACGATGGATAATATATTTAGTTACCTGTGATGATCATAACTATTAGAAGTAAAAATATATTCTTCCACAAATTCCCTGGGGATGCGCAGGTAATAGAAGAACTTTATATATTGATTTGCTAAGAAAAAAATTATTAACTGATTCTTTAGGCTTGCGTATGAGAATTCATCTAACAAAACAAAAAAAAAACTTTTGATAAGATTTTACTTGCAGACACTAATTATCACTAATAGATATTGAGGTCACATGGGAAACTCAGTGAAGTGACCTCTAATAGTAATAAAGAAACAAATAGAAAAGTAGTGGAAGGGAAATCTCTTTCTATCAATCTTCACTATTTGACTTAGGTATAATAATAAAAATTCGAAAGAATGTTGCATGTATGTGTGACAAATCAATATGGCAGAGCTTTAAATGTATTTAAGTTAATGGGTTAAGGGTTAAATTATATTATTTTTTTCTTATGTGATTAGAAAATGAATAGTATTTAATAATAAAACCATATGTAGAAATCTTGTGATATTTTTTCTTCACGTGTATTTTATATATTATATAAAACTCTTACTCTCATTCATGTCTACTCTCAGCCATGACACCACCTGACCTGAGTCTGAGCTAGCTGATGGTCAAAACCTCTGTCACATCTCTTAAGACAGTGGCTATTATTGGTAATATATTCACTTTGCGTAATTCTTATTTTGTTATAATATTGGCACTTGGAATCCTAGGGATGTCCATAAATACATGTTGGGAATCTATTAGAGTTACTGAGATTGAATTTATAAGACATTCTTATCAATTAGTGATTGTCAAAAACAGTTTTGGTTAATATAAGCTTGTATGTTTAGAGTTGAAAGTGTGTCAGGTGAAAATTAGTAGTAGTAGTGATGGGGGATATTTGTTACAAATATAAATTCTTATTGTAAAACAATTAGCATTACTTAAAAGTTAAAATCATGGCATTCTTTCAACATAATTAAATATGACCACCAGGGGGATATTTGTTACAAATATAAATTCTTATTGTAAAACTATTAGCATTACTTAAAAGTTAAAATCATGGCATTCTTTCAACATAATTAAATATGACCACCAAAGGAGAAAAAGATGACTTTTGGAAACAAAAATATATTAAAATTGTCAAAGTTAAAAAGGTTTAAATGGGATGCGCACAGCAGACTAAAAACAGAGAGGGGATATAAAAAGCAAATACATCTTGCGTCTTAGATTTTTCATCTTCTTTTGCCTGGTGTTATATATGATTTGATATAAATTAATTTTTTTCTGTGAGATCATATAAAATGCACCAAGCTACTGTTACCAATGTACTAAAACATCGTAATATGTGTGAGTAGAGAAGAGTTTGTTTGCCAATGTTTGAAGTCAAAATAATGCTGTGACTGAAGCCATCACCTGCATGAATCGTTGAACCCTGGACTATCAACAAGCTGTAATTAGAGCATACAATGGATCCCTCTCAGGACAAACAAAACCATACATGGTAATCCACACAGTGCTATACTTGAACAAGAAGTTACCAGTCAAGAGACTTTATTTCACAGATTAGAAGTGATCACTTTCATGAACTATAATGGGATCAAATGCTGTGTTGAGTTCAGACTATGGAAAATCTGAGACTTAAGAACAGTAACTGTTAATAACCATTTAAGTTTGATTTTTAGGTTTTATTCTCTTATTAGTGTTAGAAATATTTTAATTATGAATTAATAAATCTTATGAACATAATTTGTATTATTGTCTAGTTAAATTTATTATTGCTAGAGTAATATTATTTAAATTCTACTATTATTGCTTTGCAAAGTAAATTTCTGATGCCATACTGAAAAGTATAATCCTTCAGAGTGTAGCAAATAATTATGTAATAATGATTAATTAAGATAGGTGGGGATGAGGCAGTGGATTCACATATAGAATCCTGGTGCTTGGCAAACAAATTAAAAAGTCTGTCCTCAACTATTAGTAATATTTAGTTACATTAAGTGGGGTTGTGTGATCAGAAAAAATAATTGCATTCGTGAAAATACCTGACATTTTAACAAGTGAATTATCAGATTGGATGGTCACCGAATACATGGAATTTAAATTTATAAACCCTAAGATACTCATTGATGGTACAATATATACATATTTATATAATCCAAGTACTCTGAAATAAACCCTACAATATTTAATATATATAATCAAAATACTCTGGAATAAACTCTATATTAAATATATCAATATAAAAGATAAATTAAATATATCAATATAAAAGATAAATAATAGCTACCTTAAGTAAGTGTACCCCAACTTGAATAGCATTTAATGTTAATATTTTATGATTAAATATTAATGTTAAATCATATTCAGGATGGCATACATTGCCATAAACTGGCTATAGCTATTATTTATTGTTTTTATATTGGTATATTGAATATTGTAGAGTTTATTCCAGAGTATTTTGATTAAAACAGACAAAACTCACTATACGTATTGCCACCCACAGCAAGCTAGAGTAATCAATGGATGCCAGAAGGCTTGTGCATAAAATCCCCATCTAGTGCCTACTCATCCAATATCCCCAGACTAGTTTCTGGCTTGTGGCCTTTGTCAGTGAGGAGCCTTGGATCTGAGAGCACTGCACCTAGATCTTAGGACCTAATGGCTGCTGGAGGATTGTATTAGATCCTAAGATCTAGATGCAGTGCTCTCAGATCCAAGGCTTCTCACTGATGAAGGCCATAAGCCAGAAACTAGTCTGGGGATATTGGATGAGTAGGCACTAGATGGGGATTTTATGCACAAGCCTTCTGGCATCCATTGATTACTCTAGCTTGCTGTGTGTGGCAATACGTATAGTGAGTTTTGCCTGTTTTAACAACAACTATACACAAGCATAAAAAGTGGTGGTCATGTGATGAGTATTTTGATTATTACATATATTTTATCAATATAAAACATTGTTATAAGAATTTTTTATGCAGGATTAAACTTTTTCAAGTTTTTTTAAATATAATTTCAGTATGTAAAAAAGTTATTCACAGAAGAAATTCTGAAGGCATTAATTAAGAAAGAGATGTCAAACAGCCAGTTGACTGAAAAAAATGTCTACAAAAATGTGTTAAATAGAGTTCTTGGGTAATATACATTATTATTATTATTAATGCTATTAATATTATTATTAGTTTGGTATTCTAAAATATAACTATGAAATAAATAAACAAATTAACTGAAATTATAGTATGTGATAAAAACAAACAAACAATAACATTTAATTAAATATGGACAACCACAGCTTAAAACTCACTTTCTGCAGATAATGTCATGTCTCACCTTACCTAGAATAATTGCCTAGCCCACATCTAGTCTTATCTAGATTGAATTAAGTATTCATCCCCTGAACCAATGCATATTCATAGATATAACACATAGCCAATAACAATAATGGACCATTGAACCTGAATGTTTCCATTCTGGATGGGGATTGAGTATAATTAAACAATTGAAGGTGGGGACAGAGAACTTCTGGCAATGCTAAAATGCAGAATCTACATTCGCCAGACAAAAGCTGTTAAGAAATGTTTTAGCAGATAAGACTTAGAATAAAGTAAAATTAAATAAATTGTGGACATGTGTGTCTACATTATCAATATCAATGGCCAGTCATACCAATTGTGGTCATTCTGACTCTAAGAAATTAACTAGCAAGCAAATAATAATAGAAGTAGTAGTAACTATAAACTATATATCCATGTCTTTACTTTTGTGCTAAATGGACTGATTAACTCTAGAAATAATAACTAGAGGGTGGCGAACATAGAAGCCTTGATGAATCGAGCGAAGTAAAAAAGAACGTTTTATCTTGTTATTGTTTGTTATTTTCTCCCAATGAACATATAAAAAATAGGAGTAAAGTGTAATCAGAAAATAAGTCTAAATGGATTACATGAAGGTGAATAATGTACTAATGACGATATTAACTAAGTGCAAATAATTAATGAACTGTAAATGATAACAGCGAGAGAAGAAATTTAAACTCGCTCTGCTTGTAGTTATCTTCAAATTGTTACGGTGTAACAGTCAGAAAACATGTGACTCATAAACATAGTTCAGAATTCAACCACCATACAGAACAGCAGCATTATCAAGTAGCGAAGCCACCCGTGGTACTGAGTTCGAACATAGTTTATCGGTTCCACAATACAATCCACGAAACAACGCATCTGATGCAACATTAGTAAATATTTCCTTAGGCACAGTCGTCAGGGATATGCAAGAGATTCATGATTTTATTTTCAAGTTAGCCAATAATCAAACTAATATTAATTAAACATTCATATTTACATAATCGAGGAAATACTATATAGAATGGGTATCGAATAAATGAAACATAAATGCAGACGTATAGTTTAAAATTATTTATTAACACATTTTAAGAAGATCATTTACTAATAATATTTTATGGACTAACAGCTTCAGTAGCGGGATTTGCAACATGATTATATTTTAAAGAATACATTTATTTATTTAGACATTATTTTATATTGAGGATTTCAGTAGCGGTATTTCCGATACTGTAATGTTTACAAAAGGAATTCACTTATTTGAAGGCGTAATCTAGCTACCTAAAATTCTCAAGTAAGTATTTCTAATGCATGCCTTGGGGAATTTACACCTTTGCAATGCAAGAGTCTAAAGTAAGATTTAAGAGTAGCGGCGGACATATATTTATTTAATTAAAATATTTATTTTATAACTAAGAGCAAACATTTATTTGAGAGTGAATTATGAAGATAATGCAGAGGCAGAGTGATATATAGAATAATAAAACTAAGTAAAGGAACATGTGGTACACTTTAGAAAGGCGATATGGAATGGCAGTATATCGAAACTGCAATGCCGCGAATGAGTTTATAAAACTGTCGGGCTGGTCTCTGCCTCGACCCGACGAAGTAAGGTGTTACATAGGCATAACCAGGGACAAACGGTCCATGTCGCAGTTTTGCTGGCTGGCTGCATGATGTTGTCAAGTCCTACGGGAGCACCCATTATGCCCGCTTGGGTAGGATGACAGGGGTTACTTTCAACCCTGAAGAATCCGGAAATTTCACGGCAGAATGGGTCATCGCATCTCTAAAACGTAACACATGTATACTGTATAAACGATTATGATGAGATTTAAATAGATTTCTGACTCGGCCCTACATTATCAACATTTACTAAAGAACATTGGCAACTCTCAAAGAAATGTAATTTTCTGGAATTATTCATGATTTAATAAATACCGAACCGATATAAACTGGGAGTTATTACAACTAATATGCCAGCCATTTGCGAAGTAATAGACCCCTGCATTACAATAAATGATGCACTGAATGCGTGACAATTTATATGAAAGTTAAGTTATTTAGGAAAGTACATATTAATGAAAATGTGACATGCATTCACTGTTTCAAACGATCATAGATTTAAACTTTGAAAATAGAGACAATTGTGAGCATGCAATAATTAAATAATAAATATAGATAATATGTAGATTTTAGAAATATGCACCCAAGATAGAATGAGGTAAGCTAGATTAGTAGAGAAATTTACACATTAAGTTAATTATTCAGTTTTAGTTATACATATGGTAGTTTTTACATTTTACAATTTAGATAAGTATTATGAAGAAGAGCTATAGCATATTATTAGAGTACTCTAGAGCAACACATACAGGTACCTGTTTTATAAGAAGTTTTCTGATTCCATTAGTTTAGCAGCAAAAGGTTCACGAGTGGCAATTCTTTCTTGTATTTAGATATTTCATTTAATTTCACAGCAGCAGCAGCTTTTTCATTTATTTCAGGCAGCAGATCTTCATGGTGAATTTATGATGGGCAATGGAAAGTTTGGCATCCGATAGGCCATCTCCCGATGGAGAATAATCTAGGTGCTTTACTCGGTCATACCTTGGCAGGAACAAATTATTTTTATATTTTTGGAGACTCTCAGTGATCGAGAGCAAAGCTAAAGTTTAAGTGAATGTCTCCAGCAAGTCTAAGATGGCCTCTTTTTTTATCTTGATCTTTCACATTTTTGTTAAGATATTTTTAGGTTCTACTTAATCTGCCCTGAGGATAATCAATGCATTTTGTTGGTTTTAATTATAGAAAGGTGCCGTTCTATTGTTTACATTTACTAATTACATTTTGGGGAATTTTTCTTTAATTAATCTACTATCTATCACTGACCGATGCTTTTAAATTTCAAAGACAAAAAGGGAACATAAGATTATTTTAACTTTTAATTAAATATTACATCAGATTTTTTTAGAATTATTATTAAACGAAATTTAAACAAAGCAATAAATACGAACTTTATAATCCAAAATAAATGATTAACATTATACAAAATTATATATCTAAAAGAAATCTAAATTAAATTATTATATCCCTATTTATTGCCTTTAATTTGGGATCGAAATGTGTGCATGTTTATGCTGAATTCTACATATACTTATACATTTTTAATATTGTTACACACACAATTCGATATCAAAAAGTTTAAATTTGGGCGGGATAGACCGGTCAGTGAGAGATGACAGAAAAAGGTGAAACTTAAGATTCGAATAAGAATCTTACTGTTTCAACAGAAAGAAATAGTTATTCTTTGTTAATATTATTATTTCATATATACATACATATTATTTTTGCAATTTCAGCTTACCTGAAAACACTGCAACTTTTATATATTGAACAGTGTTTATTGTAATCCAGAAAAGCAAATTCAGTCATAACAGAGCTCAGAGTATATGAGTATGGATATCTATGTAATTGCCATTATAATTATTTAGGTGATTCTGAGATACTGAAAATCATCTTCAAAGTCTATACCCTTCTTTCTATCATAAGTTTCATGATAATTATTAATTTGTATGTAATATCAATCATGACACCAGATGGCACTGAATAATAATGATGATAAATAATTTAATAAATACAGTATTTATTAGCATTTAATGTATATTTAATTAAGTTTTATTCAGCAATTATTGATGCACATGCAGGAAGAAATATTAATGCTCAGTCTTTTGAATTTTATGTTTAAGATTCTATAATATGCCTCTTTTAAATCATAATCATAAATAATGTCCATTGTATAAATTTTGGTGGACAACTATACATTTCATCATCATTTATGTATTTACATATATGAAAAGCAATTTTTATTCTATATGGTAAAATGCCATGGTAGTTTGAATAATACGACTCCAACAGTCATACTAAAGCTTGGATTAATGGAATAGAACTGTCAAAGATTAATTAATCAAAAATATGTAATGCACAGACAGAAATATGAGTTCCAGATTAATGGAGTGATATTGTTTACTTCTCCGACTGAGCCTTATTTTTTATATTAATTAATTAGAATTGTTCAATGCACAGAATGAAACTTGAATTCTATATTATTGAAATGAAATTATTAAATTCTCAGACTAAAATTTGGACTCAAGGTTAATTAAAAGAAACTGTTAAATGCTCAGACTGAAACTTGGGTTCAAGATTAATTAATGAACTGGGACTATTAGATGCTTTATAAATATATTAAACAACTTCAGTACTTTTACATATGCTTAGATTAAAACTTGGGTTCGAGATTAATAAAATGGAGCCATTTTGGAAAATAAACAAACGTAACTTACTCCTAAGATTATAGTCTTTTTTACTATCTTTTCATTCTCACTTGGAATTAACATTTGAGATCCTGAAAGTTAAAATAATTAATATAGTTCTGCATTATTGATTTGATAAATATTTAGAAATTTTTATACATATATTTTTTACGTGTGTTTAAATATTTTTTTTATGCATTTCCTCATTTTTTAAATTCGAATATAATCATATAAAATGTTTTTAATTAAAAGATTGTTCTATTTAATACAAATGCTAAGTAGATAATTTGTAACTCTTCAATAAATTTTTGATTAACAATCAAAATTCATAATATATTTTACATTCTCATCCTTTAAAAGGGTGTTGTATTGTGGAATTAATCTGTCATTTAATTCTAATTTCTGTTAAAAGACATCCCATGGCTGAGTGTTAAACAGCATATTTAAATAATAATTCTTTTATTATTACTATATATAATACAATCACAATGTAAAAATATATAATGTTCAAAATAATCATTTAAATACTAAATGCTATTTTAATAAATGGAACACACTACCATTAATCATTAAGCATCACATGATCACTATCTCATACTAGCACATAATTGTTTATAAACAAGGCAAAACTCTCTCCATATAGTAGTGCCACCCTGTGCTAAACAGAGTAATCAATGGATGCCAGAAGGCTTGTGCATAAAATTCCTATCTAATGCCTACTCATCCAATATCCCCAGACTAGTTTCTGGCTTGTGGCCATCGTCAGTGAGGAGCTTTGGATCTAAGAGCACTGCACCTAGATCTTAGGATCTAATGCAACCCTCCAGCAACCACCTTTTATCTGTACTTAACTACAAAACTATGAGAATGAAATTGAAAACATAAAAAATATTTTCAATTTAAGCTCAAGCCTTCTGGCATCCATTGATTACTCTGTTTAGCACAGGGTGGCACTACTGTATGGAGAGAGTTTTGCCTTGTTTACCACTAATCATTTGACATTATGATAAATTCTGTTGGCAAATGATTAGTGGGAGTGCGTCTCATTCACTGTAACAGCATCCACTACTCAATGATTTAATACACTGTACAAGCTTACACACACGTGCACATATAAGGTAATATATCAGGGATTCATATTCAGATTTTCACATGATCCTCAACCCTCCATGCCATCTTATATTATTGACCGTGTGTTGAAAAGATAAATAATCACCAATATATGTATTTCATCCTAAACCAGTAATCACCAGTTGGTAAAGATTACCTCTCCACACATGTATTTTCAACATGTGTGTGATCAAGTGGGTCAGCAATATGAGATGGCATGGACAGTTGAGAGTTGTGTGAAAGTCTGAATTCAAATCCCTGATATATTACTTAAATTGTTGTATTTAACATTACACACACACAGTATATATATATACATATATGTTTTTAGGCAAATAGATGACTTCAAATCATTTTTGAATTCTTCTGCATTCTCTATAACAGAAGATACAATTACTAAAGGTAAGGAGCAACATAAAATCTATGCAGCTGTTGCCATAGTAAATGAAATTGCATTATTACTCCAACTTTTAATTATTTCTATTTTTCTTCTACTATTATTATTTTTATGACACTCAACATTAAATGTCTTTACTTCATTGCACTCTAGATCCATATATTGTAAGCTTTATAATCAATAGTTTCCATTATGGAAAAATTTTAGGCATATTTAAATAATTTTCCTAAACTAATAATATAAATTTTTCTCTTGTTTTATAAAAATTGATAGTTATAATTTTTAATTCATATTTTATTGTAATTGAATCATTTCTAATTGCTTACCTCTAAATTCATATCTTCATTTACTGCTGCTTTTCTAAATAACTGGGGGGTCTGTCTTGAAACTGAACAGCACATTGAAACTTCTAGGCAAAGCTTGGAGATTTTCATGTTTTGCAGATGAGGAGAAAACAAGCAGTCTAGCTGAATATCGTATTATGATGATTTTTCATTAGGCTGTTTGATGGTTCCATTAAATCACTTTTCTAGTAGTCCAGTAGCTAAGTCTTGTGTCAATTCATGAATCTTGTATCTCTGAATCAATTAATCAATTTTTAACAATTTTGCAGCCTATTTATATTTTTTCTCTCTGACAAAAAGACTCGCCTTATATGCCTTTTTATTCCATTGATGGCAATGCTTTTTCATCCTTGTCCACATTTTTTAATCCCCTAAATTATTGGACAGTTTCTCTTCAGTGGGAACAGACTTTTAATTAGTAACTATTTTCAATTATCTGTACATGTATTTTCAAACATTAATTAATTTTTCTTGCCTGTGGCATGGTGACTCGACTCCTTTAATTATTATACTACAGCTATTCTGTCTTATAAGTTTGCTTGAATCTGATTTTATTTAAGTGCCTTTTAACTTAGTAATTTTAATAAAATAAAAAAATATATACTTTTTTCTCTTTTTAATTGCACTATAAACATGTTTGATTTCCTTTTCGTTTGACCAAATCATTATGAATTAACAAATTATTATTTTAATTGCAGTAAAATTTCATTATTTCTCTCTCTTTAAACTATTATTAGTTTTCCTTAAAATATTATTAGTCTGACTTGACTTTAACCTATGTCATTTTGATTGGGGGGGGAGGGATCTTCTAAACATATATGTGGAACAACATGTCTGTTTTTTATATTTATACATATTAACGTATATCAAATTACCTCAATCATTAAGAAATAATCAGCTATGTTCTCTGAATAAATGTTTAGAGCCCACATCCCAAAAAATCTAATTGACAAAGAGATCTCTGAACTATATACTGCAGAGATAACTTTTACCTCTTGATTTTGACAGGATATTATCATTTACTGTTAACTGACAGCCCTACTGATGCTAAACAAGTTTTATTCATTAATCTATAATACAACACCAACAAGAAAACTATTATAGGTTAATGGAAAAAAACTAGTTTAGCCTCAGAAGAATTGTCAATTAATAATAATTGATAGTTTCCTGGTAACATAAAGGCAAACAGTTAGCTCTGTTTACATGGATACAATATTATTTCTATTCTTTATTATAATAACATTGTATAAAAATATTAAATCAATATATATATCAGTTTCAGAAATATATGTGAGAAAAACTGTAGAAAAGATAAAAGAAGATAAATTTGTTCATCAAGAGGTGATTATTTTACTCAGTTATTATTGTCTTCTGCTTCTCCTCCTCCTACTCTTCTACTTTTTTCATCTCTACCTCCATCTTCTCTTCTTTTTTATTAATATCATTATGCTATATTGATCAACTTATATCCAGAAATATCAAATTGCTATGAATTAATTTAATTAATGATTAATTAACTTATTGGCAATTTTATTAATGAATCTTGGCATATCCACTTTATTTATTGTTATTGCTGTTTGTAATTTTTGTTTACAAATTTTTGTAATGCTCAATAACTTGTGTTACAAATAGTTCAGCAAAAAAAAAAAAGAAAACTATTTCATTCTATGTGAATTAATTTAATTTCTTGTTTTTATTATTGTTAAAGAATTCTTTATACAACTATTCTCTACATTTTAAGATATGTTTTTTCCATATAATTCAATAGAGCCATGAGCCATACTGCATCAATCTTTATATATTGAATTATACACTATCCAAAAGATTTAAACAAACAAGCAAAAATATAAATAAACAAACTAAAGAAAACATTATAATATGTAAATTAAATACAATTTATAATTTGCAAGCATGTTTAAAAGAAATTAACATTTGGAAATAAATTCTAAAATACACCAGTATCTGATTTTGAATCTCAGAGTTTCATACACTATCATGTTTGTAAATGAAATTTCTTCAGTGTATGTTAAAAGTACATAACATTTTATTCTACCTGAATCATCCTTTCAAAATATGGTGAGAAGTGTTTCACGTAATAAAATATTTTCTGAGTATAATTCTAAATATCTTACAAAATTTAAGAAGATACTTGAAAGTAGATAGTGACTTAAAAACATCAAAACAACTAGAGAGATTGTAGTTACTAAATGTAGAATGTATATTAATAATTTTTATTAGTCATTTATTAGACATCTTTTTCACATATCTTTGGACATACGTTAATGATTACACCCCTCCACAAGGTGTTAAAAATGTGTGAGAATGGTGTAGTGAAAATTATACCATTATTTACTACTAATATGTTTCTGTAAGGAAAAAAGTTTAAAAGAATGCCACCCAGTGCATATATAATAATTATGAATGACAGTTACTTGACTATTTATTTAATTTAAAGAATAAAAATATGATACAATTGGTTATTTTTCTTATTTTTTTTGTGAATAATTGAAGAAACATCTCATTAAAATATATGTTAATGTGTCCCCTTAATTTATAATCATTAACCAAATTATATTTTTCTAAAATTTTTACATTGTAATCTTAATTTATATATGCATATTATAAAAAGGTATCTGTGTTAGATATATGTGAATGTCGAAAAATACCGTAAACTCGTAGTTCAATAAATAGTACATATTTTGTTGTAATCAAAGTTTATCAACAAATTGTGATATACAATATAGACATGGTAGACTTGCACCAAAATATAGTATCAATAACAATTCATAAAATGCCAAAATGATGTTTTATACTTTTCAGATTTATATCTTCTTTGATAGGTTCCTTGCCAATTCACAGTTATAATTTCTCATATTATTAATCTTTTTTGTACCAATTTATAGAATTTCTTATATTTTGTTCTTCTTGGATCATTTTAAAATATGTACATATTTTTTTATTTGATTTGAATATTTACCAATAAATTACTGTCTTTTTGTATTATCTTTGTGTGTTACCATTCTTAATAGAGTAGCAGTGATCTACCTGTTGATTTTAGTCAAATCTGAACCATCTTCAATGTTAGTTAATAATTTAAAAAGATTGGCAAGTTTCAATTTAAATTGCTGGAGTTTTTCTTAAAGTTAAGAATATCAACTGACAATATCAACTTTCTTTTGTGTCCATGTTATTTCTCAATAATCAATGTTTATTTATTGTGCTATATAGAGTCGAAACATTATTTTCTAAAAACAAATAATGTTTGTTAATTAAAATCTAATCCACATCTGATATAATGAGAATCCTCATGTCTGTAGTTGTTTAGCATTTTTTCAAAAAAGAATGTATATATATATATATATATATATACATTCTTTTTTGAGATTTATATATATATATATATATATATATATATATAGTTTTCTTTTTTTTCAAATGTCAGAAGACTATGTTCTCTTCTGTTTCTTTTTGTAAGTCAAATTTATCTATTAATCTTTCACTAGCAATTATTGGCTAATTCAAGCATTAATGCATTGGATAAAAGTTTTAAAATACTGTTTTGCATGATGAAAGGCATTTATATAAAAATTCTCTATTTCTGGATGACAATAATAGTTACCATGCCAAAGTCTATGAAAGAATTAAGAGATTGAAATGAAGATCTTCTGTATATATTGGTAGTAGAGATGATATTAAATGGATAGTTTATAAACAGAATCCCAAGAGATTGTAAAAGATCTACCAAATACTACTTTCAGTATGGACAATCAGATAAATAATTTTTCAGCTGTGATGTAAAGCAGATAATATGGATCACATTATGGATTATCCATGAAGATAAATTTGTCAAGCAGTCAATCCAGAACATTGAAAATAATAATAGTGAATTGTGTCATGACAGGTACACAACTTTAATTTCAATGATCTGCACCATTTTTTTAATTTTATATTCAGTTTATTTTATATTAACTATTATTACAATATTTAATAATTTGAAACAGTAGTAAATTCTCAATATAGTAGTGCCACCCAATGAAAACTATGGTAATCAATAGATGCTAAAAGTTTTTGCATAAAATCCCTATAGCTTACTCATCCAATGTACTCAGATTAGTTTCTAGCTTGTGGCTTTCATCAGGGAAGAACCATGGATATGAGTGCACTGTACTTAAATCTTTGGATAAAATGCAATCTTCCACCACCCACCCTTTATCTATTTAGTTTAACTATAAAACTATGAGATGGCTTTTGTAGCATGTCTTTTGATTCAAAGATCTAGGTGCAGTGTTGTTATATCCAAGACTCCTCATTGATGAAGGTCACAAGTTGGTAACTAGTTTGAGGATATTGGAAGAGTAGGCACTAGATAACAATTTTATCCACAAATCTTACATCCATTGTATTACTAAAGCTTGCACCAAGTTGCATTATTGTATGGAGACTTTGCTACTGTTTTGAAAGCTTGGGTAAGCATAAGAAATGATGTTCACGTGATGGTTAATATTTTAATAATTTGTTAAACATTTTGTTGTGGGTTACATTTATAGTAATTTTTAATACACTTTTGTGTAATTCGTTCTTCAGTAGTATAAAAAAAAAACACAATGTAATTTTTCTATAAACATCAATTTAAAAACATGGAAAATTTATTTTCTTCTTAGTAAACATTATTCATAAAATGATCAGTGCTGACATCTGGGTTCAAGACTTGCAATTTAATCAAAAAGAAATTGAACCATGGAATCGTCATTGCAGATTTGAGTAGCAAATGGAGTTTTCTAAAATCTTATAGCTTAAGTTTAATCAAAATTTAGATATCCTACTTTTTTTAATAAATCAAATATTAATTACAAATGCATGTAGGAAAATAAAGTACTAAAAAAGGATAATTTTCTTAAATTTGTACGAATATCAAACAATTTACATGTAAAAAACGGAGATATATTGTGATTTCTTTAAAAAATGTCCAACTCTATAATTGTTGAAGATTTTAGAACAATTAGATGAATTTCCTATGCAACTGTATTCCTTTATAATCTTAATAAATGATTTCAAATATATTAAAGGAGATGCAATAAATACTGAGGGAGAAGTTGAGAAAATTGCAATTATATTTAAGAAAGAGATTTGATAAATTAAAAAAAGTTAATAGCAATGGTTGGGAAAAATGGACATATCAATGAGAAATATTTGGCATTAAAAAAAGTGTTTAATTAAACATATATTAAATCTTCAATGTACCATTCACTGTATTTTAAATTTTAGTTTCTATTTATCACATGATAAGAATAACTAATCATTGCAGGTCATACTTTTTTTTTTTTCCTTATATCATAGCATCGGCCAGGAGGTGAACCCACAACAACCGTCTGTAACCAATTGCTTGCTTACAAGGCAGCTGCGCTGACCTCTCAGCTAACAACACTTGTTAAAGCAAAATAGCAATCTTATCAACTTAGGAAAATGGATGCTATAATTTAAATATTTAATATTGAATTTAAATAGATTTAAATTTCTTTAAATATATACAGTTACACATATCTCTCCATTTTTATTCTATTTCATCCTACTATGAATGTGAGAATGCTATAAATTCTTGAAAGTGTTAAGCCATATTTAGTTTATAAAAATAACCTCTCTATGGTTGCCTATAAGCACACTTGTTACATTTTTTACATTGTGTATACAGAAGAAGTATAAACAGTTAATGCCAACATGGAAATGTAATTATTCTTTATTTACCACTAAGGTGATCTAATTATTTGAATATGAGAGATAGCAGTATTCTACATCAAAGAGGCTTTATTACATATCAGCACACCATCATCTTCCATAATTAAACCTTCATATCAATTCATCATATTAAAGATATTTAAGTAAAATGGTATTACTACACTGATGGGATTATTAAAAAGCTTCAAAAACAGTTGAATACAGTGATTATATCTTAAAACATGTACTGTGGAGATTGGACGATTTTTTCATCATTGAATAATGTATAAAATAATGTATAAAATATTATATGAACATTAAAGATTTAATATCAATAGTGTAATAGAAAATACCTGTTTTGTTCTAAATGCATAGGTGTTCTTCCATTGATCGCTACATTGAAAATCCAATTTTATGGGTCAATAACATTATGGAACAATAAAATTGCTTGTTGGCTTAGACATCAAGACAGTCTTTACCAATAAAAAAAAAACAAAAACGCTATTTAGTTTCCTAGATTACTTATAATTTGACAATTTATGTTGTAGGGACTTTTATTTGATCAAACCTATCACAACCAGATTGTGTATCAAGCAATGAATTAAAATATTAAAAATTTTATATTTCACATGGATCTCTAATCGATTAGACTTGATAAATGAATGCACACTTTAAAATATTATCACCAGTTTTGTTTATAGATGACGCCACAGGCAAATTAATTCTGATTATTGATTTAGATCTGAAAAGCAATCATAAATCTACATCTATACTTTTATTTTCCTAAGAACAAATGCAGGAAAATATTAGTAATTTGGTGATCAGCAAGCATTGACGTTTAAGAAAAGCAAGAAATAAAAAAACACCAAAGCATTGTAATAATAGCGAAATTAATGAAAGAATAAAACATACTATTATATATATACATAAAGGAATGCTGGAATAATTAAGAGAAGCACACGTTGCACTCAATAAGAAACTGTTATCAAAAGATAAATTGAATCAAATAATATTTTTCGTTTGATAATATATATATATGGATTGATAAAAATAGCGATCAAAATATTTATCTGTTTGATAAAATAAGTTTCTAATTTTCCAAAATCAATTTTGAAAATGACATCAAAAATGTCATTATCTCGGCCAAACGAACATAGACAAATATCGGAAACATAAAAAAAAATAGTGTTTACACAGAAATTATTGTCCCTCAACTAAAATTACATTCAGTATTTTTTTCTTCGTACATTATATCAATATAATATTTGGAAAACATAGTACATTTTTTATATTTCATTTTCTTAACTTTCGCATCTATCTAAAATACTTTTGAACTTATTTCTATCTATAGTATAAATTTTAAACCAACTATTAGTTAAATGGCTTTAGCTTGTGGTAAATTACCAAGGGAAATTATTATTTAAAGGAACTATGTTTTAATATTGAAGTAGAAAACGCTTTTTTTTTTTTTAAAGATGGATAAAAATATATTATCCTCATGCAGATCATTAATTATTTTTCAATAAATTTATCAATATGGAAACACGTTGTGTTTAATACATGGGAAGTTTTGCTTTCAGAAATACATATAAATGCTTGAGAATTTTTGTATAACGTTTGATAATTCTTTATAGTCATAAAACAATTCGTCAGCAGTTTTATGGATTGATTGGATCTACATTCAATTATTTTGATATATATTTTTGGCAAGTTTTTAATTTTATGTCAATAATGTAAAACATTACATGATCATTATTTCTTATGCTTGCTCATAACTGTTATTAAAACAGGCAAAACTCTCCATACAGTAGTGCCACTCAGTGCAAGCCAGAGTAATCAATGGATGCCAGAAGGCTTGGGCATAAAATCCCTATCTAGTGCCTACTCATCCAATATCCCCAGACTAGCTTCTCGCTTGTGGATTTCATCAGTGAGGAGCCTTGGATCTGAGAGTGCTGCTCCTAGATCTTAAGAACATGACAAGACTTTCACCCCACTGAAAATTAAGTTTGTTTCATTCTTTTTTTTTTTTGAAAAATCTCAACACTACTACTATTACTACTTTTAAATGAAGTTTATTGATATAGATAAATTACTTACATTAGGATCCTTCTAATCAATCATTTTTTATTGCTGATAATAATTCATCAACAAAAATGGAAATACATGCAGTAGTTTTGAACAGAAAGGAACAAAAAAATGCATAAACTTTTTAAAAGGGTTGCCTAAAAATTACAGAGGCGCAAATATGTCTGCAGGTGCTAAAGTCTGGTCTCAGATTTTAATTTTATTCAGTTTATTCTAGGAGAGAGAAAGTAGTAGTCTATAAGATGTCGGATTAAAGCAAAAAAACTCATCAAAAACCATAGTGTAAAAATATGATGGATATTCTGATATGATTGAAAAACTCTGTTTATTTTCATTGGTAAGGGTAGAAAAAGAATAAGAATAAGAATATGTAATTGAACTTTTGAGTGCAATAGGTGTGCAATTGTGCAATGAAGAACAACTATGAAGAATGTATAGATCTTTTTTATGGCAAAACCATTATGTTAGTGTTGATTAATCTTAGAGATAATGCCATAATACAAGTTAAAACATTAGTAGACCTTATAAGGATGCAGAGGAAATACAGACCTATCGCTGTATAGCTGGACATCTCTGAAGCATTTGACATGGTCCGAACTGACATCCTTTTAAGGGTTCTGCCTGAGTACTCCATCCCTAAAACACTCATTCAGGTATTAGGCAGCCTGCTAAGGAACTAGGAGATATTCATCACATTGGATGGTAGATTAACATCTGGTTTCAAACCCTCTCATTCCATACCTCAGGGATTTCCCCTGAGTTCCCTCTGCTTTATAGCCTATATCAACCCCCTCTTGATGGATGTAGAAAGGAGGCTCCCTGGCATCTATGTTCCTTGTATCAGGAAGGAAGGAAGGAAGTGTTTCACCTATGTGGACAATATAATGTTGGTATGGCCATAAAATACTTGAACCTTCTTGGAATCATTTTAAACAATTATACATCAGAATATGATTTAGAGATCAATATTCTTAAGTCCACGGTCTGGAAAATTGCTGCTGTCAAAAAATTCTAGCAAAATTATTACAAATTTATTAACATAAAAATATTGTTATTATAAATTGAAAATTAGTTCAAACTTCTATTGCAGATACCTTTTATAAAATTGTTTCTCTCTTTTTCTAAAATTAATTTTTACAATCAGTTAACAATGTTTTTTTTTTTTTAACAGAAATATTTGTTTGAGAAAATGCAAAGAAAGTCATACATACCAGAACAAAATGTTTGTATAATGATGTTTTAGAATTAAACCCATATTAATTAGCATTGTATTGTTTAATATTTTATCTACCAAGAGTTTTAATAATTAACATGCTGTTAATTATTAGTTTAGTAATTGTCATTTATTTTTAATTGTTGGTGTAACTAGCATGGCTGCACTATATAATTTTCTTTCTTACTCATATCAACTCACACTTCTTATTAATGCAACATTCTCCTAATCTTGTAGCAAGGTCTAAAATGAGTTTATGTACGTCTATACTCTTAATTTTATAAGAATAATAAAGTCAGGATATTTATCAGGATGAATTTCCATCCATACACCTATATTTAATAAAATTTCATACAGTAATGCTAAATAAATTAATATCTGAAGGTAGTTATTTGCTGCTTATTTTAATACATATACAAATTTATCAGAATTAGGCAACCTTTTTTTATTGATAGACCAATTAAAATTTATGTAAAAGAGCATCATAATTTTTAGTTGTTATATGTTTATTTTGATATTTATTATTTCAATATTTAAGCCAATAAACATCACATGACCATCTCCTCTTATACTTGTGTATAACTGTTGTTAAAACAGGCAAAACTCACTATATATATTTTATCACACACAGCAAGCTAGAGTAATCAGTGGATGCCAGAAGGCTTGTGTATAAAATCCCCATCTAGTGCCTACTCATCCAATATCCAAGGCTCCTCACTGATAAAGGCCATAAGCCAGAAACTAGTCTGGGGATATTGGATGAGTACCATTAGATGGGGATTTTATGCACAAGCCTTCTGGCATCCATTGATTACTCTAGCTTGCTGTGAGTGGCAAAATATTGTAACGAGCACAGATGACGTTACATTGTTTTTTATTAGTAAACATGAAAAGAATAAAAGTTCGCAAATAAAACTTCCTTTTTTAAGAATTAAAAATTGAAAATTAAAAAATCATCTTAAACTCATATATATATATATAAAATCATACAGATAAAAAAATTATTAAAATAAAACTTTATTAAAAATAGAAAAACTAAATCTTTCAACAAAAAGATTTAGAGATAAAAATATATCTTTAAGTTGGAAAACACATTAATTAATCAGAAAATGGAAATGATTGTTTTAATTAGTTAAATGTAAACTAGCCCTCGGGCATTTAAAATGTATAAGCAATGGTCAGATAGGAGAGGAAAAACAATAGGAACAGAATGGCCAATGAAAGAAATCCATCGGGGAAATCGGACCTCAACGGAAGGATCATCATCATCGATGATGTAATGTCAATTGAATCCTTAAAATTAATATAAGGAAAAGTTTGAAAATTATTAGTAGAGTTAGTTATTACAAGAGGGCAGAATTGGAGGTTAAGGGATTGAAAGACGCACTTTCAATTCCTTTAGTTGTTATAAAAAAAAAAATGAAACATCGCTTTTCTTGTATTGAGGACCATAGGATCATTGGGGAATTTAATGCTGGATTTCAAACGGCAAGCAACTGTAAAGGATGAACATTTCTAAAACCATAAGCACATTATGAACTTAAATGAATATTAATTCGAAAACACTAAGAACTCTAAAATATAAACTTTCCCAGTATTTAATTTATAGAAAGAGAATCCTATCTGACCAAACTAAATTATTTATTAATTAGTTATAATTTTATTTGATATATTTCTTTTGTAAAATCATTTCCATTTATTTATTTATTTTTTTGTTCTTTTAAGTTTTTATTATGATTTTTGTTTTTCCTTAAATTAATATATATAAATGTTAAACTTAAGTCAGGCGTGAATGGCTATATAGATTTGTAAAGTTATATTAGGGGAGGATAATCTTAGGTTATTTGTTTCATAGTTGAATTGGGTCAATGGATTGGATATATTGGTGTAATTAGTAGATGTAGTATGAGGTTTGCTATGGGCAGAATTGCTTTATATGCCGCACACTTCCTTTTTGGCCTATGGAATGTGATTCGTAAGTCGGCAAAATGACTGCAGTCCTTCCTATGGAGTTTTTTTTTTATTGCTCTCCTTGTCAGATAGATGTAGTATTCCTATCCGACAAGAGACAATTTCTTCTCTTAACCTTTTGTGCTGCCGTTTTTCGTATTACATTGAATGCATCGATATATCAGATGAATTGACGTTAGTTTGACTGCAAACTTTTGGCCTAAGGTTAAATAAGGATAGAATATTTTCTTTCAAATGCAAATCTATGTAGTCTATTCATACTCGACACTCTAAATAAGAATGCATTAAATTTAAGTTGGGTATGGATGTTGCATGGATTCATTATCAGTTAATTACGTTTTTTTTTTCATATTTGATCAAAATATATAGACATTCGGTAAATAATGATACCTTACGGTGAGTATCTAAAGTGTATTTATTTGGATGTCTTTTAAGTTATTCATGTCTCTGCGGTATCTTATGATGAATACCATTGGGTTTTTTGTATTCCCTATGCAATTGACAGTATCACTGACTTTGTATTTTGATCGTTTATGTTTATTTTGAAATTTTTTTGACCGTGTAATCCATGTAACCGATCTATACTCAACATTTTACAACAAACTTTTATAAACCCATCTGTGTGAACTTATAATAGTATAAAAATTAAAATGTAAATTAAAATCTAAAATAAAAGTTAAAAATAATGTTAGATGTTAAAGTAAACATGCTAAAATAATAATGTTAAATTTTATATATATGTGCGTAAATAAATGTTTGTATGTTAATTACTGGCAGTGGCTTATTTTATTCTTTTTTTAAAAATTATTCTTAGATAAGAATTTATGAAATATAAATCTCTGCTATTCCACTGAGCTAGTGACAATGGGGTAATGACCGGAATCAAAATATATTAAATAAAAAAAAAAAAGATTTTTTTTGACTTACGTATCTGCCTACTTTATAAATTTTTCTAGGTTCAAATGCCTAGATGGCGCCCTGTAGTGCAGATTACGTTAGTCTCTTCTATCTCTGGATCATTATAATATATATAGTGTGTTTTTATTTTAATATTTATTAATCATACAAAGATTATAATTATTATTGTCATTATATTACTTATCATTACATTTATAAATATAACAGCAAACAATAATATAAAAATACAAGGTAAATACTAAAATGTAATCCAAGATTTAGTGAGATATTTGCTTCTTGTTTAAAAGAAACAATGAATTCATATCTGATATATTCTACCTGACAGGTGTTTTCCAAGTGTGTTTCAAAATTGTATCAATTACTCTGGATCAATTTTTTAACATAGTAAACATACGTTTAGAAAAAAAAACTGTTCACACAAACATGTGCAATACCATTTTTAAAAAATAAAAATCAATAAACACATTTTATCAAAGATTGTTTTACAATTTTGAAAATGTGGGCAGGAATGATTACAGCATTTCAAGACTAGAGTTAACCATATATTAGAGTTTACCCATCCGTGAAAAAATTACTGACAGGTGTGTTCCAAGTGTGTTTCAAAATTTTATCATTTACTCTGGATCAATTTTTAACATAGTAGACATAAGTTTAGAAAAAAAACTGTTCACACACACATGTGCAAACCATTTTTTAAAAATAGAGGTTACCCATATCTGGAAAAAAACACCCATGAATTTGTAAATGTTAATTAATACAGAGTTTCTAATAATAAATATGCATGTGCTACAATTCTATTTTTCTATTCATACTAGGAACAACCAAAATTATATCCCAAAGTTTTCCTTCCCGAAGAAGAGAAAACAAAGATAATAAAAACGGTAAGTATAACATTTGTTTATTAAAAAATATAATTCTAGTGTTTCTAATGTTATGTTAGTGTTGGGAAAAGTTAAAAAAAGATTAATAAATAAAAGTATTTAGAACGTTTGAAGTGCAAAATCAAAATTAAAAAGCTCAAGAAAGATGATATGAGGGGAAGGGTTATTTGATAGATAATGATAACAATGAATGTTGAATATTATGGCGTTTTTTAGAAATATATTCAATAAATCAATTCAGTTTTATAAGCATTATAAGATTGTTTAATGAAAGATAATCTGTTATACATTAAATAAAAATGCGAAATTTTTAACAAATTAATACTTCGTTTATATTATGATTAATAAAAAGAAATAGAATCGTGAATTTCATCATAAGATTATAATATAATAAAAAATAGATTCAGGCTTTGAATAAAAGTTAAAATACTTCTGTACACTTAAAATCACTATTTAGTTTTTTTTTTTACTTTTATATTAACTTATAAATATAATTTGATCAACAGGTGCCAAACTTCCTTTACTAACAACATTACCTCTATTCACCCTAGGTAAATATATGAATGATTATAACTAATATTTTATAAAACTAGAAATTATTATATCATTTCTAGCCCAGTATGAATTTTAAACCCAGTTAAAGATTAATACTTATCTGTTTTTAATTAATATAAACATGCAATTATTCAATTTCAATTTTTTTTTCATGTGTCATAGCATCGGCTGAAAAGCGAACCCGCTAACCCACGACAACTGCCTGTAAGGCCGCTGTGCTGACCTCTCGACCACCAACGCTTGACAATTTTATCTTTCTTTTCATTGCATATTCTTGAAACATATAAAATCTTATACTTTGTTATTATTTAATTAATAGATTCAGTCAAGTGATGTAATATTTGAATTAAGAAAAGCAATGATTTAGTTCTAAGATATTTTTTTAACTGTCAGTAACTTATTACTAATTTTGATAATAATTTATACTTTTAAAACCATTATACATTTTTAGAGATTATTATTGATCAATTCCAAAGAATAGCTATTCTCTTGAATTAATTCTGAGTTATGATATATTTATACTTGTATAATCAGTAGGTGCTAATTAAAAGTGCTTATTAAATTCACAACCAGAGTGATCTATCCATATTCCATACGTTGTCTGGCTTATTGCATTTAGCAGTAAGAAACATGGATATAAAGCTTGTGAATTTGATCCTTTTTTACTTAATATATCTTTCACCCACCAATCAGATTTTACTATTTAATTATTTGTGATTCTTTGCCATTCTAAATATTAATGTAAAAATTAATAAAACACAATTTTAACATGAATTTAGAAAGATTTATTGTACAAAGTATATGCTTTCACATCATATTCTTGGTTAGTATATGGAGAACATTAATTTTTTATTGATTTGATGCTATTTAATTTTTGGTGCATTGCATATTTTTGTGTCATGAACGATACCTCCCTTATTTTATATTTGCGATCATTTCTTCCCACCTAATTTTAACATCTCTAGGATCACAACTATTGCTGTGTTCTTTTTCATGATTATGAAAGGCTGTTGAAATAACTCCCTTGGACTTTGTTTTAGATTTTCTATACTTTAATGAATGTGGTGTCATTCTAGTTCTAAGATCTGCCCTGGTCTTATTATAATATACATATGGGTAGTTTTTTTGGCAGTAGTTTATAGCGTAGACCAGATTAGGCCAATCCACTGATTATATATATGCATGGAAGATGGTAATCTGGACCAACTGATGAGTGTGTTTTAGCACAAAATATATACCAATGATTATTTATCTTTTCTGCATGTGTGTGGTCATATATGTCACTAATATGAAGTAATGTGGATAATGAAATGGCTTGAAAGTCTGAGTTCAAATCCCCTATATTTACAATTAGGCTCCAGGTTTAAGAGTGCCTGTTTTTTCAAATGAAATATTGAAATTTAACATTTAATTAGAAATAAGAATAGACAAATAGCTTCCACTTTTGGCAGCCATCTTTGCAACTGGTCTTACAAAAAGCGTCCCTTAGCAATTCAATTTCAGGAAGATAGGGACGATTGTCCCCTTACCTTTACATTTCTTATTCAAGGTAAGTCGGTTTTAATCATTATATATTATGGAAAGTGATAATATAATCGATAACTCACAAATAGAGGTTAGCCGCGATCTCAGCATTTAATCTAGCAATGCAGTCATCGGTCATAAATTTTATAGCCTTAGATCTAATCTAAATTCATCCAAAATAACTTCTACAACAAATAAAAACCCACAAACCAATATTTCAAAAGAAAACAGCATCACAAATATCAACAAAAGTTTAGAAAATATTCAACTTACCCCTAATATAAGTAATAGCATTAATATCTCATCAAGCGAAACTATTGAAATCTTAAAAATACAAGCAAAAACCAATCATCACCTCTCCGAAGACTTTACGCACCCTCAGAAGACTCTAATGAGCAATTTCCTTTGCCCAATAATACCCTGGAAACCATATCTGAAAATAATAGACAAAATTACTGACAAGATGATTTCGGCGAATTTTTTAAAGTAAAAACTTTTCCACCAGAGGTCGACAAAACCAGTGCTGTCACATTACAGTTTAACAACAGTAAATTTAAAAATCAAAAAGAAGAAATAAATTTTAAAACCGATAAATCACATTCCAGAACAAACAAAGATTATAGCGCCGAACAATCCATTGCTACTTCAGCCAACTTACAATCTAATCCAATTTCTTCAATACCAATATTAAAAAATTCCTCTACGTACGCAAATATCGTAAGGTCTAAAAATTCTGAGAGCATCTCCGAAAATATTAAGGCCGATAATTTCAATGAACTATATTTGAATACCTCAGAACTAGACATAGAACAAGAATCAAACACTTTGGAAAATGTCTCATTTAATATAAATGATCTTAATGACGACATGTTCCTAAAAATAAATAATGAGTTCAACAAAACGATTCCCAATAGCCTATATAAATCGTTTGCTAACTACTACAGCGATAAGTCGTTAATCTTAGCCATAACAAATCAACAATGTGCTCTATATAAGTTCCCTCTAGAACAGCTATACAGTCTAATCAATCAAAAACAATTAGGCAGAGGCATTCATATAATTCTTAATCATCCCAATGACCGCTATGTTATCATTGAGTTTAAAACGTGGGCGGACCATATGAACTTTAAAAATAAATACAGATCTTTAGGAAATTTTATACTATGCTCCATAGATATGAACCGTCCTCTTAC
Organism: Epiperipatus broadwayi; assembly: GCA_028023455.1. Taxonomy (NCBI): domain Eukaryota; kingdom Metazoa; phylum Onychophora; class Udeonychophora; order Euonychophora; family Peripatidae; genus Epiperipatus; species Epiperipatus broadwayi. Next base: position 3,263,168 of record JAQFVV010000090.1, on the reverse strand, counting down.
ACTATCCGGCAGAATCCAAAACTGCCTTGCCCACTTGAAAGAACAAGAACTACAAGACATCCTTATCAGTTAGCAAATTTAAACACCTATTAAACCCTCACTGCAAAGATCAAATCCTGTCCAATACAGTTATCTTCACACTTACATTGAAGAAAAACATTATACCCACTGACATACCCACTATTATTACTGAAAGAGGCTCTCCTATGGTTTTGACTTTCAGGGGAGTACATCCACAATGTTTCTTCTGCCTTCAAAGAACACACCTCATTAAAGATTGTGCAGCAAGAATATGTACACACTGTGGTATTAAAAAGAATAAAGTCCACAGATGTCCTGGTAGACCTACTAACACGGCTTTCACATCCTTAAATAGACAATCACCATATGGGCCTAATTCAATCAGCAACCTCACAAACCCAGACAACCTGATTCAAATAAATCCTCCAACAAACCCTTTCACATCCAAACCTATCTTTCAAAATGAAAATATTCAAGAAAGAACAAATGACAACCTCTACACTAATAGTAGTGAATCAGAGATCCAAGCAATTACATATACTGTGGCTAAACCAATCACTCGAACCAATAAGACTAAAGATCATACATACGATACATATTATATTAATCCCCGAGAAACAATACTAGGCCAAACTCTTGATACAAAAGAAGGCAATATGACCAAACCACCTGATGAGAGCAAGGAAAATTCAGGCGATGAAGAAAATACACTCAAAAAATTTCAAAACAATCCATCCATAACAACTCCTACCCAGTCTAAAAACATTGATACATCTTCATTTGGATCAGTTAAGTCCAGTAAACCTAAACAAAGTGACCCACAAACTGTCCTCAATTCTTCAACTCCTGCAATAATTAACCATCCAGATGAAAAGACTTGTCAAACACTCAACCCGAAAGTCAGCATAGTTAATGTTTCCCAACAGTTACAGCAAACCGAAAATGACTCAGGTCTAAAATTTAAAACAAATTCCTATAACAATAAAAAAACACTTTTATCAAAAGAACAGGAAAATGAAAAAAACACTATTAAACTTCAAAACCCTCAAAAAACCGACACAACAAATACCCAAAATACAAATAAGAAAATTAAAAGAAAATCAATTCGTTCAGATAAATCAAGCTCTGATGATGATAGTGCCCATCTGATACATTACTCACCTCCACCCTCAAATAAATTTCAGATATATCAAAGCCTTGCAAATCCATAGAAAAAAAATGGAAAACCATGGATCCTACAACCATTGATACCATTGATCCTTCTGACGAATCTCAGACAGATTACACTACTTCATCAGACACCGAAGACTTCATGGATGCATTTCCTTAACCAACAACTATATCACCAATCCATCCACAAATTCAATCACAAGACTCTGATTGCCAAACAACATCAGACCTCATTAACATTGAGATGTCCCACATTGACTTGGTACACTTTGCTGAGGACGGTTTGGATTAATCTATCATGTTCTGCAAAATTGCTGGCATTAACATTCGCGGCATCAACTCAATTGATAGAGTTGTAGCTATTAAAAACTGGCTCTCGCTCTGCTCCCCTCATATACTTCTTATGGGTGAAGCTAAATATCACCATAAGACCGATCATAAAATACTATCTCTTCTCTAAACTCTTGGATTTACTAGATTTTCCATAGGCCATTCTGCTTCAGGTGGAGTCAGTATTCTTCTCAGCAAGTCAACGCCACCAAACACTTTTAGCATTCTATTCCTAGATGCCAATATTATTATCATAGAAATAGACTATTGGGGTTATCCGATCATCATAGCTTATATATATACAGCCAAAGACACCTCCCAATATCTAAAAATAATCCACATCCTAAATGCCATCAACGCTAACAGAGCCTCCCCTACTATTCTTCTGGGAGACTTTAACACCACATACAATGACTTCAACAAGAGATTTTTGCATCTAATAAATCGCAGATTAATGTGTGGAGAGGGCTTCTTCCCTCCCGAAGCCTACTCTTTCTATACTAAAACTAAAAAGTCCCTGATTGATTTGGTTTACTACATACCAGACCTCCATTTCAACCTTGATGCAGCCTTGGCCCCTGTTGCTTTCTCTGATCATATGGCTCTAATCTTATAACTTACACCTATTTCAATCCCTGCACCTATTGATGGACGTGGTAAAACCATGCACATGATCACCCAATCAAATATGACCGAAGCGATAGTATCTGAGGCATACATCCTTTTCTAGAAAATAAACATCCTTTCCCTTCCTGCTGAGGAGGGCTGGTTTTACTTCATCGGAATACTACAATCCATATTAAATCACCACACCAGGAAAATCAAAGGACCTAATGGCCTTCTAAATGATCTAACAGACATTAATATACAACTTCAAGTTTTACAGCAAAATTTCACAAATACAGAAAAAATCATCTTCCTTAAAAATCTCTACAAAATCAAGCAAAAGTCCCTTGCAGAATATATATCCATCAGAAGAGCCAAATGTTTCTTAGCACAACAACACTGCTGGACAAGAGACTACCTTAGATGGGCACTGTTGTACAATAGAAAACAAATCACTCCCTTATCCATTAATTCTAATGGAACCAATCTTGTTGGCTTTCTAATGATGCAGCACATCAGCAAACAATTCTGCCAATTAATGCAAAAAGATGGAGCTCCTCCTATAAACAGCTGGTTGGATGTTGGTGACCCCGGCGAACATGGCATCACAAAAATCCAAATCAAAAAGATAACATCTCTCCCTGACGGCGTTTATCCTGGCCTTCATGGCATCCCAAATTTCCTTCTCAAACACCTCAGTCAATTCACTGTGCCAATTATTAGAAAATGATTGATCACCTAGCCTCCGGCAACAGAAACATAACAGATCTTTACCCAGTGGCACTCGTGCCTTTTATTAAAAAAGCAAAACCACTAAACAACATTAACAATATCCGGCCAATTTCCATGACCCCATTGCTTATCACGATAATTGAGTCAGTCATTAAAGATCAAATCCAAACTCAAATCCTTAGCCATATCTCGTCAAACCAATACAGAAAAAAGGGATCATCAACTTCGCATGCTATGTCCAATGTAACTGCACTATTCAATTACATCAGAGGACATCGTAAATCAAAACCTATTGCTGTCCAGATGGATGTTGCGGCAGCATTTGATTCAGTCCAGATAAATATCCTCCTGGATATTCTGTTGGAATGCAACATTCCAGCCGGGATTGTTCAGATGATCAGCAATCTGCTCAACAACAGAGAGATTTTTCTCTCTCTTGATGGCAAGATCACACCAGGCTTCAAGCCATACAAGTCGATACCTCAAGGATCTCCACTCAGTGCCCTTTTCTTCACAGCATTCATCAACCCTCTTCTGATGGATATAGAAAAAAACCTCCCTGGAATTTTCCTTCCCTCTCTCAATAAAAACTTCAATGTATTTGCATATATAGATGACATCATGGTTGTTCTTCCCACAATTAAATACCTTCCCCATCTCATGAACATCTTAAACAGAAATACAGCGAAACTTGGCCTACAAATAAACTTTAACAAATCTTCCATCTGGAAGATTGTGTCTGGTAAACAAATTAACTCTCCCTTTTCTGCAAAACCCCAAAGATACTTAGGTTTCCCAATCTTCAAAACACCAACTGCAATGGCAAGAGAGATTCAAGGTGCAATCCTCCATTCAACTGAAGCCATCACCATGTCACTCTCTAGAGTAAACCTTTCATTATGTGGAAAGGTTGGCCTCCTCAACATGATCATAATGCCAAAAATCTCATATTATCTTCCATTCGTAAAAATGTCTAAACAGTTTCAAAATAAAATCAACCGATTATGTACCAAACTTCTCTGGAGAGGAAGGACAGTTGCTATTAGCTTGCGAGGCATCCAACAACCACGCAGGTTCAATGGACTGTCACTCCACTCAATACAAGCAATCATTTTACAGAAAACCCACAACACTCTTACATAATCTGATCCTCTCCTGTGGATACTCCAACATTATTAAAAAAAATTACACCAACAGATCGTCCTCCACCCTCTTCCAGTTCATGGATAGCCTCCCGAATAGACCACCTACAACTTTATAACCCAATAATGCCCTTTAATCTTAACAAAAAAATCACCTTATGGGAAGCATACAATATAATCAACAACCCATTAAAACCAGCCTAAAAGTAACCAACCAAAGACTCATTTCACACTTCAAAAGATGGAGTCTGGAACCCAAATTCCTTGACTTCATCATTAAAATAAATCTTAATGCGCTTCCCACGAATTGGTTCCTTTATCACCGAAGAGGTTTTACCAGCATTGACCCTATATGTGGTCTGTGTGCTCGTGAAGATGAAACCATAGACCATATTATACACCGGTGCCCAAGACTTAAAACACTGAAAGATATAATTATAATCAATTTCAACATAAGACCTGATATGATTTTCTCACTTGAAAATGCCATTCATAATGGTTTTTTTTTCAATAATAAGGCTTTCTACCTTTGTCCTTTATTCCATATGGATAGTGAGATGCAAAACTCTTATGGAATTACCCCCGCCACAAATCATACCATTGTTTTATCAAACGCTCAAAAAAATCAAGAAACGTGACCAGCTCCTGGCCTCCAGTAAAGTCTTTGATGACACCTGGTCTTTAACTGCTCTTTCTTTTTCCTGATTATCAACTCCCACCTTCCCAGCATTATAGAATAGGAAATTCTAAAAGAAAATATTCATGTTTATATAAAAAATGCTTATTCCATTAAACAAGTTCTTAGAATCTCATCACTATACCTAACCACATAAGAGTATAACAATTGTACTCTCATAACAAAATCTAGCCAGATGACAAATAGAACATTATACAATCATATTATTGTACAATTTATTCATTTATCTATCCTTTATTAGTATGTAATCACTATTTATTGTTAATAAAATTTTTGTTGAAATGAAGAATAGACAAATATAATAGGATAATTATTAACTGAAAACATTTTTTTCACATCAGAAAATTTCCAGTTGACTAATTTTCTGTCAACTACTCATATATTCATTCACATATTTAATACAAAATAAATTTGGGAATTGTAAAAATAAGATAAAGTTATTTTTATCTCTTTTACAATGTTCATTTGCTATCATCATTTTTACCCATTATCAATTCACTGCAGGGTAAAGATATATCCAAATTCAATCCATCTATTTCTATTTTTTTTTTTTCACATCATCCCTAAACACTTTTCCATTTCATTCATCCATCTCACATATGGTCTCTTTCTGGGTATTTTACAACCTTTTGAAATCTAGTTTAAGATTTCAACTGTTCATCTATTATCATCTCTTCTGACAAATTGTCCCGCTCAACTCCACTTCAGTCTTTTAATCTTTTCAATGATATAAGTAATGCCTGTTTGTTTTATCACCCATTTATTTCATTTTCAATCTCGTCTTGTTACTCCTAACAGCATCTCTCCAAGCTTCCTTGAATAGTCTGAAGTCTCCACATTGCTCTTTTTCTGTTAAGTGTCCAAGTCTCAGGTCTGCACTTTCACATAATGTCTATATTTTTTGTATATTCTGCCTAATGTTATTTTCATAGTAGCTCTTGAAGTCTAGTTATTGTATTTAGAATTAATAAAACATGCAAATCCTTTTTTAATTAAAACTTTTACCATGAATTATATGAAATGAATTATGTCTTGTTTATATATAACTGAATACCACAGCCATGCAGAAGTATGATTTAATGTCAGTTTTTATTTAAATTTTATTGAAGTTTTCTAAGTTTAAAATCAAATTAGCTAAATAAAAGTTTATTGCTGTTAGAGACTAAGGAGGAAAAACATATCTCCTGACAATACCTGTAAAATATATTGTTTTAACACCCCCCCCCTCCATATAACAATTACAAGTTCAATTTTACGTTGTTGTGACAGTTTGATTAATTATATTCAGTCTTTGGAAAGATAATATAAAAATATTAACTTTCGCAATAATCATTATTTATTTATTTGTAAATGATTTTATAGCCACAGGTTAAAATGAAGCCTTTTGTTATTTGCAATTTATTTCTGTTTATAAGTTGTTTTTGTTTATTTGCGAACTTAATATTTTATTTTTTAGACTAAATTCATTTATCAAATTTATATCTAGAACAAAAAATGAAAGCCATTAAAGAAAGGAAAGTAAAAAATTAAGATTTATAGTATTCTAGCAGTGTAACCAAAAGAAAAATTTGAAAATAAAATGCAGTACATCTATCTGTTTATTCACCTAACATATATTGTTCAAAAGGTTAAATATTAAATTATATTTCATTAAGTGTCATTTTATATTGTAGCAAATTTTAAAGATCTAATTTATTGTATATAATCAGCTTTTATCTGATTTATTTGAACTATATAGTCCAAGTAACATAGCTAAAACTTTTAAACATTAGACAGGTATTTTGGATATATACAAATAGATTACTTTTAATGCGAAATTCCTGGCTCCAGTTTTTTTAAATATGGAATTTTTCAGATTTCAATAATAAATTTTCCTTGGATTTATCCAAAAGATTGTGATGTGGTATTTTGGCAGTAATTGTATGTATGATTATTTTCATTATCTAATTTTAATTTAAATGTTTTTAGAAAAACTTTATTTAAATTTTACAAATACATTTAATGAATAGTAATAGAATACAGATTAGTATAGATTATCTATCATGTGGTAATCTTTTCCTCACTTCCTCAGATCTTTCTAATCTGGTCAGTGACAGTACTTGCTAGGAAATTGAACCTGTATCTTTAGATTCATGTGTATTGAATTTGAGGCAGTTTGCTAACCAACTAGTCTATATCCTGTCAAAGATAATATTATATGACCACCACTTCTTATGCTTGTGTATAACTGTTGTTAAAACAGGCAAAACTCATTATATGTATTGCCACACACAGCAAGCTAGAGTAATCAATGGATGCCAGAAGGCTTGTGCGTAAAATCCCCATCTAGTGCCCACTCAACCAATATCCCCAGACTAGTTTCTGGCTTGTGGCTTTCATCAGTGAGGAGCCTTGGATCTGAGAGCACTGCACCTAGAACCAATATCACCAGACTAGTTTCTGGCTTGTGGCCTTCATCAGTGAGGAGCCTTGGATCTGAGAGTACTGCACCCGGGGGGGGTCAATCCAAGGCTCCTCACTGACGAAGGCCACAAGCCAGAAACTAGTCTGGGGATAGTGGATGAGTAGGCACTAGATGCATATTTTATGCACAAGCCTTCTGGCATCTATTGATTACTCTAGCTTGCTGTGTGTGACAATATGTATAAAGATAATATTAATGAATCTAAAAATCCACATTCAATTCCCATCCTAATATTGTCATTAATCAGCTAGGAATACTTGAAAAAGAGAGAAAACTAGTTTCACCTATCTATTTTACTCAAAATATTGGGTTAGGAAAACAATATTTTTCAATTTTCTCTAAATAATAGTGCTTTTGAATTAGTAGTAAATTAATAATTCCCTATTTATATATGAAATTTAAAATTTTTCTACCTGATGGTTATACATGTTTATTTATTTCAAAAACACAGATGGAAGCACTGAATTAGGTTATAGTTCATGCAAAATATTGCATTCTACTATATATACACAGGATTATTTTTATGCAGTTTTTTACAAATATGTCATGATGTTGTTTTGTTTATTGATAAAAAAAATATTATAGTTGCCCTGTATCAGGGGTGGCCAAACTTTTAGACATTGAAGGCAACTGTTTTGGTGAAAGTGTACCTGAGGGTGACTATATTTTTTTCAGGGCTTTGAACCAGAAACCAGAAAAAAATGTTATTTTTGCCAAACCAGAAAAAAATAATAGTTCAAAGTCCTAATTTTTTTTAAGAATGTACTTACAAAGTGGTGGGTTTTTTTTATAAGGGCTTTTTAGGTACTCACAAACATTGGTGATGTTTTTAGATGATACTTACGAACTGATCTTTTTTTTTTCTATAAAATATGAAATGTCAAAGGCATTTTACTATGATTACTATTAAATTACCTCATCTCCCTCTATTATGACTATTTGCTCATATCATTTTATAAAATATTTATTAAATTATAATTATTAAATTATCTATACATAATTATTTTCTAGAGTGGGTCCTGAATTTTAAAAAAAATTAAAGAAAAAAAAAATTGTTCTAGAATTGTATTAAAATAAATTAAATGCACATTTTACAAAAAAAAAAAAAAGTAAGAAAAAAAATATTTTTTTTTATTTTGATAACATTTGACATTGCAGAGTTTTGGCAAATTTGTCAAAATTTGGCTCATATAAATTTAAACTAATTCTTAAACACAATTCCAAATGTAGATCTGATAATTGTGACCTATATTTTAAAATCAGTTCAATAAAATTCTTGTTTCTCCAAGAGACATTATTTTTATTTCTTCTCGGAAAAATGGCAATTAAATATTTCTAAGAATTTTAGCTCTAGAATTACTTAAAAATAATTTAATTTTTTCCAGCTTTTCCCAACCTGTGTTTATTTTTAAGATTGACAATAATAATAGATGTTATTTTAAATTTAACTATTTTTAAATGAAAATAATTTTGAGTTTTTACTTTTTTTATTATTTTTAATATTCAAATGAGCTCTGGATATATCACTATAATTTTCCAATATTCACATCAGCTTCATGGTTATCTTCTAAAGATCTTGCAGTCGATGTTGTGGCCATCTTGCCCTATATAACTAATGTTTTAAGGCAATAAAATAGTTTATAAAGAAGTAAAATAGTAATAAATTATTTAAAAAGACAAGTATTTTATCAATTAAGTAATAAAAAATATTAAAAAGATGAAATAAACATTTTTATCATATAAATGGACTTATAATTTCTTTCCACTTCTTTTTTTATTATACTTTGATTTATATATATATAATATACCATATACTCTTTAATTGAACAGTTTACAATGCAATGTATAATATAAAATAGAATTTAATATTTATTGCTTACCGTTTCAACTTTCCAGCAATCATCACCAGAGATACAATATTTAAATATACACAACTATACAATTAATGCTTATCTATACATATCTCTATGCAAGTAAGTGTATAAGAAATATTCAGTATAAACAAAATACAGGGGTAATGTGGAGAAGAGAGGCTAGAGATCAGAGAAGATGAATTGAACATGGAGCAATCTTCATCCTCCAGTGAATAGAAAATGGTCGATGATGATGCTGATAATGTTTTAATGATCCCCATAAATATATATTCTTCCATTTTTAATTAACAATATTTTTTTTATCTTATTTCTATTTTTAACTGATTTATATAAATTAAAAGAGGTAAATTACTTAAAAAGAATTAAAAATTCTGAAAAAAGATAGAATTATATAAATATATTATGTTTTTGTTATTACTATTATAATGGAATAGTTAAAAGGATAGCAATAAATTATTAAAAATGTTTAACATAAGAAAAATGTGGAGTAATATATATTAAAAATATAAAAGTTTATATAAAAGAAATCAATTAGAAATATGAGTAAGATAAAAAAAGTAATATTAATTAAAAATATAAGACATTTATGAGTTCATTAAAAAATTATATTATTTAAAAATCCATAATATAGAATTTTCTTTATAATGTTTCCTATATAGGTAGTTCTGTATAGATAAGCATTACTTATATGATTATATATATATAATATTTAAATGTTGTAACCCTGACGATGACTGGGCATTGAAACTAAGTGAACAAAAATAAGCGTTGGATGTTCATATTTAGAAATAATCTTAGTTATACTTTATATTAATTTTTATAGGCTTCTTATGAAGCTAAAATTACAATTTAATATTTGAAACTTAATATTTTGTTCATTGGTTACATAATATCAAAAATACTGAGAGTTGGAGAAAATTTATTTTTTATCTTTAATTTATTTTTTCTTTTTACGGCATTTATGTAAATAAAAGTGTTTTTTTATTTTTATTGTTTATTTTTACGTTTTAGTTTCATATTGTTTCAGGAATTAAGAATGAAATAAAAATTAGACGCCATTTATTGCCGATAGATGGCAGAACTTTAAAAAGTAAAGAATGGGCTAGAAGAAATGCATTAGTAAAACATAACGATGTATGGAGAGTAAAAAGAGTCTAAATATTTATAGAAGTAACAGAATATTGGTTGTAAATTAATTTATGACAATAGCAAGGAAAATAGTCTATTGTTTAAGATTCAAACAGGATCGTTTTTTTTTTAAAGGAAAAAATATCTTTATTCAAGATGATTACAAAAAAAACAAAAAAAACAAACAAACATATACATGAATTACTAACAACTCATACTAGAGAATTTCCAAGGCCAAGTCATGTCATTCTTTATTCTTATTCAGTACAATTGTAGTCGATATTTGTCAAAAGGTCTATATTGTTAATATACAAAGACAGTTTTAGAGGCCAGGCCTCATCGTTGATTAATTTAGAATTTCTTTTAAACTCCACCAGCTTTAACTGCCTGGCAATCTCTTTGGTTGAGGCAATATTTATTGCATAGTAACTTTAATTTCTTACTGGTTAATGTTTTTAGCTTACAGGTACTAAACTCTTCTCCATATTTCATGCAATCTTATGTCTATTCAGGTGAACTAAGGAGATATTTCTTCTTACATTGTATGTAGTTAACGTACACCATCTCCTTTAGTGTCCATTCTTTCTCTTTTAGCCATCATATACAGGTATTCGACCTATTATTCCTAAATATGAAAAAATATGGGTAATTTAGTCTGCAAGTTATGTAAAGAAGATATAGAAAATATTAGTCATCTGTTAATTGAATGTCAATGCCTGATAACAGAATGAGTATAAATGATGAAGATGTGAGAGAATAAATGTAAACAAAGTGATTATACAGAAAGTGGGTTCTTTGTTTTTATGCTGGGTTTGGAAAAAGATAAGGGGGAATCTAGATATTAGGGCCATGCAGTGGATGAAAATGATATTGTGGAAATGGAATGGAGTAGGATAGAGAAGAATATGGGAAAAACAGGGTGGGAAATGGAGGAAAGCACTGTGGCTAACAGGTTTTTCTGGGCATAGTGGCTGAGAGATTTGTGACTTTGATAAAAGAATAGCCATATCACATCACATCAACATGTCATATAAAGTTAAAAATTTAAAGTTTTAATTAATTTTTTTGCTAAAATTGTATGCAAATGTTTAGAAAATATAGTGTAATTAGAAATAAATATGTATTCAATGTTTCAACTTTCCAAGTGATTGTAAAAGACCCAGAAAGAGACCACATGTGAGATAGATGGATGAAATAAGAAAGTGTGCAGGGTGATGTGGAGAAGAGAAGCTAAAGATCAGAGAAGATGGATTGAACTTGGAGAGATCTTCATCCTGCAGTGGATTAATAATGGTTGATGATGATAAAAATGAGTATTAATAATTATATGAAATATAACTTTTAAAATAAAAAATAATCTACTCATTTAGGGATTTAGGAGAAAGTTGATTATTCTCAGTAGTTGAATATAAAAATATGCACTTTACTGATATAAATATCTGTCATAGCTATTCATTAAAAACACTAGATGAGAACTGTAATCAAAAAATGTGCCAGGTGATGAAAATTTAAGTGATGTTTACCATCTCATTAACAACAGATGAGTAGTGATTTACAACTAATATTGAAGAATTGGATGAATTAACCCTATTTCTATCACTATTTTCCTTCTTAGCTAAAAATAGCTAGATTCTTATTACTGGTTTATTCTTTCTAATTGACTCTTTATCTAGAAAGAGCTAGATACTTACTTACTTGTTTATTAATTAAATTGGCTATTGGAAGCCTAACTGTCTATTTGTTGGTTTGTCAGATGATTAGATATAAGATGTTTACCTGGAAAAAAAAACTATTGAATAGTTAACAAAAAAAAAGTTCTAGGCATATCAAAAGAAATTCCAAGTAAATTTGGCATAAACCATGGCATAAAAATGGGAGACAAATGTGCTATAATTAAACAAACATGAATTTTTAATATATATATATAGCAGATCGATATGTTCAAGTCTGCAGTTAACTTTAATTTAACTTGGTATTGAAGCTTAGGTTGTAGAAATAGCAGGCGAGCATGTTACATTTGCACTATCAATGCTTTTATAATATATATATATGCATTGCCACAGCAGATAAATTCACTCGTGTTTCAATTTGAGTAGATCTAGATTCAAACCCAGGTAATAAGAAATGTTAGTGAATGCTCCACTTGTATGCCATCATGCTATTTTAAATATATATGTAAAGATAAAGAAATTATTAAGTGGCTAATATTTTACCATTATTACTGCCATACTATTTTCAATATTTAACTAGACCTGGATTCAAACCTTCGCTATAGAGAAAGTTAGTGAATAAATTCCATTGATATTCTACCATGCCATTTTAAGCATATGTAGAGAGAGAAAGAAAGAAAGAGAGAGAGAGGGAGGGAGGGAGAAAGGGAGGGAGAGAGAGAGGGAGAGAGAGAGAGGGAGAGAGAGAGAGAGAGAGAGAATTAACTGGCTAATGTTCTACCATTATACTGCCATAGCAGTTTTAATATTTAACTAGACCTAGATTCAAACCCAGCTTATAGAGAAAGTGAATGTTCCATTAAAATGAATCCATGTTATTTTAAATATTTAAAGATTTAACTAGCAAATGTTCTAATATTGTACTGCCATACTATTTTAATACATATATATATATATGCGTGTGTGCATTCATATTTTTATTTCAGAGAGAGTTTAAAGCTCTTCCCAACGCTTCTTCCATATTGAGAAAAGCAGCTCTGTGCATCAAAAGTGAACAATCGATGATAAAAAAGTAAGCGATTTGGATCAACTTCAAATATTTGTAATTATGTTGCTATAAATTATTCGCTTATATTTATATACCTTACTTTTACATGGATTTAAATGTGTTTTTAACATTTTTTTAAGGATTTGTTTGTTAATATTTGTTTTGACATTTTATAAATATTTATAATAATAATAAAAATATTTCATTTAATCGTTTGTTGTTTTCACAGCTTAAGTAAAGCCAAAATTAGAGTACTGAAGACTACTATCAGACAATTAAATAAAAAATTTCTATAAATAAGCAAAAAAAAATATTTTTATTTTTATTTTTTAATAACCTAGGGGCTCAAATGATAAAACAAGAATATAAACAAAAAAAAAAATCTGTAATTTTAATAATAGCAAATCTATCAGACATATAATATAAAGTTGAAATTGTGTTGAAGAGAAGTGTTTTAAAAAGAATAGAAACTGCACACCTTACATATTCGAAACCAAACTATTATAATGATAATTATTTTTTAAAACCTGTTTCTTTTCTATTTCTTTTTCAGGTGGAACTTAATAATAATAAAAAAGGCAATTGTATATACTTTTGGTTATTCCCACTATGACTTAGAGAAGTTTAGAATAATTTTACAGGACAGACGTAATAGATAAATATCTAAAGATAGAAAATCAACTTGCTATTTCCATATGTTATTACCACATAATCCAATTCATTATTTCAAATATTTATTATATAAAGGATTAATTATTGGTAACACAGTTAATAAAAGTAATAATAAATAAAAGCCTGTATACAATATCTTGAATTGCTGTAGCTAAGAAATAAGTAAGTTTTTTTTTACTGTCTTTTAAAAAATATTTATGAAAGAAAAATGTTTTAAATATAATTTAAAATTGTTAACAGTATTTAAGAATATTATCCATAAGCAGGAAGCTTGCCAGATGTTTTTGTTTTGATTACCCATTTCAGGGGCCTCAAATAAATCTTGCTAACAAGATGGCTGACTACAAGCTATTGTATTTAATATTTTCTTTTATTTAATTTTAATATGATTATAAAAACAGAAGAAATTACACAAAATTATTACAATTGATTGTAATTAAAATAAATGTGGATTCAGAAACCTATATCTGTGATTTTTTTGAAATGTTCAAATCCAGCATGACTTATAGTTCTTCCAACAATCCAAATAAATACTATATCCCTCAGTGACATTTTCTCTGATCACATTCATAAGAATAAGTATTGTTCTATGTGCAACTATTACAATAAAGCACTTTCCAGAAGCATCTCCCTGTTGTTTTTTCACCACTAAAAAGACTTTCTGTAAATGTAAAAAAATCATTACATTGTACAATGACATGTTAATGTTTGTATATTATAATTGCTATATTTTGTAGAAAATATATTAGGTTTTAGTAACTCAGAGCTATAAGTTATAAAGCTATGTTTTTACTTCAGAAAAAAAAATAGTAATAAAATGTAAACACATATCTAGTTTGAAAAACAATAAAAAGATCAGTAATAATTAATGGCAATGTAAATGTAAATAAATATGGAAGTTAAAAAGGGTACTTTAGTATTAGAGCTGCAACGTGGAGGATGTTTTAGACTACTGCACCTCTTCATATTCGTATCAATCCACTCTTTGTAATTTTGAGATCTGACCAAAATAACATATACATGGATCTTGTATATGACTTTTTTGGCAAAAAAAATATACATTGTATTTTGGCAAGAATTACAAAGTTATCAGGAGGATTATAAGAATGTGAACAGGTGCAATATGTCTAATACATGCTCCATGTTGCAGGGCTAAAAAAAACTAAATGTAATAAAATAGATATATCATTTTCAATAACAAATACCTTCAAATATGTACCACTTTCAACAACTTTTATTGCAACTTTTTACACTAAGAACTTTTAAGAATATTATAAATAAAAATTGAATGTGATTTATGATCTTATAATGATGATGCCATTAATTAATTTTTTTTTTACTTTAAATATGTACCAAACAAATGGTTTAATGGTTTTGATTTTTAAATAATTTTTATAAAAATACATTAACTATATTTCTATGATATTTATTGCATAATATATAATAGGAATTTACACATTATAACTATAATTTTCACATATAATATAACCATACAAAATGGAAATCTACTCTGAAAATGTGTCATGTCATTGCAAAGTATGCTGGTATTTTTATATTACTGCTAATAAATATCATTTTTTATTGTAAAGAAATTAAACCAAAAACTCCAATAAAAAATAAAATACATATTACTTATTATGTTTTTATTACAATTTTTTTTATCCTGGCAGAAACATTTCCTTCATTCCCTCATGTAGTTATTCCATTCAATGACTGTTTTACCTTCTAATATGAGCTTGTCTTCTCCCCATTCTGTAGAAATTAATTTCTGAGAGCAACTGTATATGAATCAGATTATAGTTAGAATAAAAATTCTTGAACTTTCCAAACATGTCTCTTTGCGAATACCAATTTTAGTGTTGCAATTTCATATGTTACAATGCCATTACTTGTCTGAGAAGTGCATGTGCAAGCTCATGTTATGACCATTTAGACACACTTTCACTGATGGCAGGTTTATTATTCAAAATAGAGCACTGTATCTATTTTCATATTCGGTAATTTTCAAATATTCATCATTTTTAATAATACAAATTCTTGAATACGCAATGAAAATCACAATGAAAAAAAAAAACACAAAATGTTGAAGTATTGCAAAAATAAAAAGATCATGTTGATAAGGAAAAACATAGTTTGTCCCTATTGCAGGAACTATTTTATTTCAATTTGATCATTGCAACATTACACATTTATTGTGGGAATGAAAAGGCCTCCTATCTCCCCTATGCTATGTCACAGCTCTAATACCAAAAGGAATGAAAAATAAATTCTGTAAAAATA
The DNA here is from genome assembly GCA_028023455.1 of Epiperipatus broadwayi. NCBI lineage: Eukaryota > Metazoa > Onychophora > Udeonychophora > Euonychophora > Peripatidae > Epiperipatus > Epiperipatus broadwayi. Next base: position 3,247,334 of record JAQFVV010000090.1, on the reverse strand, counting down.
AAGAAAACTTTATTTTGATAATTTGAGTTTAAGTCTAATTTAATGAAGAAAGATTGGCTAGTAGATAAATTAGATGTAAACAGATAAAGATTGTAACTTAACAGCATTGTATAAAAGATTGCTGAAAGATAATGCAAATTATTATTTTCAAGGCCATATATACCTCATGTTACCTCATGTTACAAATACCTTGGTCAGATTATTAATACAGATGGAAACATAATGGAGGAAATTAATCATAGAATTAAACTTGGTTGGAGTGCTTTTGGTAGAAATAATTTGATACTAAAAGGAAATATGCCTATGTGTTTGAAAAGGATGGTTTTTAACAAATGTGTTTTATCAGTTCTGACTTATGAATCTGAGACTTGGACACTTAATAGAAGAGCAATACTGAGACTTTAGACCACCCAAAGAAGTATGGAGAGATGTATGTTGGGAGTAACAAGAAGAGATCGAAAATGCAATGTATGGGTAAGACAACAAACAGGTGTTACTGACCTTATTGATAAAATTAAAAGATTGAAATGGAGTTGGGCTGAACATATTGTTAGAAGAGATGATAATAGATGGACAATTGAAATTTTAAACTGGATTCCAAGAGATTGTAAAAGACCCAGAAAGAGACCACATGTGAGATGGATGGATGAAATAAGAAAATGTGCAGGGGTGTTTTGGAGAAGAGAAGCTAAAGATTGGAGAAGATGGATTAAACTTGGAGAGACCTTCATCCTGCAGTGGGTTGATAATGGTTGATGATGATGATGATATACCTCATGCATTAAAAAAAACCATGTTAAAATCAGAATATTAAACTATTTTAGGAGAAAACAAATGGAATAAATATTTGAAGCTAATTATTATGGAATGCGAATGATCGTAATTAGAAGCCAGATCCTTATCGTCATTATAAACATGCACTAGTCTATTAGATTTACTTTTACATTGGACTGATAGGAATTTATCAATGAATTCAAGCAAGAAAAAAACAGTATAAATAGTCCACACACCAAGAGTGGTCATCAGCTTTTCTCTACTCATGGCATGCTGTTGTTGTTACTGTTATAAGAATCTTTGAGAAAAGCTGTGGAAGAAGTGGCCCTACTTTTCTGCTATGATGGAAGTGTCCCAGATTCCTACCTCTGAAGGTGAAAGATAGCTGACTAGGGAAAATGTTTACAGACCTCACTGGTCTCTTATTATTTATATACACTTGAGAATGCCCAATGAGAATTGTTTTTAAGTACTGTGAATATAAACTTTAGTAATTCACTTAGGTCCACCACTATTGCATTGACAAGTATTTGTTTTCTTGGTGGTGATTATAGCATTAAAGATTTAGAACTTTGAATCAAAGGACTAATTGCTAATGTGCTATAAAGGAACTAATGAATGATATTTAGTTAAACCTTAATTGATGTGTATATATATAATATGTAAATAAATGTATTTATTTTTATTTAATAACGTTTTGGGTAATTAATAATTTTGGGATAATTGTTGGTAGTCAACCTCATAACTGAATATACAATAATAATATACATCAAAAAAGAGGAATTAAATTTTGTGATAATGTAATTTATAAGAAATTTATTAATATTTTATTTGTTAATATTTTTTAAAGTTAACAAGTAACACATTTCGGTAAAATAATTTTGAGAAAAACAAACAGACAAATATTTTGATTACGTTGGTATTATGGTGAAAGCAATACAGTTAACAACAAAGGATCACATAACTAGTCTTGCAGTCAGGAACAGCTAAATGTACAGCCCAAGCATCATAAGCGAATATCTGCAATGGACAGAAGGTCCCATGTTGTCTTAAAAAATAAATGGAGGAGCTAATTTTTGTCTCCATCATGGATAGTTTGAAGCTTTGATATGAATAATTGATGTTGATTATCAATGGTAGGATTAAAGATAAGCATACATCTAATAGACCAATATGCAAAGAGTAATAAAGTGGAAATCCTAAAGGACAGAAACTCACCATTGCTGATACTACTAATCAGGGTAATGAGAGTAGGCTTCTGGCATATATAGATGGAGGCTATAATGTCTCTATAACATTGAAATGAGGTACAATAACAGAAAATATGCAACATGGTCTCATCACCCCTATGACATAAAGGGAACACCTGGTCAATGGATGAGAAATCCCTACAGATGACGAGAAAATGGCTTGTAGGAAGAGCATTTAAGTTTATCTTGATCAGACAGTCTAAATATTTAGGTTCCAGATGCCACCGCTTGAATTTTTTAATAATAGTATGATTAGAGAAGGATAAAAGGGAAGAACAAGGAGAAGTATCATTATTTATAAAATGATACACCTCTCAAAAGTTAATATTTTGAGAAATTTGATTGAGGAAGTATAATGGTAAATTTTGAGATGTGCTCTAATAGGGACGATAATGAGCTCTTCTCAGGAGGAAGAGGAATATCCATAGTGTAAACAGTGGTGAGGCATAATGCATTAGGGAACTGAGGGAAATTTTTTAGGATGGTATTATATGTATGTTGAAATTGGAGATTTGAACCCAGATCTTCAAGCTCCCTACAGTCATCTATTTTATTCAATATAAACAATACAACACATGACCACCTACATGTGAAAAATATAAATGATCTCCAATAGATGTATTTTACACTGAACCAGTACTCATCAGTTGGTTCAGATCATCATCTTCCACTCACACACACACACACACACATATATATATATATAAATATATAATTAATGCTCAGTTTATATTAAGATAACAAATCTATATACTTTAATGCACATACTTCAATCCTCTCCACTTATCCACTATCCATTAAAGTGTCTAGATTTGCTATCTTAATATAAACACAGCACTGCTTAGGTAGATATATGTGTAGGAGATAATGATCTGCACCAACTGATGAATGCTGTTTCAGCATGAAATATGTGTATTGAAGATCATTTATCCTGTGCACATGTACATGATCATGTGTATCAGTTAAATTGGAAAGAGTGGATGTCTGTAAGGATCTTAAAAGTCTGGGTTCAAAAACCTTTTAATTTCATCTGGGTTAATTAGATAATATGTAAGTATAAAATTAACAATATAAAACTGCTAATAAATTTGAATAAATAAAAATAACATTAGCACCAAAATATATACTTGTTTTTAAGGATCCCTGTTCAGTATTTTGAATAAATGTAGGTTTACAAATAAGTAGGTTATTTTTACTCAGTTTTAAAAATTTAATTATTTGATATTTAAGTAAAAATTACAATAGTATTAGCTTTCTATATAAAAGAATTTTTGAGAACTCATTCAGATAGATAATGCTAATATCTCTTGCTAGAAATCCAAGCTACAGATTTTTTTTATCGATTAAATAGCATTTTGAATTAATGCTCAATATGGTGCACTACAAATGATCTTTATTGCCCATATCTTGCATTATTATTTCTATATCTTGTAAATTACAAAGTAGTAATAACAAAAATCAAAGCATGATATGTCTTAAACTTTATCAGTTTTAAATATCTTCATATTCATTTTAGGCATATGCCTAGAGACAAAAGTTAATGAAACATTGCTAAAGTAGAATAGAGACAGGTACTATTACTACTAGTAGTACAACTAGTAGTAATAATATATGCTCATAATATGTATGTTAATATCTGAAGAAAAGATTATTTGATTTTTTTTCTCTATCTAAAATAACTAGGGGACTAAATTTGTTGCATTGCCCTACCAATTATTAATATAATGTGATTATTCACATGATAAACAAATAGAGATATATTTATTACTAAAATGTATAGAATATTAAATTGACATCACTAAACTTTTTTATGACCATAAAATTGAAACAATATGGAATTTAGTTTATAGTATTTTGTTAATGTTATACTAAATAAATCTTTACATTAAAAACCACTAAAACATTACATGATCACCATTTTCTATGCTTACACAAGCTGTTAAAACAGTATGTGATGTGATATGATGTGATGCACTGCAACCTCTCCTTATATGGAGTCAGGAATCTCTCAGCAACTATGCCCAGAGATAGCTGTTAGCCACTTTAACTTCCAATTCCATTCCCTTCTCTTTGTTTTTCCATATTTTGCTCCATTCCATTCCACAACATAATCTTTCTCAAGTCCATGCACTTCATATCTAAATCCCCCTTATCTTTTCCCACACCCAGCATAAAAAACAATAAACCACTTTCTGTATAATCACTTTATTTATATTTATTTTTCCACAACTTCATATTTGTACACTTTCTGGTTTTAGGTATTTACATTTAATTAACAGATGTGTAATTTTTTCTATGCCTTTTTTACACAGCTTGTCATGTAAATCACCCACATTTTTCCATTTATGTTTATATTCCTTTGTTGTTAAAAAATTCCATTTAAGCCTTAAACAGTATTCTGTTTACTTCTATATATATTTAAACTCTTTTTACTCTCCATACTAGCTCTCCATCTCTCCAACTTCCTATTCTTTATTAACGCATCTTTTCTTCTATCCCATTCTTTAGCACTATAACACTCGACAATTCTCTTAACATAATCATCCACCTTTTGTATAAGCATACTGACATAAATTCGTTATCCAAATCTTCTTCTGCATACCATATTACCTTTCTAATCCATCATGATGCCTGTCATTTGCTCATAACCCAATTAAATCTTATTTTGGCTATTCTTTTATTATTCCTAAACAGCAATCTACAAAACATTTTCATGTTGCTTTTTGCATCTCTCATATAATAACTTGACCATCCCATTTCTCCTTGAATTGCCTGCTTTTCTGTCCACACATCTGCATCTAATGCATGTTTTCCTACTTCTCTTTGTACTTTTTCTAAATAATCTAATACCCTTTTACTAACACAATATGTCATTACCATATGTCAACCGTGCTACTGCCACTTCTTTCCATACAATTCTACCTATATCATGCTTATTATATGAGAACACTGTTAATTTCTTTATTAAATTCTCCATATAGTATTGCCACCTAGTGTAACTCTTAGTAATCAATGGATGCAGGAAGGTTAGTGCATAAAATAATCTAAAATGTAGGAAGGTTAGTACATAAAATAATCTATCAAGTGCTTATGCATTCAGTATCCCAAAATTAGTTTTTAGCTTGTGGTTTTCATTAGTGAGGAGCCTTGGATCTAAGAGCACTGGACCTAGATGGTAGGATCTAATGCAACCCTCCAGTGATCAAATTTTACCTATTTGGTTAATTATAAAGCTTGGAGTCCAAGATAAAAACACAAATCATATAGATCTGAGCTCAGTTCAGTATCTATACATTTTGGTGCCTTCAGTTTTTTTAAAAAAACCTAGCCAACATCATCTCATGAACAGGATTGGCATAAAATCACTGAAATGTCACATGATCACCATTTTATATGCTTACACAAGCTGTATAGATACTGAACTAGGTTCAGATCTACAAGACTATACAGGTGAGCTTGGATTGAAAATGTTGTTGTGTTTTTAACTGTGGCTCATATCTTTATAGTTAATCAAATAAGTACCAGGTGGCTGCTGGAATATTGCATTAGATCAAAGGTTTATGTGCAGTGTTCACCAACACAAGACTCCTCTTTGATGAAAACCAAAAACTGAAAAACTAGTCTGGAGATGTTGAATAAGTAGGCATTCGATAGGGATTTTATGTACAAACTGTTTTGCAGCTATTGATTACTAAGCCTTGCATTTGGTGGCACCACTGTATGGAGAATTGGCTACTGTCTTTAAATTTGTGAATAAGACTCTTTTTATTTATTATGTAAAATGAAGATATCACTATTATCTATTTAGTTTGTTCAAAAAATCGGTTACTTTAAAAATTATTGATTTTCATCCATATATAATGTTTAAACTATTTAATTAACCCAGAATAGTAATTAGATTATTAAAATATCATGACTTAAAACGAGTTTACGAGTTAGAGTCGAATGTTATAATTTATACATTTTCCATATTCATGCACATACCTTAACACATGCTTCAAAATAATTTAATGGTAACTGTATGTCATGGTATGAATTTATTATATATAAATTTTATTGATAATTAGTTCATTTTCAATTTTCAATAGCTTCATCTAACTTCCCTTTTTCTACCTACAAGTATTCTATGTCTGCTCATTCGCACGATGAAAACTCTTTATACAATGCTGTTCTACATATTACGTATCTATATATTGTAGTAGCGTTATTTTTTTAACAAGTATAGTCTTCTCTATTCATCAGTTAGGATTAGTATAAAACTAAACAATATATCACACGATTCCTGCTTACACAATATTCTTCAGCATCACCTTCCTTTTTTCCCATCACAGATATGCCACTATATGTCACTTTTGAGTATTGAATCTTACTCTAAATTAGTGTTATCAATATCAAACATGGGATAAATGTAATCTTAAGAAATTTGGACTGAATAAAAATAATAAAATAAAATCATGTCCACAATATACTTCCTAACATAAACTAATAAAACATCACATGAATTAGCATGATTTCAACTGAAATATGATTGCTTTAGTAGCACCTGACTCCCTTTGCCATTTTTTAAAACTACTTTGGACAAAAAAAAAGCTTAATCTTACATCTCACACAGAAATTGAACTATTTGATGTTTCAAAATTGTAATAATTTATTTACTGATATAGAACAGTTGTTAATTATTCTTATTTTTATTAAAGAATTTTAATTATCAACAAGTGCATGATATAAATATTGTCCTTTTAATGTGAATTGATATATGTTATATAAATACTGAAACAATATTAAAGAATATTTGGGATTCTAAAATGAATTTAGTAAATAGACAAGTTGACTTTGTTAAAATTATTCTTGAACATCATTAAATTTTGCTTAGCGATTTGTCCCGTAAAAGATTGACTGGTTTTCTCTTCAAGATATCCAAAGTATGTAATTCAAAATCTTATGGTGTTAGTGTATCTTGGTCATGAATTGGGAAATATGGTAGCAGGTTTTGAACTCCACACACAGTAGAATCACATGCTAATGCTAAATTTGATTTTAAATTTAGAAAAACTGACATTATAAAATATATTAATGAAGTGTCACGTCATAAGAATGTTTTCTAATAGTTTGAAAGATTTCATCATAGCAGGGAAAACATCAATGATAGTATAAAAGACAGTCATATTTATGAGATAGGTCATGGTAAAGATATACTAGCATCTTAAAATGTCGTGATAATATGTTGCTATGTAACTGTATGAGCTTGGAAAGAGAATGTCATCTTTTTACTGAAACACATTCTATATATGAATCAACTAGTTATTAGTTGGTGTTTGTAAATATTCATTATATATATATTGAAGACTTCTAATACATGTTAATATGTGTTTTATATATGTAACTTAGATTAGAAATATTAGGAGAAGGAGGCAGAGATGAAACGTTATACACCAAATGGCAAAAAGACATAAAAGAAAAAGAAATTGAAGACAATATATTTAAAGCTGAAATGAAGCATTTGAAAGTTATTGAAGCAAGTAACAATGCTGTAAAAGCTAAACATCACTGGGCTAATAAAAACAGAATAAAAGCATTGGAGTTCAAATACAAGGTAAAAGTTAATCACATTCACAAAGATACACACATGCACACATGATAACACATACAATTAATAATTTTAACAGGATTTCCCCATTTATTTCAACTAGGAGATAAGCAAATATATCTATTAGATACAGACATTACCAACTGAAATCAAGCTATTTAAAAACCATGAAAATCTAATTATATATACTATAATAGTCAAACTAAGTGATTAAAATCCTGGACGGAAAGATTGATTCAAGTTTAATGTTTACTTACAGTTTTGGCAGGGAAATCATGAGTTCGAAAAGTTTTAGTATTTGGATTATAATCGTTCCTTTTTGATACTTAACATTATGTTTTGTTTATATATAATTATATATTTTCAAATATATTAGTTTATCACATGTGCTTAAGAATATATCCATTAAAAAAGAGTGCTGATCTTCATTATGTGGCCGAATTAATGAAAAAGGTTTTTACTTTATAAGTCAATATATTTTGTAAAATTGTTTTAAAAACTACTCGTTAGTTTGAAAATATATACGTATATTTTTTCAAAAGTAAAAAAAAAAAAAATTCTATATGAATCTCAATAACAAAACCTAAAAAAGAAATTTAAAATGTTCAGTTTATTATTTTTTAGTATTGCCATCTATTGACAAATTTTTAAACTAATATTTATTAACAGTCATTACATTTTATATAGTGGTTAAAGAATAAATTAATATTTTTGTAAGCATTACCACGAATAAAAAGCTATGTCTTAAACAAGTTAATAGAAGTAATTTTTGTTGTAAATTTGGTGCAAAATATTTTTTGAACTCTTTGCTTTAATTCGTCTTTAAAAGAAATTAAGTTATCAATAAAACTTTTGAAAATATTTTGATGTAATCACTAATATTAAAATTATATAATTATTGCTACCATTTATTTTGTACGTTTTTATAAAATAAAACAATAGAAACATTCTTACAATTAGGTGAATGTTAATAGGTCCATATATTTCTTTAAAAATCCAAAAGACTTGAAATTAACATATCGATACCATATTTTAAACTTCTCTATAAGTTCTAATCAGGATCTTCAACTTTCCCATGTTTAAATTCAGGATGTTAATATAATAAATTTTTGACCATTAAAAGTTGTCACATGATATATCATTATTCAAGAGTTTATCAAAATCACCCTATATTGATTCTAATAATTATCGATTATTATTTAAAAGTGTACAATTTTTTTTGATTTATTGTATCTTTTTCTTTCAGTCCCTTTTGATCTTTTGTCAAAAATGATGTAAAATAATAATGATTAGAAATAGCTAACTTCTTTACAAGTTGCATCCATTCTCTTTTAATTCGTCCACACTTTAATATTTGAAGTATAATTAGAGGTTAGAATGGTCATTTTTAAATATTCAATTTTTCATCTTAACAGGAAATGCAACCTTTTGCAATAATAATATAAAAGACAATCCAATCCCATGATATTTAGGAGAGATCTTGAATTATAGTCCAACTACTTTTTATCACTAAAATATCACATGGTTATCATTTTCTGTGCTTGCACAAGTTGTTAAAACAGTAGAAAACTCCATATCATAGTGCAGTACAAGCCATCATAATCAATGGATTCTAGAAGGGTTGTGCTCTTCACTAATGAAGCCACAAGTGAAAAAGTAATGAAGATATTGGATGAGTAGGTTCTGCACAAATCTTCTAGCATCCATTCATTACAATGGCTTGCAGTGAAGTGCAGTACTATATAGTAAGTTTATTCCTGTTTTAATTTTCATCATTTTTTAAGTGATAGATTAAAATTGATTTCTATGAGCAACCTTCTTGGAAAGTATTGTTGGTACTACTTGAAGTTTTGAGGCAAGTATTTTATTGAAGCTTCCTTAGCAGTAGTATTTTCCTCTGGTGAACATTATGCCCTGTTTGTAGAAAAAATTATCATGTTAAACTTCTGGATATTCAATTTAATACTACCATGAGAAAAATTACTGGGACACTCATGTCTACTCCTTTGCAATAGTTTTTCCCAGAAGATATCAGAAAAGAAATTGCCTCACAAAAAACGTATAAAAAATTCTGCAGATCAAACTGGCCGATAACTCAAAAATTTCACTATATAAGATCCACACCAAATCAAGACCTCCTATTTGGATGCTTAACTAAAAATCTACAATCAAAGAATTATGGTGGACAATCATGGGATGTTTATGATATTACAAATAGATTTATTTTTCCAGATCCACCAATAAGGCCAAGTGGTATTTGATCTTCCAGATGCAATTGGAGTTTCATAAATGAAATCGAGCCAAATAATGGCCATTACACAAATCAGCTTCATAAATAAAATTGTATCAGTCTCTGATTTTTGTAAAAACATGCAAATATAAGCTGTGAACCACCCTATTAATGCATCACTTAGTGACCTAATAGGTAAAAGGTGGGTGCTGGAGGATTGCTTTAGATCCTAAGGTTTAGATGCAGTGCTCTTAAATTCAAGGCTCTTCACTAATGAAAGCCACAAGCTAGAAACAAGTCCAGGGTTGTTGGATGAGTAGGAAGTAGATAGGGATTCTAAGAACAGACCTTTTTGCATCCATTGTTTACTGCAGCTTGAAATGTGTGGCACTACTGTATGGAGAGTTTGGTATTCTTATTCACACCATTAATGAATATCATATTTATTGTTACAGTGGCAGGATTGAAGGATTAATAAAGCTACTAATAAATATATCTCCTAGTTGGAAACTACAGGTTTCAGGTTTCTTTGTGATATCTTATTAATAGTTAAACTCTCTAAATCTATATACTAAATAAATAAAATAATAACCCACTGCAAATCCTACAAGGGAACAGTGCCTTATTGGAAAACAGTAAACAAGAGAAGTTTACTGGCTAAATTTTATAATTACCAAGTGGTGAGAATTTAGCATTTTTCAACCTTTTTAATTCTATAGCTAAGAATAGATACTCATTTACAGACCAATATAGGAGGATGTTTACACAGATTGGTTATGCATTGAGACTACTTCAAAGAAAAACTTAAGCATATTAAAGGAAATTTTAGATTTACACTTTTACCTTACAAACATCAAAAAGTACAAATGAATTATAGTTATGATATTTTTTTTCAATGGCACTGTGGTAAAATTTACATAACCCATAAGACATCACATGATATTTGCTTACACTTTTTTACTACCTAACAGCAATTTCTTTCAAACTCTCTAAATTTATGTCAACTAAGATAAGCTTTAATAATAAATAGATGTCAAATAATATTTCTTAATAAATGTTTATTCAATACTGTGCTATACAAAGTCTGCAGACCAGTTTCTATCTTTTGGCTTTCATCAGTAAAGAGCTTTTTTAAATAAAAAGCACATTTGGTTTCTTGTAGACCTATTGCACCTTCATAAGGAAATCAAGACATATATCATGTGATCTCTATCCTCAGACATCTATATGCTTTCAAATGCAACTATCTAACTTAAATAACCATATGGGACTGAAATAAGTTCAGAAACACAATATTGCTATTTAAGTTAGATAGCTGGATTTGAAGATATGTGGTTGTCTGAAAATTTCAGATGTTCTACTTAATAGTTAATCATTAGATAAAATGCTGGGCTTGACTTGGTATTTCAAATCTAATGCTTGATAAATCTGATGTTTGAATATCCTAGCACCTCACTGATGAAAGCCAAAGACTAGAAACCGGTCTGAGGATAGGGATATTTTGAAAAACATGTTCAAGAACTATTCACATGCACATTATATAATTATTGCACCTTTCCTCTACCAGTTATTTTTTCTTTTTGTTATGCTATGAAACTACCTTCCCAAATTGTTGTAAATATTTTCAACCCAAGCCAATTTGCTTCTGTAGTTTTATAGATCTGGTCAAAGGATAATTATATCCAAATTATATTAAACATCTGAGTTCATCATAATATATAGAAGGTGAACTGGATTCAGATCTATATATTTATGAAAGCAAATTATCTCCATTAAAAAAATTATGGGTTTTTAACATGAGCTGGTAGCATGGAATATAACAAAAATGACTTTAGGTTAAAAATCCATTAGATCCTAAAGGTTCAACTGCAATATTAAAAAAATCCCAGAAGATTCTCATCTATGAATGCCATAACCTAGAAATAGAGAAATTTAAATGGAACATCATTGGATATGGATATTAAACACTAATTATTACTGAATCTTACACTAGATGGCACAAATGTACTGTTATTGGAACAATGATCATAACTTCATTGTAATAGAAATGGTTAGTAATGTAATGGAGAATGGAAATAAAAGTAGAAATAATAGTGAAGGATGTGGATGGAGAGTGAATAATAAGAATAAGTTGGAAGAGTATAAAATACAAGTTGAAGAAATCATGGAAGAGTTGGTTGAAGATGAGGATAAGGACTGGTGTGATGAATTAGAAAAAGTGGCAAATAGGATTTTCGGTGAGAATATTCAGAAAAATAAAAGTAATAAAAAATGAGAATTAGTAAAAGTGTAAAAAAGAGGAAAGAAGCATGCAGAGAATATAAGCATGTTATTAAGAACAAGGAAAATGAAAAAGATATTAGTGCTAAATAGGAAAAATACTTAGAAAAGAAGAAGTTGGCCAAAATAGATAATTATAGAGAGAAAATGAAATTGAATAATAAATTGTTGGCAGACATTAATAAAAGTGGAAGAGATGGGAGTAACAAATTTTGGAATTACATTAAAAGGAGAAATGTAGGGGGGGGGGGGCTAGTATTGCTAGATGATGAAGGAATAGAGTGTAGCTCTAGAGAAGACTTAGAGAGAATCTTAGATAGATATGTAATGGATATAGAAAAGATGTTAGATGTGAAGAACAGAATGATAGAAAAAATAATGGGAATATTAGGTTTACAAAAAATGAATTGAATGATGTAGGGAAGAAATTGAAAAGTGGAAGGGCAAGAGATTTAGATGGATGAGCAGCAGAGATGGTAATGAATTTAGGATATGGGGCAGAAGTAAATTTATTGTCCTGTTTTAATAAGATGACACAGAAGAGAGTTTTTATGGGTAGTTGGAGTAATACAAGAGTAAGATTATTATTCAAAGGAAAGGGCAAGGATCATAGAAAGTGAAACAATTACAAACCAATAGTGGTAACATAAGTTTTATATAAAGTTTTTTTATGTATGGTGACTCGAAGAGTTGTAAAATGGATTGAAGGAAATACTGTAGTGGGGTAAATGCAAGGAGGTTTTAGACTAGATAGTCATATAGGAGATAGTTTATTTGTAGTTACCCAACTATGGATATAAGTAGGAATTGAGGTAGACAGTTATATATGACTTTTATAGATATAGAGGAGGCATGTGATAGAGTAAATAGAAATAGATTATGGATTAGTTTAGCAAATTCGGGAATGGATGAAGCTTTAGCGGATATTATTAAAAAATTATATAAAAATAATTACTATACATATCAATTAGGGAATATAGAATCAGTTAAAGTTAAAAATGAGGTGGGACTAAGTCAAAGATGCTCTATGTCACCTATTTTTTTTTTTTTTTTGTATTTGAGTGAAATAGAAAGAGCAATAGAAAGATTAGGAAGAGGAATAGAGATACTGTTAATAGGTGACAAGGGAGTATATACTTTGTCAGGTATTTTTTTTGCAGATATTTTTTTGTGTGCAGAAAAAAGAGAAGATATGGAAGTTATGTTGAGGACATGTGCAAGGGTTGGTAAAGAGATGGGGATTAAATTTATTGAAGAAAAATCAAGTATAGTGATGGTTAATACTGGGAAAAGAGAAGATGTAGAATTTTTATTGGGGAATATAAAGTTAAGGGTGGTGAATAGATATAGTTATTTGGGAATCATTTTAAGTAATCAGAAAAATTGTTTGGAAGAATCGAAGAAAAAATTGATAAATGAAACAAAGAAAAAAAAGGGATTGATAAAGAAAATAACAATGTTTTCATATAATAAATATAGAATTATATGTGAGTTGCAAAAGCAGTGTTAACATATGGTAATGATGTGGTATGTGTTAGTAAAGGGGTTTAAGATTACTTAGAAAAAGTACAAAAAGAAGTAGGAAGACATGCATTCGATGCAGATGTGTGAACAGCAAGGGAGGCAATTCAAGGAAAAATGGGATGGTCAAGTTTTTATATGAGAGATGCAAAAAGTAAAATGAAAATGTTTAGTAGGTTGCAGTTTATGAAAAATAAAAGAATAGCCAAAATAGTATTTAACTGTGTTACCAATAAAGGGCAGGCAACAAGATGGGTGAGAAAGGTAATGTGGTATGCAAAAGATTTGGATAAAAAATTTATATCAGTCTATTTGTACAAAAGATGGGATGATTGTGTTAGAAGTATTGTTAAGTGTTATAATGGTAAGGAATGGGATAAAAGAATGGATACAGTAATAGAAAATAGGGAGTTTGAGAGATGGAGACCTAGTATGAAGAGTAAAAAGAATTTCAATATATATAAAAGTAAACAGAACATTAGGTGCAAGTTAATTTATGATAATAGCAACGAAAGTAGTTTATTGTTTAAGGCTCAAACATGATCTTTAGCAATAAAAAAATCTACATGTAAATGGAAAAATATGTATGATTTAGTCTGTAAATTGTGTAAGGAAGGAATAGAAAATATTAAACATATGTTAATTGAATGTAAATGCTTGAAAGCAAAAAGGGTACAAGTAATGAAGTTATGGACGAATAAATATGAACAAAGTGATTATACAGAATAATGAAGTTATGGACGAATAAATATGAACAAAGTGATTACATAGAAAGTGGGTTATTGATTTTTATGCTGGTTTTGGGAAAAGATAAGGAGGATTTAGATATAAAGGCCATATATGAGTTGACATAGATTATGTTTTGGAAATGGGATGGAGCAGATTATGGGAAAACTTAGGGTGGGGAATGGAAAGGGAAGGTAAAGTGGCTAACAGGTTTCTCTGAGCATAGTTGCTGAGAAATTCCTGACTCTGTTTAAGGAGAAGTCACAGTGCATCACATCACAAAATGGAGTGAAATTGTACGCTCAAATGTTTTAATACTGGATATAATTTTAAAAATTAAATATTTAATACTTTAGTAATTTGAAAGATTCTTTTTTTTTTTCAAATTCTTAAGTTACATAATTTTTTTTATTTTTTTGTCTTTAGAATAAAGAATTATTAGAAAAAAGTGAGTTGGAGAAAAAAGAATATTTTGAAAATGTATCGTAAGTTTGTGTAAAAAATATTTAATTTACAAATACATGTTTAATATTTAAATATAAGTATGTTGAAATATACTACATCTTACATGTAATTAAAGTGGGTTTGATCCCAGACTTTCAAGCACCCTTCAGTTATCCACTCTATTATAAATAACATATACACATGACCACATATATGTGAAAAAGATAAATGATCTCCAAAACCAGCACTCATTACTCGGTCCCCAGATTATTGTCTCTCACACACATATATAATTAGTGCTCAAATTACATTAAGACACCAAATCTTCAAACTTTAATGGACAGGCTTTACTATTCTATGACAACAATACTGGCATCAACAGGCACTTTGAGAATTCCGCCATGAATGGTTGAAAAGTTGGAGGGTAGAGAAAAGTGAAATCTGTTTTAAATTTTGAAGATTTTCTATCTTTATATAAACAACACTGATTATATACGTGTGTGGGAGATGATGATCTGGACCAACTAACGAATGCTGATTTAATATAAAATATGTTTATTGATTATTTATTTTTTTTCACATATATGTTGTCATGTGTATAGAGTGGGTAGCTGAAGGGAACTTGAATGTCTGTATTCAAATCCCCTTTAATTAAATACGTGTTTAGTATATTAATTTACTAATAACTTTGCCTTTTATTATATAAGTATAAACTACTGATATTTCATTATATTTACATATAAAAAATAGTGCTGTAGTAATAATGCTCGATGATAAAAAAGGGAATTAATAAACTTACTTAGATTATTTTAATTTTCATCATCATCGACCATTATCAGTACAATGCAGGATGAAGGTCTGTCCAAAATCAATTAATCTTTTCTAATATCTAGCCTCTCTTCTCCAAATCACTCCAGCATTCTTACTATTTCATCCATCCATCTCACCTGTGGTCTATTTTTAGGTCTTTTATAATCTCTTGGAATATAGTTTAAGATTTCAACTGTCCCTCTATTATCATCTGTTTAGCAATATGTCCAATCCAATTTCCACTTCTGTCTTTTAATTCTTTCAATAATGTCAGTAATACCTGTTTCTTTTCTTATACATCTATTTCACTTCTGATTTCTTGTTATTTGTAACATGTATCTCTCCATACTTCTTTGAGTGACATGAAGTCTCAGTATCATCTTCAAGTATCCAAGTCTCAAATACTGCTAATACACATTTATTAAAAAAACCTTTCTTTTCAAATATAGCATAATTTTTTTTACCAAATGCACTTCAACCAAGTATAATTCTATGATTAATTCATCCGTCTGATTTCCATCTATAGTAATAATTTAACCAAGATATTTGTTGTTATTTTTTCTAACTCATTATCAATCTTTATTATCTTATTGTGAGTGAGAACTTTGATTAAACATTACTTCAGTCTTTTTAGCATTTACCTTTAATCCTATTTTGCTATTTCTATCTGATAACTCTTGCAATATTTCCTGCAGCTCTGAAGCATTATTTGCAAAAACAACTACATCAACAGCAAAATCTAAATGGCTTAAATAATCTCCATTTATTTCACTCCTTTAGCTTCCCAGTTTAATCCACAAAATACTTCTTGCAGCACTGCTGCAAAAGGTTTTGGAGGTATGGAATCACCCTGTCTTACACCCTTCTCAATGTTGATTTTCCTAGTATCATTATGTAATCTAATTCTTACTGTTGAATTTTTATAAATATTCTTCAAAATATGACAATATCCTGGGTCTATACCTTGATGATCCAATGCTTTAATTACTAAAGAAATTCTTATAGAATCAAATGCCTTTTCATAGTCTACAAAATCCAAAGCATAATGACAACTCATTTTCATTGTTCCTTTCTATAACTTCTCTCAATACTCGGATATGATCTACTGTATTATACTCAGTTTTAAATCCAGGTTGTTCTTTTGGTTGGGTGAAATCTAAAGGTCACTTTAGATGAGTTTCTCTAAAGTCAAAATAAGAAATACTAGCTTTAGCTTTATTTGTTTTGAGAGTAAGAATGTTTTTCAAATGTACCACCTTCACTTGAGGAACTTATTTAGCAATTCTTCTTATTCTAGGCTAGTGTAGTGCACTTGGACATTCTCTATTATACATCAAATTGAGTCATATATACTATCAAACAGGTTGTGAATAGAAATAAAGATGGATTCAACTATTATTGCTAAATTTTAAAATATCACTTAATAAAATAAATTAGAAAATAACAAAGAAATATGAAGTGCAAAAAAAAATACATTTCATTCCTGTATATATACGTAAGTTGTTTTTATATAACATGCATATCTCTGCATATTTTCAGCTGGGTTTACTATATTATTTGGATTCTCTTCACCTTTTCAAAGTTAGATGTGCATAAAATGCAAAAAGTCAATAACATAAGTTAATAATCTATAAATTCTTAACATCAAAATTTATGTTAAATACAATATATAATGAAAAATTAAAACCATATTATAAACTCTTTAAAAACAGAGAAAAAAAATATTGATAAAGAGTTTCAAACTACTGGTAGTATATTAAAAAAAATAACCTATTTTTAATTATAGAAGATATTATGAAGAATTATTAATAGTATTTCATTCTTTAATATCATTTTTGGTATTATCTTTTTTTTTATCTTATGTTTCATTATTTGAATCAGCATTGATAAGGTGTAAAGAGAAAAATTTCACACATGTCAATTAAAATTATATAAAACAATATAGAATATGGATTTAAAATAATATGGTTGATTTAAAAATATTCATGCTTTTTTCCCAAAGTGAACAGATAAGCCTTTTTAATAAGCCTTTTATAAAAAAAAAACTTTGTAAGATAAGACAATCTATTCTTTTCTTGAAAAAAGTTTTGTTTAAAAAGTTTTGTTTTATGTTTTGGATTGAAAATATTTCATTTTCTTAATAAACCAATAGTTAGTTAGACTATTAATCTCGATGTATTATATAATATTATTCATTGGAATGTTTATATGTATTTTCTTTTTAGGAAAGTCTTAATACAAAGTGTTGTTAAATGTCATGAAAATATGAAAAATGTTTTAGAGGAAACAAGAATAAGAAAACTAAAAGAAGGTAATTTATATATACACACACATGCATATATATATATGTTCAAATCATCCTACCAAATCTGTTTTTTGGCAATACCCTCTGTTAATAAATATAAAGTCTGTTTGAACATTTTGTATTTGAATTTTCAGCTAGCAATATGCCCTGGGATATTTTCATATGTATATAAGGAAATCTTGAAGGCATGAAGTTATCTTTTTAAATCAATTTAATTAGAAAGCACTTAAACTAGAACTACTGCCCCAGACCAAGAGTCGAAGTAAATGACAGACTGATGCATCCAAAAGGAGGATACACTTTTAAATGCCATTCTAGATTTAATATAAGAGACCAAAGTACTGCACTTTATATTCATAAGTGTAAGAAATCAAAATAAAACAAACTTTTTTTATTTTTCTTACTATACAATAAACCCCTCCACTGATAGATTATATATTGTAATACAACAATTTTAATGAATGTTTAGATGGAAGTTTTGAATATCAACATTCATTAAAAATATTGTATTGTGCTATATAACTTACCTGTGTAGAGGTTCATTATATAATAAAAAAATTGAAAAAAATGGATCTTCCTTTTGGATGCATCAGTCTGTCAATTTGCCTTGACTTTTGGCCTGGGGCAGTTGTTCTAGGTTAAGTACTTTCTAATTAAGTTGTCACTCCCAATATCAATAACAATTAAAAATCTCACTCTGTTATCAAGGGAAACCATCACCTTTATTGTTAAAAAGATGTTGCCTTGACAACAAGTTAAGATTGTTGATTGTTATTGATATTGGGATTGTCTAAGTATGGGATTATTTCAATAATATATATATATATATATATATCCTACTTAGTGAAGAGTATTAGTTCCCCAAATCTCATCATAGAGGAAGAGTCTCATTTAAAAAGCAAGGGATTAAAATGTTTTCCTATGAGAAAAAAATTAGATTGTTCCTGTAGATAAAAATTTTACCATAAATTGAGAATATTGTGATAACAAATAATTTAACCTAATATATATATATATACAGTAATTTTAAAAATCCTTATGCATAATATATGCAGATGTGAATTGTGCTCTGTGTGTATTATGCAGGTATACATTTAAAATATGTATTTATGTATGATAATGCAACTTAATCTATATAAAGAGAAACACTTTAAAAGTTGTTCTTACTTACAATCCATTCATTCATCACTCATCACCATGGATTATCAATTTCTCATTGTAAAGGTCCATAGTTATCTTTTAAATCCTTTGATTAACTTGATTTTTTGAAAAAGATAAACTAGTTGTTGATGACTGACAATCTCTAGAAAAAAACAGTAGAATAGACAGTTAACTTGATTCTTAGATGCCTTTTCATATATGTTATAAGGTCTTAATATTTGATTTTATGCTGATTATGATGACATGATAAGCAATCATTTCTTTCAGTTTTTTGATGACCAGGTTCTTCTCTATAGACTTGCTTTCTTTTCTTCATTGTTCTTCATTTTCTTCATCCAGTTGCATTAAGATCTCATTAGTTACTTCTTCAATGTGTGATTCCAAAACATCTTTAATGTTATCATCATCAATATCTGTATATTCAGTTTTGTTAGTTAGGTCAAACAAAGTTTTCATATGATTAAAGTAGGTTCCTTTTCAACTTGGTGCTTGTCATCAGTTGTGGGTAGATTTCCTTCCATGTAATGTTAAGAGTTCTATTAGTGTTCTTGGTTCTTGCATTGTCTATAAAAGCAATAGTGGCTTTTAAATTTAAGTCCTTCCAGGGTTGTCTTATTGGTGTTTTTATCCAAAGTGCTGTCAAGATAGTGAATTAGTTGTTGAAGTTAGTACCTCATGAAGGTTATGACAATTCATTGATCTATAGGTTGAAGAAGTGATAAGGTGTTTCATGATATTAATTGATACCATGATTCCAGTTGAAAACATATGTAGGTGTAAACATTAAAAGAAATCTGCAAAACAAATATTTCAATACTGCAAGAAAAGAACCATTGAGCAAAATGAGCCAAGGGAAAGTAAGCTTATAGAAATAAACTGAGAGGAAAATCATGGTTGATAATTTTGTGTTCTTCTCAAAATTGTTTCTCATTGCACTGTAAAATAAACCATCCCAAAGTTTAAGTTTTTTATAATTTATAGTCAAATTATTTATGTGAAATGATTTGAAATCAAAAAAGAAATGTTTAGTAATATCTTACTAAACTGTATAGTTCTGAGAATGAAGATTTGTTATTTATCATTAGTTTAAAGGTAGGCAAATTACAGCACTGTACATCACCAAAACCTAATTGCACAGTTAACTCCCTCCCTCCCCAAATTTTCTGACATGTTAAAAAAGGAATGTATCTAATGCATTGTAATCAGTATTTAAGACTTTTTTACAGTATATACTATGCTGAACAAAATAGACATCAACTATATACAAATATGCTAGCAGAGGTTTTAATTTTTATGTTATGAGATGCCATATTTTATTACACACAGTAGCTATTTTATTGAATAATATAGTATGTTATAATGGCAGAGATATGGGTCATATTATAAATATTAATACTTGAATTCTCAATTTATTTGAATTGCATTTTCATCATATAAAATATCATGTGTGGTTTGGCATAGTTGGTAGAGGTGTCCAACTAAGAATTGGGAGGTCTTAGGATTCTGGCATTTACTAGTCTGGTGCTTGAATTTCTGAGCCATAAAGACCTATACCTTTTTTATTATACGGCATTTATTTTTAAGTGCACAATGCATGAAATCATGTCCGCCTCTTCTGTTTTTTACTGAAAATACATTTACAATAATAGCAATTTTACTTTGGCTGAAATTAGCATTCATAAAAGGATTTAATTAAAATTGTTTAATTAAATATTTTGGCTAATACATATACAGTACATAATTTAAAATTTATTATTAACCTTTTCATAGTTGAAATCCCTATTGGCCAAATGAATTAAAGTTCTAAACTTTTGATTGGTCAATTACAGAATCAGCAGTAAATATATATTTGTCTTTTAAAATTATACTCATTTTAACTTAGTTCCTAAAAAGCAAATTAATAATTTGTCAGTAAATGAAAGTTTTTTCAAAAATAAATTTTTATTTATAATTGATAAAAATAATTTATAGCAGACAACATAAAACATACTTTTCACAACCTATTACAAAATGCAGCCTATGTTATTGATTTCTTTCTCAATTTACTTTCATGTAAAAGTAAACAATTTTTACTAAAATCTGAACTATTCTTCTAAAATAATTATATTTTCATACATATTTTATGAAAATATAATAAATATGTAAAAAATATCAAAACAAAGAACTTATATCTGTCAAAATCATTGACAAGCACCTTCTATTGTAGAGAATGAGAAATAACCAATCAGCACCTTGGAAGGCAGGTCTTATTTCATTATTATAACTTTAAATTTAAATATTATTGAACTTTTTAGTTGTAAAATAAATTTAAAGTTTAGACATATGCACACGTGGAGTTATTCATCTTTCTTTTTCCCATGTGTAATATCTTTATAGATATATTAAACATACTTCCCCATTCTTTTTAAAATCATATAAATAAAGATACAATAAAAACCAAATTTATTTTATATAAAAAACTTAAGACTCTTTGTTTTTTAAAAGCTCCAAATCATATAAAAAATTGTATGTACTTACAGGCCTTACTGAATAATAAAATAGCAACACATGTTTTAATGTAAGAGCTCTTTGTGAAATAATATTCTAAAATATGCATATTTTGTGTCTATAATTATGTTTTTTCACTTGGGGAAACTCAGGTGAGGTATATTCTATAGTTAACAATATGTCTAAATGCACTACAACAAGGCAATTATGAAACTAAGAATAAATTAAAATATTAATTGGCTACGCATTTCTGAGAAGTTTTATCTTTTCATAATCATAGCAAATGAGTTGTGTGAGCCTGATAGAAAATGTATGTGACAAATATTTAAATATATGCAAAGTGGATTAGAAAGTCCACATTTGGGGAGAGAGTAGCATGTTTCCTTCTGGTTTATAGAGCAGGTGTTGGTAATTGGGAAGTCTATGTTTTACTTGTCCTATAGTTAACGGCCAATCCTAAGAGTCAGTGATTAGAACTTTGCCACTTATTCTAAAAATTAAAATGCAGCCCTTTGTTTGCTTTTTTAAATGGTAAATTTGAACAGAAGCATTCATAGAACATCTTTCAAAGTTCTTGAAGATGAGATGAGTGCAATCCTTGGGGATTTACATAGACATTCTTAAATTAATCATTTTTTAGGGGTAAGGTTTAAAAAATCATTTTGTTTGCAAGTTTAGCCAAATCTCTTTTTACCACTCTCTTTTTTTACTTAACACAGGAATGAATTAGAAATATTTTTCTCTTGATTCTTTAGAATTCTGGCCAATGAAACTTATTACTATATCTTCATTAATAAGTTTTGTAAGATAATAAAAATCCCAAAATTATAATCCCATTTTTTAAAAATCAAAATCTGGGGACATCATATAATCAACAGATACCAATGTCTTTGTGTTTTTTATTTTATTTATACAATTTATCTACTAGTTTGTAATTAAATTGTAAACATTCATATTTATTTAATTAAAACTTAAAAATAAAAGTTAAATTTTCAAATTAGACTTATTTGATATATTTTTTAAAACATATTTGTTAGAGATAATATTTATTTGCCAATGTTTTGTATATGCATAGTGACATAAATTCTTTATCTGAATCTGCATATTGCATTACCTTTCTCACCCATATTGTTGCCTGTTCTTTATTCATATCCCAATTGAATACTATTTTGGCTGTTCTTTTATTATCCATAAACTGCAATCTACTGAATATTTTAATTTTGATTTTTGGTTTTCTTATATAAAAACTTGACCATCCAATTTCTCATTCAATTCCATCCTTTGCTGTTCACACATCTGCATCTAATGCATGTCTTCCTATTTTTCTTTGTACTTTTACTAAGTAATCTAATACTCCTTTACTAACATATAACACATTGTTACCATATGTTAACCCTGCTACCACCACTCCCTCCCATACAATTCTAGCTACATTATACTTATTACATGAGAACACTGTTAATTTCTTTATCAATCACTTTCTTTTCTTTGCTTCACTTATCAATTTTTTCTTCCATTCATCCAAGAAAATTTTCTGATTACTTAAGATGATTCCCAAATAGTTATATCCATTCACCACTTAACTTTATAGCCCCCAATAAAAAAAAATTGTCTTCTCTTTCCCCAGTATTAATCATCATTACTTTTGATTTTTCTTCACTAAATTTAATCTACATCTCTTCACCCACCCTTGCACATGTCCTCAGCATAATTTTCTTATCTTTCATTGTTTCTGCCCCCAAAAAGATATCATCTGCAAATAAAAGACCTGACAATGTATATAATCCCTTCCCACTTATTAATGCTATCTCTACTCCTCTTCCTAGTCTTTCTATCGCTCACTCCATTTTTCTCAAATACAACAAAAACAAAATAGGTGACATAGGGCATCGTTGCTTTAGTCCTACCCCGTTTTTAACTTTAACTGATTCTATATTCCCTAATTGATACATATAGTAATTATTTTCATATAATTTCTTAATAATATCTACTAAAGCTCCATCCATTCCCAAAATTAATTAAACATACCCACAATATATTTCCATTTACTCTATCATACACCTCTCTATGTATAAAAATCATATATAACTGTCTACCTCTATTCCTACTCATATCCATAAGTCTTTAATCGATAGTTGAATTGCCCTCTAGCTGCTATGTTCAAAACTTTTTATAATAGAAAAATATCCATTTCCTACTGCAAATGACATTTTCCTATTATAAAAGGATTTGAAAATGGTAGCCAGAGGGCAGTTCAATTATTAATTAAAGATTTGATAATTATCACATGACTATATTTAATATAAAATATTATTTATCATTACATATATATAATATACTATAAGTGCTAACCAGTTGTTCCATGTAAATCAAACTACTGTAATTAATGGTTAAATAAACCAGTAGAAAGTCAATAGTCTCTTGTCAAGGTAATACATAGGCTAAAAAATGAGTTTTTAAAAGAATTAATAGAATTGGAGGAATCAGAATAATTTGAACCATATCTCAAAGATAAGTATATGAAGAGTTTACTCACTGTTTCCTTTGACAGATTAGCTCAGTTGGTTAAAACATTGCCTTAAAATTTAATATTAGAGGATCTAAAGGTGTAACTTTGAATTATATGTTAATATTGACACTGGTCTGGTCATCAACACTTGAAGAAGAGTAGAGAATACTACTACTTGCAGTGTTGTGTAATTACTAATCTCTGTTTTTTATTATTAACAAGTTGTTTATATTTGAAAAGTTTAAATAAATTAAAAAAATTTTTCTAGACATTCAACACATTATGATAAATGATGGAAATAAACAAACATATCACATCAAATTGAGATATTTATTTCCAAACATTTTAAATTGAATGATATTCTTAATTAACTATCATTTTCAATCTCTGTGAGCAATAATCTATGTAATAAAAATATGTAATATAAAACGTATTCAGTGCTAAATATATATTTAGTATTCTGAAATTGAATGTCTATGCAACCATTATTATAAATAATTGAAATGCCCTCTAGTTGCAACATCAGAAACTAATTTTATTGGTAAAGGAGTGATATCATTAAAATGCACTCTTGCCATGTTATCTGCAAAATTATCATCTTATGCTGTGGCTAAATAACATTTCAATTTTATATTAAACAACTGCATCAAAATTTAATCTTGAAAGATTATATATTTAGCACTAAATTATATACTGTAAATATATAATCTATTATCTTTATTTATTTATACAGTACATAAGAATTAATAGAAACTTGCAATCATATATATCATTTTTGATAAAAAAAAAATCAACTAACTCTTTCCTGGATGTATTTCTGATCTGACATCATCAGCTGTTTAGCAAAGCAGTTGAGACCACACCATACATGAAAACCTGGATTCTATTTAAATAGATTCCCAATACTCAATTTGCTATCAATGTTATGGAGAACAGTTTAATTCTTTTCTCAGATGAAATCACATAGAATAAAATTAGAAGATTTAATAAACAGATATTAATGGTTTTGTATGCTTCATTTGAGTTTGTGTTTTCAGCATTATTAAATTATTTGGTGCATATTTATAGATTCATTTCTTCTTGGTGTTTCATGAGTGAGGAATAACTTATGATATAACTCTTCCTTACTTATGGGTTAATGAGTCATTATAAATGTTTTATTAAATCCATATAATTAGGATATGTTAAAAGTAACATTGAATAGACAGTGTTTATTGAATTTAAATAAGAATGTTATTATTAGAACGATAAAGATTCTTATTATCTTCAAAGACAGTTTAAAAAAGAAAGCATTTTTGTTTCGCCCAGATGAGTCTGATTTTAAAAATCATGTCATAGCATATAGAATAAAATGAAAACATGATTATAAATAGAGTTTAAAAATTTAATATTATTTCAGTAAATTTCATATCTCTTTTTTGTATAGTTACCCAATTTCAAGAAGATTATCAAAGACTTATGAAACAAGCTGAAATTGATGTAAGTTTATAATGGTGCACCTAAAAATAACCAGAATTGTTCTATGGAGGGTGGATGTGTTGTAGTACATGTTTCTGTCACTAGATGTTCTTGGAAGACACTCTGCAAAAGTCTGTCACCTATCATCTTTGAGAGAAGTCGTGTTGCAGTATAGTAAATGTTTTGGTTTTTCCTACTTATTTGATTTTTGTAATGGCTACAAAGTTGGAACAATATAAGGTCCTGTTTTGTTTCTAAGAAAAATAGCAGGGAAAACAATTATGATGTATAAAATAGATTACAAAGAAGCTGTTTTGAGGAAAACAAAAGTTTTCTAATGGTTTAATGGAAGTATCAAATCAGAACATTCCAAAAAACATGGCACGTGAAATCCAATATCAAGATGATGCTGTATTTTTAATCAAATGGCACTGTTCATTCAGAATTGATTCTTAATGAGGACCCCTTTTACCTATAAGTTCTGAAATAATTGCATGATATGGTAAAACAAAAATGTCTGATTTGTTGCAATGTGGGTAAGGCAAACTTTCTAACAAGTATGCACCAGTGCACAATGCATTGAATGTGAAACAATCTTTTAATTAAAAATAGTATGACCCAACTTATCCATCAGCTATATTCACCAAATCTTATTTCATGTGACTTCTTTTTATTTTCTTGAATGAAAAAAAATCCTCAATTTTGTGGATTTGAAAATGTTGAAGAAAAAACAATGGAAGTATTAAAACATATCACTTTGTAAAAGTTTCAGAATTGCTTTGAAAAGTGGAGAACATGTTTAGACTGGTTCATTACACGAAATGGACAGGATTCAATTTGTAACATCTAAAAATAAATTCAAAATTTATATGACAAAATTTCGGTTATTTTTGGGTGACCTCTTATTTATTTTTTTTATTATTATTATTATTATTATTATTATTATTATTATTATTATTATTATTATTATTATTATTATTATTATTATTATTATTATTATTATTATTATTATTATTATTATTATTATTATTATTTTTATTAGTAGTATTATTATTATTATTATTATTATTATTATTAGTAGTAGTATTAGTAGTAGTAGTAGTAGTATTAGTAGTATTATTAGTAGTAGTAGTAGTAGTAGTAGTAGTAGTAGTAGTAGTAGTAGTAGTAGTAGTAGTAGTAGTAGTAGTAGTAGCAGTAGTGGTAGTAGTAGTAGTGGTGGTGGTGGTAGTGGTAGTAGTAAATTAATATTAGAAATATCAAATAATCATAAAAAGAAACTACATATATTTTTCAAAAGTGTGTTTTTCATATCATATAAAATTCAAGATATTAAAGTTATGGATGCTATTTGTAGAAAAGTGTTTAATAATTCAATGAAATTTAACTATTTCTGTTTGATATACTTTCCATTATATGTGTTAAATGCTGCTTGTGATTTCTCAGCTTTAAATGATTTGTTTGTAATGATCTGTAACATTTATTTTCTAGTTTTACATTCATTTGACAGTAAAAAAAACTAAAATAAATATTCATTTATTTATTTTGAAAAAGTCACTCGATGTCAGGATTGTGCAGAGAAATTAAAATTAAGAATTCCTTCGTTCTCAAAAGAGTCATTGCATTGTATAATGTTTTTTTTTTAATTTTAAAAATGAAATATATTTTCTATAATTTTCTTATATGTTTATGATTATTTTTACAAAATATTTGTGAAATGTTTTACATTTTGATAAGAATATGATGTTAGATTCAAAATATTTGTTTTTTTAAAAAGGTAATTAGGTCAAAAGAAATGTAATAATGTAAAACAGGATGTTAGGATTGGCTAAAGATACCTTTATAACCATCATAGCTATTAATTTTTGTCATCTTTTAATAAATATAAATGACTTTTAAATATCAAACATAGTTTTATTACTTTGTGCAGTCATTACAAGATTTATTTTCGTGTTTTTTGTTCCAAATAAATTTTTATTACAAATTATGGAATAATGAAATCAATTGATCTGACTATATATTTCAGTTTTTCCAAAACTGATATATTATTGTTAAAATGTTTTATTTTTACAAACAAGACAGACATTCTCACTTTCTCAAAGCCACTATCTTGTGGCCCAGGTGAGTGTTTACTGGCACTACTTAGAAAGGATGATTACCTTTGATATAATTACAATCTAAACACTGTGCTTCTAAAATGTATTGATTATTACATAAATTATATTTCTGAGAAATAGCTTTAAAACTGGGAAAATATCATGAAAAAAGATTATTTGTTAAAATAAAAATTTGGAAATATATTCCAAATAGTCACATGGTGTAGTCAAAAACATCTTGGAATATGAATCGGTTTTATAAAATCCATATTTCAAATTAGATATTGTAAAAATTCAATGTCTGTGAGAAAGTGTATAAATTCAGTTATTTAAATAAGGCTAAATATTTTTCTTTAATAATGAAATGAAAAGCATAAGGTCTTAAATTACTACATAAAATTATCTCACAATATTTATTCTCCATGTGGTGTAATAAAAAGCATCGTAGAAATTGCATTCATAATATTCATTATTTTATAATTTACCATACAATACACAAAAATTCTTATTATTAGTTTGCTTACTGAGAAAATTCATTATAAACTTTTTGAATAAAACTATATTTTTATGTGATTTTCTTCAATTTTTTAAGGTCAGTGTAAAAAAGTGTATGATCTCTAATCCTCTTCTGTTGTTTAGTTTTTTAAATAATTATTTATTAAATTCCTTCTTTTGATATTTTATTATTTTTTACTTACTATGTTTATTAATTTTTTTACTAATCGACATTATACATGATAAAACTAGGGAGTATAAATGATGTGGAAATGTAAATTTATTTATAGTTCCAACTTGTTGGTACCATATTTACATTACTGTAATAAATATAAATAATTATTTAGTGAAGAGAGATTTTAAAAAAACTAGGGCAAAATTTGAATGAAAATTTATAAATAAATACTTTTATTATTATTTTTATTAATGAAACATTCAAAGTTTTCTACTTTAGTGTCATCTGTTATGAACTTGGTGAGTATGAGTGATGACATTATTACTGCATCCAAATTATCATTTTCAGATTGGTTACTGACCTGTTCCTCCATCAACAAAGCTTAACTCAAGATTTCTTATATTCATTGAGAATCATTTGGTATTTCCCTCAGAAAAGGAATAATTATTTCATCACATTAGAATGTGATTTCACTCATATCTTGAATTGATGTAGGTTTTTGTATAATATTGTAAATTTGGTCACATTATTTTATTGATTTTAAATGAAATAAAGATCTGAATGCATCAGTATCTTATGGACAGTCAGCATAATCAACTGTCCCTCTTCTATTGTTCTCTAAAGAACAATTTATTATTTCTTTTGATGACAAATAACATGAAACCTTATTGCTAACATTATCACATATGAAAATTGACATTGTGTCAGAATGTTTTCAAATATTTTAATAATTATAAAACAAATATCATATTTTAAAGCAGAATTTGACAGATTTATACACCTACCCCATTCATTAACATTACAAAAAAACTTAAAATAAAAAAGAATTCATTCATTTTCTGAGAGTTTACATTAATATCAATAATTACATTTAGGATGCCTTGTTTTTATTTACAAATAAGTTTTTAAATATTTAAAAAAGATCAAATGTGATTTTTTTTAGAAAGTTATAAAATTAAATTAAAAATAAATCATTTTCTAATTTATGGCATTTTGATATAAAATAAAGATTTTAAACAATAACAGGTTAAGCATTTTCAAAAACACTCACCAGATGAAGCAGTGGAAAATATCCAAATTTAAAAGATTAAGATTTAAAGATAGAAGTAATAGAACTATATCTCTAGGAACTACTTAAAGTTCATTTTCCTATTCAAGTTTATTAATAAGGGCAGAAATCAGTTTCAGATAGGGGTTTAAATGTATTAACATTTAGTAATCACTAATTTCTCAAAAGTATTACAGGTGGTGATAAAATAGTGAGAAACTTATTTTATTACATAATGCATGGACTGGAGAAATGTCTTGTTATATTATTATTATAAATCATTACTTTTATGTATTTGATTATGCTTACTATTTAAATCAATTTTAATATCTGCATTTTTTTATTTATTGTAATTTTTAAAATTAGCCCTGATATTCAGAAATGATACTATTTTCAATATAATTTCCAATTTAATCAAATTTCTTTGATGTGATTATTGAATTTAAAAAGACCAAAAACTTTTCTGATATCAACCTCCAATGATCTGAAATTAAGAGGAGAGAATGCAAATTTAATGAATAGTCAAATATGTTTAAAAATACATATATACAAGCAACAAAGATTACAAATTATAAAATTATTATAGACATATTGAAAAGGGCAAAAAAACATAATTTGCCAAAAAAGGCTTTTCTATAATAATTTTATAATTTGTAATCTTTGTTGCTTGTATATATGTATTTTTAAACATATTTGACTATTGTATACTTGAAGTGCAACATAAAAAAAGAATTGGTTTTAATTCTGATTCTTTTTCTGTATATTTAATGAATAATATTTCTGCAGAGTAATTTCTAACTATATCACTCATGCAAAGTAAGGACTGGTTTCTATATACTTTTAACATCTTATGGAGGGTTGCAATCAACATATGGCGAAGGATATGTGAAAAAAATGTACAATCTTCAAGATGCACATTTCATACAGAACCAGAACTCATCAGTTGGCACAGATCATAATCTTTTAAATATATCTTTATCATTATTCAGTATAGATAGATAGATATATATATAGATAGATAGATAGATAATGATGATGGTTGGTATATATAATGATAGATAGATAGATAGATAGATAGATAGATAGATAGATAGATAGATAGATAGATAGATAGATAGATAGATAGATAGATAGATAGATAGATAGATAGATAGATAGATAGATAGATAGATAGATAGATAGATAGATAGATAGATAGATAGATAGATAGATAGATAGATAGATAGATAGATAGATAGATAGATAGATAGATAGATAGATAGATAGATAGATAGATAGATAGATAGATAGATAGATAGATAGATAGATAGATAGATAGATAGATAGATAGATAGATAGATAGATAGATAGATAGATAGATAGATAGATAGATAGATAGATAGATAGATAGATAGATAGATAGATAGATAGATAGATAGATAGATAGATAGATAGATAGATAGATAGACAGACAGACAGACAGACAGACAGACAGACAGACAGACAGACAGACAGACAGACAGACAGACAGATATCCAATTACTACTGTTTAGTTGATAAATTTCAAACATATCACCCTCACAACTTTGACACAAACCACTTAATGAAAGTATATAAATATTTTTTATTAATCATTTATTAGATTAGAGATTATTCACTTAATGAGTGATATTTCTGTAGGGTAATGAAAATGTTCACTATTTAATTGTGAATTTAAAAATAAATGTATTTTTATATTTATATAAAGTTTACTTTTTCTCGTTTTTTCTTAAGAACAGTTGTTTAGCATCGCCGAATCTTCTTATCACTTTTAATATGTATATAAAACAATGTTGAGTTCGTACTAATTTAATTTCGTAACATCTAACATTATTTTCATTCTACATCTCAATCTGTAAAGTAAATATTTCTAATATTTCTTTGTGTTGAAGTTTGCTTTTGTCCTTAGCTTCTCATATGTAAAAAGCTTTTCTTCTTAATTCAATCTATCTCGCCTTGTTTATTTGTTTATGTTTCTAATTCTTTCAAACTTAGTTAAATATACCATTTACGTGTTGAAGGAGAGACTTTAAGTAAACACAAACTGACCAACTCTGTTTCAAATATATTTGAAAGATTTGTTTGTATAGATTTTCAAGCAGGTAAAAAAAAAAAAATCAGATGTCTTTGACAAATGGATTTGACTGACAAAGGAACGAGTAAAAATGATATTGATTAAAAAGAAGTTAGTTAAACTAGCTTTTAAAACTATGTGTGTTTTAAGAAGTTTAGTTTCATAGATTGTCAATAGATGGCGGAATATACTGACTTGTTAAGTATAGACTTTATACAGAAATTTATCAATATCTATGAAAAAAATGTTTTAAATGTAGCGTGATTTTATATTAATTTTAAAAAAAAATTTTTTAAATTTCAGTTCATTAGAATATATTAAATAATTAAAATTTAATTTCCAATATCAGTACAGATGAATCAGCTGAAATATTATTTTCAGAAATAACACTCATTCGCAATCGGGTGTGTCTATTCCAACTAAGAAGAAAATAAAGTTAGAATAAAGAGTAATAATACCGCCTTATAGACGAGTTTTGAAATGATTCTATAAGTCAATATATGAACCACAATTATGTCAACCCATACAACGGATTTCCCATTATTCTGCTTATTTGAAATTTTCTGTTGCTATTTTTTAACTTGTGAACTTTTTTTTCTCTAAAATTCTTCAACAACGCGTCTAATTGTTGTCATCCAGTGTGTTCTATCGTCAGCTACATCTTCCCAATGAAATGCCCAATCCTGTTCTTATTTAGAATGACTTCGATATAATTATTATAACGCAAATGGGTTTACATTTTATTCTAAGACTAAATCTTTTAAAGCACACATATCCACCGAAACAAAGGTATGCTTTTACAATAATGAATTTTGATTTATGAATTTTTTTCTACAGTACAAGCTTTTTCATATCTGCACTCCAATATGTAATATATATGGGGTTTGAACTCAGACTTTCACATGATCCTCAACTATCCTCACTATCTCACTGCTGACACACTTGATCACGCACATTATAATATCACATTTAGCAAGATTGGTCTTATATCTCGCCCTTGTATTGTTAAAATTTTAAGTTGTATTAATAGGGTATGCAAATCTCTCATACCCATACAATAAATTAAGTAAAATAACAGCTGTGTACAAGGAATTTAATTAAAGTCATTATTTCCCTGTTGAAATATTCTTATCTTTTACATTTGTTAAAACCAGCAGAATATTGAGATTTGTGTTGAAACTCAACATTTAGTTTCACTTTTCTAATAAAATTTTCAAGGTATTTCAATTGGTTTACATTTTTTCACTGATAACCATCCATGCATTCAAAAGTATTATAATGAGCTGTAAATCAATTTTTGAACTAGCAACAATCTAGGTATGATAAATCATAATAAATCTATGTATGAATAAATGAGATTAAATCACGCACTGTAATGAAGAACAAACAACAATGAAAATAAGATTTTCAAACCACATAGATATAGAAAAGTTAGGTAACATTAAAGAAATTAATACTAATAAAATGTCATAATCTTTACTAATACTGACTGTGGATGATCTTCTTAATAGCATTTCTTTATAATAATCTACTGCCCACTTGTTATTTTTAGATCCTCTAAAGCCACATTTATTATCATGTTTGCCTTTATCTACTTCACTGGTGGTCACCCTCCTTGTAACCATTATTTTTCCCAAGCTTTATAAATTAGATTGTCTCAAAATATAACCAAATAGAGAATTTCAACTCAGCCCCTATGCCATTTACAGTGTTCACTTTTGTTCTGATCAAACATTTTCCCGTTCCTTCTCTTGATGCTCTTGAGTTTCTTAAACATCTTCACCAGTAATACAATTCAAAAAGCATTGTTATTATTAATAATAATATAATAAAAAGAATAAGGTCTATTTTTTGTCTTTTAATTCCACTATTTATTGTGATTTGGAGCATTCAGTAGCAAATAGATAATAGTAATTCTGAACTGTATAACTAGTACTATCATAATCATATCCTTAATCTAGTTTCCTCCATCAGTTAAGAAGGTGAACCTGGATCCAGTGCATCCAAGTTTTTCATATTGAACATGTTTCTTTATTCCACAGTTATTATCAAGCTGTCAGCCTGAAATTCAAAAACATCTTAATGTATTGAATCCATGTCCACTTGCTTGCAAGAATATATAATTCCAAAACCAGTTCAGTAACTATATATTATGATGTCAGTAGATTTTTGTAACAAATGACATCTTTATTATTGGCCAGAATTGATGTAAAACCAATAAGATATCACATGACTCACATTTTATACAATGCTTTACAGAGAAAAGTTTTTTTCTATAAATTCATTACTGCCACCTATTGTAAGCTTAAGGAAACAATAGATATTAGGTCATAAGGCAAATTGGATGAATTGGAAAAAGGAATATTGGGCATTATTGAACTTTGTGAAGTTAGGAGAAAAGGTGGAACGACAATTTATTTAAAAAGTAGTCATATTATACTACAAAAGCACATATATTGGAGACATAATTTGGACAAGATTTATTATAAATAAGAAGTGGAAAAACATCATTGTAGAGACTAATGGTGTAACAAGAAGTTCTCATAGTGATGAAGTAGTAGAAGATTTTTATATGGATGTATCAAAGCTTTTGATCAGACCAAACAATATTTTAAAATTGCCATGGGAGGCTTTAATTGCTAGAAGTAGTAAACAATTGAAAGATCAATGTACTACAGATAAATTTGATTATGGGGATAGAAATGAGAGAGAACAGAATCTTGTGGAATGTGTAGAATAAAAAAAACTGTATCTTATTAATTCTTTCTTTAAGAAAACGCTAAATGAATAGAGTATGAAAACATCCAAATGAGGTTACAATAAAATGACATTAGCATTTGACTACCAGAAAATATGCATTTCAGAATTACACTGTTTTTAATAGATTTAATACAGAAAATAATCATGAGTTAGTGAGATATTAGATACATGCTGATACAGAAAATAGAAAGATTTATTTTTAAAAATCAGTTGATAATACTAGTGTTCAGAAATACTCTCATGACTTTAAATTCGAACTCACAAATTGTTTTAAAATATTGAGAGATTTTGAAAATGATTTAGTCTTAATTAAAATAAATTTCAAACACTATTCAGAACTACAAAAAACAGCTGGAACAAAAAAGTCCCACCAAATTATCAATAAATATTCTACTAAAAACAATAGTTTATGAAAAAATAGAAAACTGGTTTTCTTTAAATGATCTATTAAAAAAAAATTGAATAGCTAAAATTTTGGGAAATGGTCCAAAAAAAATTAAAAATGTGGGTTACCAAAAAGTTATTTAAGAGAATAAGAAAAGTAATTTGTGCATTGGAAGAAAAAAGCAAAAAGGAAAATGGCATCATAAAGTGTGTGGTAGAGTTCTATTAAGAATGATAATAATCAGAAAATAATAAACTTTTTATAACAGCTATAAAAATATCTAATAATTTTACACATAAAGGCCTTTTTCTGAATTTAGTTTGGTGCTCTATTTAAATCTTAGTTCGTTAACATTAAATATATTATTAACATTTGAAAAGATCACGAAACCAGGTGCTGAAAAGGACTTTTTATGTGTGAAATTATTATTATTGATATTTATATAGCTGTTATAAAGAATTTTATTATGTTCTGGTTATTATTTTATGGAAGAACAGGATACAGTTCTTTGTTCTTTTCCAATTAAGAATTATGTAGCAATAAAAAACAACAAAACAAATTATTACGTCTTCTGAATTGTCTAGTATTTTAAATGCAAAAGTGAAGCATATACTTAGATCTACTAAAACCAATAGTTTATGAAAAAAGAGAAAACTGATTCTCTTTAAATGATCTATTAAAAAGAACTGAATGGGAAGTTTTTCTCTCTTTATAGAGAGGAAAACTTCCCATTAATGATGAAATTATAATTGATATCTTAAAAGAAGCATGTGAAAAAATAGATAAATTATTAGTAAAGTTATTTACCAGATGTCTAAATGGTAAAGATGTACAAAATATTTGTAAAAATACAGCTCTAATATTAATCTTTGACAAAAGTGATAAAGAAGATATTAGAAGTTATAGTTCTATCAATCACCAATTCTATACAAAATTTTCACCAAGATAATTATAATTTGTCTCCTGTGAACTTTGGATTCTAACCAATGATAAAAAGCTGTATTTAAGTTTTTTTTTGGATCTCATCCAAGTATTGAGAGACATAGAAAGATCCAATGACTATAATTTGCCATTGTGCTTTGAATTGATATATATATATATTTGATTATATAAGCATTTGTATAGTCATTAGAGAGATTGTAAAAGACCCAAAAAGAGACCAATATGAGATGGATAGACAAAATATGAAAGTGTGTAGGGGAGATGTGGAGAGGAGAAGCTAAAGATCAAAGAAGATGGATTGAACTTGGATAGACCATTATCCTGTAGTGGATTGATAATGGTTGATTATGATGATGATGGACATTAAAGTATTGATCCATGGAGACATGGACCCAAGATGTCACATTCTAAAGAATATATTTATCAAATACAATAATGATTAGATTACTTGACAATACTAAAAAGATTAATATTGAGAAGAGTGTATAACAGGTAATTCCATTTTGCTAAAACATTTTAGACAAATTTTACAAGTTTTATTTGGTGGACATATGTGGTAAAATCGTGGAGTCACAGTAAATGGAAATTGTTTAATTCATCTAGATGTTGCAGATGACAATTGGTTTTTGAAAATAATATTTCAAATCTCCAGGAACTGTTGCAAGCTTATTAGATGAAAGTAAGAAAGTAGGACTAATGATAATTGCTAAATATACTTAAATAAGGATCACTCAATTTTGTTTCACAAGTAGAGAATGAACTTTGATTATCGTGAAGGGGATGAAGTTAAGAACTACTGATATCTTAGTAAGATTATTGTTAGTCATAAAAAACATAATGAATGAAAATTAATCATAGAATTAGACTTGGATTGTCTGCTTTTGATTAGAAATAAATAACTATTAAAAGGAAATATGCCCATGCATTTGAAAACAAAGCTTTTAACAAATGTGTTTTATGTACAGACTTCAGACTTGTTCCTTTAACAGAAGAGATGTACAGAGTCTTCAGTATGGAGAGATATGTGTTAAAAATAGCAAGAAGAGAATGAAAATGAAATGCACTGATCAGAGAACCAACAAGTGTTACTGCCATCATTGAAAGGAATAATCTGAAAGAGAGCTGGCTGGGCGTATCTCTAGAAAAGATATTAAAAGACAGTCATTTAAATTTTTTAAATTTAATAACAAAAGATATAAATGCCTAGAAATATATATGAATTGGTTGGATGAAATAAAGGAGTTTGCAATGTGATGTGGAGAATAGAGGCTTGAGATTAGAGAAATTGGATTAAACTTGGAGAGACCTTCAACATGCAGTGGATTTGATAATGGTTGAAAATGATGAAGGCATATGTTTTTAAAATATAGCATATCCATATCTCTCAACAGTAAAGTTACTATCTATATGTCATTGTTTTTAGATATGTTTTTCAAAAGAAGCTTATTATATACTTACAGTTACCACTATCCATGACTTTTGTGCAAGTTACTACATCCTTAGGATTGGGTCTTTTAACTTATTTATTGGTTCCTTGTTTAATTTAATTGACAAACATAAGTTGGGGCATTTCTTAAGAACTGGTAGCATTCAATTTCTGAACAACTTGTCAGTTACTCTTTTTTGTAAATAATAATAAATCTCTGTACATAACCAACTCTTTTGAAAGTTTTTTTTCATCATCTAAGTCTTTATCATCAAGTAGTACATCTCATCTTTTATATTATCCAATATCATAAATTTTATGGTCTCTTGGTTATATTGTTATTCATTAATGCCTGCAATATATATCTTATTAAATAATTCATTTGTTCTTAATATATGTCTAAATTAGTTCTTTTCCAATATCCCATCTTTTGATTTCAATCTTCTTTCTTTATTAACTCTCACCAAAACATCCTCATTTTTAAATATATCCAAAGAACTAAACATACATATCTGTTCAAGACATTCTTATTAAGTGCTTGTATATATACATCACACTTTATGCTTAAGGTTCTTTTCAATGATTCATAGAAATCTCTCATTTAGCAATATTTTCTTTTAACCTTATTAACACTTTCATCCTCTCAACCATGTTCATAAGTGTTTAAACCCATTCACTTGCTGAATCACTTAATCTTCAAATTTCTTCTTTATTCCTCTTGTATTTAGGTGTATTCACAAAATTCTTGCTATTATATATATATATTAATCCTAATTTCATATTTAATACACATTTCCTCCAATTTATTTAACATATAGTGGATATTTGTTTAATCCTCATCTACAAAAGCCATTTTATTTATGAATCTTATGGATCATATTTTTTTGCCATTAATATAAGCTCTTTCACATTTCAGATACTTATTTAAGCAAATGTGACATGCAATATCCCTATCTAGTACTTCTTATCATATTCATTTCCTCTTTTTTATACTTCAACCTTACTAAAATATATTAGTAGAAGAAGAAATAAATATTAATGGTAGAAGAGAAAATTAGTCATTCTGAAAATTTAATTGAGTAACTAAAGTTATAAACAGAATCTTGAAAGATTATAAATGATGAAGAAAAAAAAATCACACAGAAGGTAAGGGGATAATATCAGACAGATTGCTGAAAGTGATAATGTTGATGAACATAAGATATTATGCTAAAGGTGTGAATAGATGCAACAAAATCTGAATAATAAATCCTTAATTTCAGATTGTTTCGATGACCAAGCAACTTTCTTCAGATGTACAAAATAAATGTATTTTATTATAGGAAATTAAATAAACCACTGTGTTAAATTTGGAAGGCATTTCTACATAAAATGATGCTTTGGATAAAGCTTTTTAAAAGTAGTTAATTTAATGGCCGGCATAATAAATGATTATTATAGTAAATGTGCAAATAGTCACTTTAATTTGCATTCATGTTATGTCTGCTTTTATTCTCCCTTCATTATTTTCTAGATAATTAAAAATAATTAGGCTTAAATGTTAGTTTTAATTTTGTATCTATGTAAACTTTAGTTTAATAATTAATATTTTAAAAATTATTCAGGTTATTTTCCTTTACTCATTCTACTGTAATTAATTTATCAATGTTATGAATGTTGGCGAAGTAAAGATTCATTCAATTTAATTTGTTAGATGTAGTTGAACATGCTTTCAGCTGGTTTACTCAGATTCATTGAACTCATAGGCAGTTGAGAATATTGTAACATTTATATGTAAATGCTAATTTATTAGAATTAATGATTTATATATTCCACTTTGATTGTTGTTGATAAGTGATTTCTTTCTTTTGAACATCTGTTAATGTTAACTTATATAAAACTTCAAATTGTGCTTCCGTTACCCTGAAACATTTCCTTTGCTACATACAAACCCACACTTATGTGCAATGGTTCCATAGATCTTCTAATTCTTAAATGTTACCGATTATTTTCTTTGTCAAATTTCGCAATATAAGTAGAATTTGCAGTCTTAAATTCAATGGTGGTCAGTATATTATGTTGTTGTTCATTATTTTACTTAAAACATAGACATCAAATAAAGAGGGACCCATTCCTTTTTCTTTTCTAAGTTTCCTACTCTCAATTCATTTTGTTTACTGCTAATCCAAAACTATTTATAAGATGAGGTGATGTTAAAATCACAAAACTTTTAAGAGAAAAGAAAGTATACATTTCTGCCTATTTAGTAACAGAAAGGGGTCTAGATTTTTAAACACTGCTTTTTGAACATGAGATTTCTTTCTTCTAATATTAATAAAACATTGTTGTCAGATAATTTAACAAAATATTCTTTTAATTTTAATACGTACATGATTCATTTAGTCCACATTTAATTAAAACAAACATTTTTATTCAACATTTAGCCTTGAATTGTTCACCTTATTTTAATAATTTATAACCTATAGACAATGACAAAATGAAGATGTGCATGTATACAACAATAGACTTACTTGAAAGTTATTGAAATAAATATCTATGTGTTGTCAAAGCAAACAGAATACTGTTTTTTAGGTTAATTCTTAAAATAATTATATATAAAAATTAAACACTTTTATTATTATTAAAATAAATAGCATGGAAATAAATGAAAATATAATTAAAATGTAAAAATAAATTTCCAATTAAAATTTATTTTTCACCCCATCTTTTTTATTGACAAGTATAACATTCCATTGCCTATAGCAAGTGAATTCTGAATTTCACTGTTGAGCTAATCAATTTAATTCACTAGTTATTATGCAGACAACTTCATTTCTTTTGTTTAAAATGAAATCATAATAAAAATATCTATAATATATAATAATGTTATCCAATGTATATTTAAGAACTATTATAGATTAATGAGAAAACTTCGGAGATTGTCAATTAGCCATAACTGATGATTTCTTGGTAATATCAAAAGCTAAAAGTTATCATGATTTACATGGATATTTTCTCCTCATTTCTATTCTTTTATATATATATTGTAATGGTCAGAATTGGCATAGTTCATTTATTTTACATTTTCTTTCTTTATTTAATTATTTGCATAAGTTACATGGGTGCCACTGGGTGTAATCATCAGGAAATTAATACATATATATATTTTAAATATTTTATTCAATATAATAATGTAACCATGACACAATTCCAGGCTAAATTACAGAAAACATAAGATGCTTTGATATCTGATGGTAGACCAAACAATCTTACAGAAGCAAAGTAACAAAGGATGTAATAATAATTTATTTACAAGTGTACTTATTAATTAATGCACAATTAGTTTCTTTAATAAAATTAATAAGTCATATAATAATATTTTTTTCCAATGTTTTATCATTAATCGATGTGTAATTTATTTCTTTAATAAAATCCTTTAATTTTTATACATGATAGTATCAATATATTCATAGATAATGTCACATTCACAGTGCCTTTAATCCTATCTTCAATAAACTTAGATGTAATTGTAGGCTTGTATGAATTCCCAAATATAACATTTCTTTGACTCATATATCACTTAATATTTACATATTTATATGTTCTATAGGGAATAGACATCAATGTTATCTTTATTACAATTATAAGGAATTGTCTTTTTTGGATCTATTCCAAAACACAACTGCTTACATAACAATAAATATAAAGGAATGTTCTTAAGTCTAAACTATAACTGAATATATGTTCTGTAAAATATTTTTAAGGAATTTCTCTTTTTGGGTCCTTAACCTAACCTAATGCAAACTTGTTATTAGATTAAACCCTAACTCATTAAACTGATAGGATCACTAAACATCACATGATCACCATTCTTCTATCCACTGATTACTTTGGATTACGCTGAGTGTTGCTACTGTATGGAGAGTTTTACCTCTGTGTAAACTGTTAGGAATGTATTCTCCCATATATATGTGCACACATGTAAACTATTAAACATAGAACAAACAATTGGTAAATATAAATCCATCTACATGAACTCCAATTTCAGTAATCAAATACAAGTTTAACTATGAAAGAATGAGTCTAATGAAAATAGGTTTATGTTAATGGCAATTTATATGCATGCATTTAATTTACATGATTATCATTGTTTCTTTACTTTTCTTCCTATTACAAATTTATTTTCTTTTTTTTTAACTAACATTTTTTTAAAAATAAAGTCGAAATGAGACTTAAAATATAGGACCCATCCTAAACAATACAATTATCATTTCTTTCTGACAAATACCAAAAGTCCGTTTAGGAGGGTAATATCTAGTTGTCATTCAAATAAATACTAACCCTCTATTTTAGACAGAGTTATTCAAAAATATGATTCAAGCACTCTATAGCTGCTAGTAGTGTCCCTTCTCTTTTATTCCTTAGGCATGGTAAAATCATGAAAATTGAATGTAATAGTATTCCAGTCTCTTTAAAAAAAAAAGCAAACTGATTATTATAACCATAACAGTTTTTTTTCTTGAGTTTTATTTTAGTTTTTTTTTTTTTTAATTTGAAACAAAACTTAGCATAAATAGGAAAAATAAGAGTCATAGATCACATGACCCTATTTGTAAATTGTAAACAATGAGGAATGCCAATTCCTGAACAAGCTTTTTGATAAATGCTTATCCAGACCCAGCATTTAAATTATCTCCATCAGGACCCCCCCCCCTAAACCTCTGAGAGGTACCAGGGTAGGTTCAGACACTAGATCTAAAAATACCAACTCAAAGCCAAGCACTTATCTAAAAGTTATCTATTGAGTGGAAAATCTGATATTTTCAGACACCTACATGTCTTCAAACCCAGCTATCTAACTCAAATAGCTATATGGGCCTGATAGATCTTCGGCCATACCATATATTAGTACTCTTAGTAATAACATCACATAAGACTTAAGGCAGAGACTATAAATAGTCAAAATAAGAGTCATAGATCACATGACCCTAGTCTCTTAAGCTTGTAAGTTATAAACAATGAGGATTGCCAATTCCTCAACAAGCTTTGTGATAAATTCTTAGACAGACTTAGCATTTAAAATATCTCCATCAGGAACCCCCCACCTAAACCTCTGACCATGGTTTTGTGCTTAGAAAAAAAAGTTGTTGTTTTTTTGTATTTTTATTTATTGAAATGAATCGTAGATTGTTCATATCAATATATATAAATTATGTGCTTTGTGGGTTCATCTGTGTATGATTTTGATTAGGAATATATTAAACGTTCAGCTTGATCATACAAGCCATCAACTAGATCATGAATAGAATATTATAAAGATAGTTACAGAGGCAGTATAAACACTGGTTTTTTACCAATAGAAAAACAGGTATATAAAATCAAAAAAATAAAAGTCAGAACTTCTTTCTTCCTTGCCTTATTTCCTCATTCTGCATCTCGCATTACCACTATGAATATGAGACAAACGACCTCAAAAGCGCTTAGCGTATAATAATTTGTGGAATCTTTATAGCTTCTTGTTTAAGTGTTTAACATGCTTTTTAATTTGTATATTCAAATTACAATATAACCAGAGCAAAACTCTCCATACATTATTGCCACCTGTGCTAAACAGAGTAATCAATGGATGCCAGAAGGCTTGTGCATAAAATCCCTATCTAATGCCTACTCATCCAATATCCCCAGACTAGTTTCTGGCTTGTGGCCTTCGTCAGTGAGGAGCTTTGGATCTGAGAGCACTGCATCTAGATCTTAGGATCTAATGCAACCCTCTAGCAACCATCTTTTATCTCTACTTAACTACAAAACTATGAGAATGAAATTGAAAACACAAAAAATATTTTCAATCTAAGCTCAATAGCTTATATAGTCATATGGGTCTGAACTCAGTTCAGAACCCATACATTTTGGTGTCTTTGGCTCTTTTACAACCATAGCCACCACTATCCTATTAAGCAGGATTGGTGTTAAACCATTAAGCATCACATGATCACATTTCCTATACTAGCACATTAATTGTTGATAAACAGAGCAAAACTCTCCATACAGTATTGCCACCTGTGCTAAACAGAGTAATCAATGGATGCCAGAAGGCTTGTGCATAAAATCCCTATCTAATGCCTACTCATCCAATATCCCCAGACTAGTTTCTGGCTTGTGGCCTTCGTCAGTGAGGAGCTTTGGATCTGAGAGCACTGCATCTAGATCTTAGGATCTAATGCAACCCTCTAGCAACCACCTTTTATCTCTACTTAACTACAAAACTATGTGAATGAAATTGAAAACACAAAAAATATTTTCAATCGAAGCTCAATAGGTTACATAGTCATATGGGTCTGAACTC
The DNA here is from genome assembly GCA_028023455.1 of Epiperipatus broadwayi. Lineage (NCBI taxonomy): Eukaryota > Metazoa > Onychophora > Udeonychophora > Euonychophora > Peripatidae > Epiperipatus > Epiperipatus broadwayi. The sequence continues at coordinate 3,204,051 of JAQFVV010000090.1, read as the reverse complement.
AGTTCAGCACCCATACATTTTGGTGTCTTTGGCTCTTTTACAACCCATATGACTATATAAGCTATTGAGCTTAGATTGAAAATATTTTTTGTGTTTTCAATTTCATTCTCATAGTTTTGTAGTTAAGTAGAGATAAAAGGTGGTTGCTAGAGGGTTGCATTAGATCCTAAGATCTAGATGCAGTGCTCTCAGATCCAAAGCTCCTCACTGACGAAGGCCACAAGCCAGAAACTAGTCTGGGGATATTGGATGAGTAGGCATTAGATAGGGATTTTATGCACAAGCCTTCTGGCATCCATTGATTACTCTGTTTAGCACAGGTGGCAATACTGTATGGAGAGTTTTGCTCTGTTTATCAACAATTAATGTGCTAGTATAGGAAATGTGATCATGTGATGTTAAATTACAATATATTTTTAAAAAATTCCAAATAGTAAAAAGTTTGTATATATCATCATGTTTATTGATATACTTTGGTTTTTCTGGTATCTCAATGGCTTGTCTGATCTTAGACTGATAGACAGTGTCAAATCTGGATAGGATTCTAGTATTAGAGACAATATTGTGATCTTAATCCATAGCATAGAGAGTGATGGTGATAATGAATGTCACAATATTACTTTCTCTAATACCAGGATCCTATCCAGATGTGACAAACTCTACTAATGTAAGATCAGAGAAGTCATTTACATATGAAAAAGACCAAATTGTATCAACAACATGAGATGCAAACTTCCATTTGGAAGAATTTTTAAAAAACATATTCTGAAGATTTTCTGATATTTTTTTTTCCAATTTTATGCTTCTGCAATCATCTTTATAATATTCTACTTCTTAGCCATTTGGTGAAGGCTTGTGTGATCAAACCTAAATATCAGTATATTCATAAACATACATACATGAACAAAGTATATCATTTATATCAGTAACCTGTGAAAATTTTTATAGACATATTTAATATAGGGGATTTGAACATAGGCTTTCAAGCTTCCTTCAGCTATCCAGTTTATCTTATACAACTGATACACATGACCACACTCATGTGAAAAAGATAAACGATCTCCAATATATTTATTTTGTACTGTACCACCATTCATCATTTTGATCCAGATCATCATCTCCCCCCTCATACACACTTATATATACATAATCAGTGCTCAGTTTATATTAAGATAGCAAATCTTCAAACTTTAATAGACAAGCTTCAATCTACTCCACCGTCCAACTCTTCAATTATCCGTACCATTGAAAATCTGGTAATGGAACCTCCCAATTCCTTGTTAATGCCATACATGGGCATGACAATAATATTGGCTTCAATAAGAGATTTGGGTGTTCCATCATCAGATTTTTGATGGTATGGATGACTGAAGAGTTGGAGGGTGGAGTACATCTTTATTAAAGTTTGAAATTTTGCTACCATATTATACTTGAGCACTGATTATATGTGTGTGTGGAAGATGATCTGGACCAATTGATGAATGCTGGTTCAGCATAAAATACATATATTTGAGATCATTTATGTTTTTCACGTGTGTGGTCATATGTATTGGCTGTATAAGATAGAGTGGATAGCTGAAAGGAGCTTGAAAGTCTGGGTTCAAATCTCCTATATGACATCTAAGCCCCAAGTGAAATATACATTATTTAACATTATGTATATATGTTTGTGTGCAACAGTTTTAAATTATAATGATAGTAAATAAGAAACAATACTAATATAGAAATTTAAGCTGAAATATTTTTGTTTATGTTATAATAATTACCAACTGAATATTATAAAGGTAAAAAGAAGGTCAGTGACTTTCTAAAAATTACATATTAGCAGACTGACCCCTTATTATTTAATCTTTAGTTGATAAAAGTTGTCTCTTTAATTTTTCCTTTTCTCTGATGTCTTCATTCATGTAATATTCCTTATCACTGAATTAATTATAAATTTATATTGACAAGATTTTTCAACGTCAGCGAAAAGTGATGTAATATTCGATTGATTACTTTTAGCATTTTATGTCGTTCTATATATATATATATATAAACATCATTCACACACCCATTCATTCTGTCGTATCAGACAACTGAGAAGAAAGTCCGTAATGTTTCTTGTTCTTAAACTCAGAGATAAAAACCAATAAAGAGATCAAAAATGCAATATATGAGTAAGAGAACAAACAGGTGTTATTGGCCTCATTGAAAAAATTAAAAGACTGAAGTGGAGTTGGGCTGGACATATTGTGAGAAGAGATGATAGTAAATGGACAATTGAAATCTTAAACTGGATTCCAAGAGATTGTAAAAGACCCAGAAAGAAACCACATGTGAGATGGATGGATGAAATAAGAAACTGTGCAGGGATGATGTGGAGAAGAGAAGCTAAAGATCAGAGAAGACAGATTGAACTTGGAGAGACCTTCATCCTGCAATGGACTGATAATGGGTGGTAATGATGTATAAACATAAAAATATAATTCAAATCTCTTAAATCTATTCAAAAATAAATGTATACAAAGAAAAGCTTGTTTAATACTTTGGCAAAATAGAATGCTGAACATGCTTTTGATTAATTGGTAGACATATTCATAGCTATCGTTTATTGAAGAAACTTGTGGCATTTATAAATGAATTACAAAAGTGGGCATTTGTATAAAATTTGAATGTAGAATGTAAATAAATTGATTTAAATGAGCCACTTTTTGATAGGGAAACACAGGATTCTTTTCTGTTGATTGTGTGTATGTTTATGAATGTCACAAATTTCTTGGATAATGATTTTTATGAATATGGCCATCAATTAGTCAAAAGCATGTTCAGCATATATGTTGTTAAAGTATAAAAGATAATTTTCTTTGCATACATTTTGTATGTATTTATTTTTGCAATATAAAAAAGATAAAGAAAGTCATAAAATTATACTGCAGCATTAAATTGTTTTAAGAAAGGCAATCCTATTAATGCACTATCTACAATGCTTTATGTAATTTCCTAAGATAGTTTCAACTGTCTTGAAATCTTATTGAATTCTGAAAACAATTGTATTACATTTTAGGAAATTAAATAAATCATTGTAAAAAAGCATAAGTAAGAATGTGGGTTTCTATTATTTAATGTAAGTTAAACAATAAGAATAATAAAAAAATATCAATATATAGTTATGAGTGAAGAGTGGTGGGTCGTGTGAAAGTCTGTGCTCATATAACTTACATATATAGTCACAGGTGTATAATAAGCCTATGTTTCAGTTAGTACATTACTTAATTAGTGAGGTATAGTGAGAAAAGATTTCACTAGCCAGATCATGCATCTGTCAGTTTGAATATTTTTTTTCTTGCTTTATCCTTTTATATAATTGGCTGGAAATCAACTTGGTAAATAATAATTGATGTCCCATTTGATATCCTACTGATCAATCATCTAAACAAAAAAATATGCTTTCTAAGAACATCTTATCTGTCTAAATAGATGTATATGTTTTGTCTATATCCGATCCCAGATCCTGACAGACACTGATGGATTCACTAACTAATTCAAAGGAAAATCCTTTCTAATGTATGTATATAAAAGGGACTTGATGGCAGACTTTTAAACTTCCCACAGCTATCCAATCCACATACATATGAAAAAGATAAAGTACAAGCAATATATATGTAGTTATATATATATATATATATATATATATATATATATATAATAACAAGTCAGATGTCACATGACTTATATATAGCTTGCACTTACAAATATGTAAAATTAAGAGCGTGCTAATAGCTCTAAACAAGCTTTTTTTTTATTTATGATAAATACTACTACAAGAGAAGGCATTCAAATCATTTTTATCTTGGATTGTCCCCATCCCCAGACCGGTTTCGACCTATGGGTCTCTTCAGTGAGGAGTTGGGACATTAGATTTAAAAAACCAACTCAAGCAAAGCATTTATCTAAAAGTTAATTGTTAGAAGAAGATCTGAAACTTTTAGACATCTACATGTCTTTAAAGTCAGCTCTTAATTTTACATATTTGTAAGTGCAAGCTATATATAAGTCATGTGACATCTGACTTGTTATTATTACTATTATTATTTTGCTGCTGTGGCTTTAGCTAAATTAAAGGGCTAAGCCTACTAATATATGGAGTATCTGAATTAAGTTCAGGCCCATATGATTTTTTCAGTTCGAGAGCTGACTTTAAAGACATGTAGATGTCTAAAAGTTTCAGATCTTCTTCTAACAATTAACTTTTAGATAAATGCTTTGTTTGAGTTGGTTTTTTAAATCTAATGTCCCAACTCCTCACTGAAGAGACCCATAGGTCGAAACCGGTCTGGGGATGGGGACAATCCAAGATAAAAATGATTTGAATGCCTTCTCTTGTAGTAGCATTTATCATAAATAAAAAAAAAAAAAGCTTGTTTAGAGCTATTAGCACGCTCTTAATTTTATATATATATATGTGTGTGTGAGTGCGTGCAGTATAAGCATTATTCATTTTAGAAAAACTAATTTTGGATTTTAATTAATATTTTAAAAATTATTTAGAAGCGTGGAAGAGAAAATATTATTTGTCTTTTATAAATTGAAAAATGTATATTACAAATTTTTAAATAAATTTATATATATTAAAACCGTTTAATTTATATATATATATATATATATATTAATTTTTAAAAAGAGCAAATAATGAGATATTAATATACAGCAATGAATAAAAAATTGAACATTTACATATGTTATATATGTTTGGGGTGTATACATGTATTTATCTATTATATTTATTCCTTTTACAATATTTTCTCCATATCAACTCTAGGCATGCTATCTGAAATAAATATGAAGATATTTGAAATAACTGAAATTCAATAAATAATAGGTCTTGATTTTTATGAGTTGTTATTAATCTCTAGTTTGCAAGATGTATTCCATGAAGATAATTAGAATAATGTCAGTGCTTAATTTGACTTCATGAAAATGCTTTTATATAAATGGCGTGAGTGGAAGCAGATAAACATTTTTGTCATGTAAATAAATAACATTGACTTCAAACCATTGATTTGTTAAAGTACTGAATTAGCAGTTTAGCCCAGGCCTTTAGCCAGTAAATCCCTTTTTTTTCAGATGAGAAGTTTAATATAGAATGTTACAAAGGTATTAATTCCCATTTCTGAAAATTTGAAGTGAAAAATACTAACACACAGGGAAAAAAATTAAGCAACTGTCGCAGACAAAATCATATTTCATCAAATTTTATTAATTCCACATCTAGACCAACTGATGATTGCTGGTTTAGCATGAAATACTAATATTGATGATTATTTATCTTTTCAACGTGTGTGTGATCAGGTGGGGCAGCAATATGAAATAGCACTGAGAGTAGTGGGTCGTGTGAATGTCTGAGTTCGAATCACGCATATATTACATATATAAATGCTGGTTTAAACCTGTGCAATGTATTAATCATTGTTTTTTATAATTTTGAATCAAATTTAAACCTTTTCCCTCTCATAAATATTAATGATTAAACTGAATAAATAAATTACACTATTTGCAAGCCTACAACAATTAAAAATATCGCTCAAGCGTTCTCTAGTTAGTGCTATTTTTACATTTTAGGAATTTATTACAGTAATAATATACGCAAATAAAAAATTGCAAAAATTCTTAATTCTGCTTTAGAATTTTATTGATAGATGACAGTAAAATCACTTGCTTGTACTATAATTTAAAGTATATATATATTTAAAAAAATAAATTATTTTACATATAATTAATTATTAAAATTATTTTTCTAGAAATAAAACACTTTATAAAATTATGTAATTATCATTTACATTATATTTTTTTAGGGTCCTAAATTTCGTTCCAATCTTAGTAATTTTTTTTTAAATAAAGAAATGTAATCAGAATTCTTTTTAAAAAAAGTTTAAAAACGGATTCTGATTAAAATGACTGATGCATAATTATTACTGTATCTTCTTTTGCGTGTTTTAATATTATGGTTTTATTTATTGTTAATAGTCATAATTATTTTAAATTTACTTCTGATAGTATATATATTTTTCTTTATGTACTTCTGAAGAATATTTATTTGATATCTCTATCCAACAAAGAAACTCAATTGCTTATTAAAGATGATACATAAAGTGAACAGGAATTCCTGTGTGTTTGAGGAAAAGACCATTAATACATTTATTTTACCAGTTCATAATTATGGATCTAGATATAGATGCTTAAATAAAAAGGCAATTCAAAGATTTCAAACCACTCATTGAAGTATAGAATGATGTATGTTAGCAGTAATAAGAAAAGAGTGCAAAATGAAATACATAGGTGGTTGAACAGGTAGTTAACACTGATATAATTGAAATAAGAATCTGCAATGGAGTCTGACTGGACATTTCTAGAAGAGATTATAATAGACAGACAGTTGAAGTTTTAAACTAGATTCCAAGAGATTATAAAAGACCTAAAAAAAGACCACGTACAAGATGGATAGATTAATTTTTCAAGAAGTAAACCCGAATTATTTTGTCTTTTGTCCAATTCAGCTCCTAGTGTATTTTTTCATATTATATGTTAAAATGCATTTAAAACAGTATATTTTACTATAATAATTTTTTTTCCAAAAAAAGTGCATTAAAAGGTGGAAAATTCTAAATTCATGCTCTTACAATAGACATAAGCCCCACTTTGACATGTTCAGCCAATGTCTCTTGCCAAGGCTGTAAAACGTTTGGCGTTTTATGATATTGCAGTTTCCAATGATGCAAAAATGTGTTTATTTGCAAATTTATTATGGTTTTAGATATTTTTAAAAAATAATTTATGCTATATTTATTAGATATCAAGAAATATAAGTTATTTAATATGAACTACACACTTGTATTGTCCATGTGTTCATGGCCAACATTATTTTACCGAATTTCCCAAAGAATAACTACTGAATAATGCTGCCACCTTAAGAATTTTTTTACAACTAATAAATCAATAATGTTTATATTTAGTACCAGAACAATGAGATAAAGTCTGCCTTCCAAGGTGCTGATTGGAGTTCCTTGTTCTCTCCACAAGAGAGTGCATGTTAATGATTTTGACAGTTCTATATCTTTGCTTTGCTTTTAAAAGTGAAAATATCTGTTTTAAAATATTTTTTACACACTTATTATTTTTTTCATAAAATATTTGTGAAATATTAATTATTTTAAAAGAATAATTCAGATTTTAGTAGAAGCTATTTATGTTTACATGAAGACAATTGACAAAGAGAGCAATGAAGTATGGCTGCATTTTGTAATTGGATGATAAGCATATGTTTTATGTTTAACACTATCGATTATTTTTGCCATTTAGAAATAGAACTTTGTTTTTTAAAAAACTTTCATTTATTGTAATAATCTAATAAAAAATTAATTGGCATTTTAGAAACTATGCTAAGACAAATAAAATTTTAAAAAATAAATATATATTTTACTGCTAATTCTATAATTGTTCAATCAAAAGTTTTGAACTTTAATTCAATATCGCAGTAAGGATTTTGAACACAGAAAAGATTAACTAAGTCAATATTAACTATTTTCTTCACAGTTTAATTAATATTCCAATCACCTTTAATATTAAAAACATTTTATACAAATTAATAACCTCAGACTCATAAATCTTTATCAATCTGAAATGACCATCATATATTATATCATTATCATGAAATGATTAAGTGGTATAGATTATATCACTATCTATTGTTCAAATGCTAAATTTTATATTTTTTAATTGAACAGGTGTTCCTCCCAATACCTTCCTAAGTAGGTATCAGGTTTTTAAAAACCAAATGAGTTTGAATTTAGTTTATGTAATTTAAATATTATGCTTCCTTTTCAGGTAAAGGCTATCTCATATGACTTGTAACCTAGACTTATCTATAATTTTTTTCATCTTTTTTAAATAACCATACTTTTCTATTTTATAAAGAAAATATTGCAAAACTTATTGTAACTAGTGGTAGCAATAATGGAAAGCAAATTTATTTCATTATAGTAACTGATTATAAGAAAGAAATCAGTTGAATTCACTTAAAAATAATTTTATTCATTTTTGTTACATATGGCTATATATTTTTAATTTTTTATAAAGATTTTAATATGTATTGTAAATAATGTTTATAAAAAAAAAATCAAATTTAAAATAAATATTTATCTAAAACAAATACTCTTCTTAGGAGCAGTATGAGATATTGCTTGTAGCATTTATGTTGTTATACCACATTGGAATTATTGTGAGTTAACAGAGATACTTTACTTTTTTGCTTTTATTTACATCAAAGATAATAATCTAAACCTACCAAAACAAAATCTTATGATCTATATATTTTTTGTAGATGTAATACAAACTTTAATGACCAATGCATTAAATTATTTTTATGAATTTTCATTTTTCTAAATTCAATACACTTTAGTCTATATATAAAAAACATGTAGAGGTAAAGTAATTTGTGTTTAAATAAAAAAAATGAAAAAGAATAAAATATACTAAGATGTACATTAATGTGGGTAATGTAGTCATTAAGATTTTATTTAAAATTTTGTCAGTCTTATTAAAAGTATTTCTTTGTTCAAAGTTTTTTAATACTAAAAATAATTGTAATATTAGTTGTATGTGTAAAAAGATACCATATATATAATATTATATTTAATGTTTTCACAGTTTCATGATGTAGATAAATTATTTTTGGGTAAAACTGTGTATTATTTTCTATTATATTGTGACAGTCAGATGATGTATGTTGGTTTAACCCAGTTCGAATACTAAGCGAAAGTACCTTGAGGCCACCCATATGCGAGATATTAAATCAAGAATACTATGACCTCTGCCCTATTCGCCTATTCTTGAGGCTAATTACGAACCAACACATTATCTGAGCCATACATAAATTATTTTTCAACCGGCCAAGCTTAGCATCAATGGAAGAGACATGGACAGGAACACCTACAGACCTAAATAGTTAAATGTGCATAAAAGTACTATGAAAAATGTGTTTGGCATGCCTGGATCATTGGAAAAGTAAAATAAAGCATTATAATAAAATTAGGAAACTCAAGCTTTTTATAGTTAAATAATATGTTTAATTAATGACTTTAAAATATTAAGAATGTTTTAATGGCCTCCACTATTCCCCTAAATTAATGAAAAAGTAATTAGACAATAAAAACAGATTAAACGATATAATATTTTTGCGGTCTATGTCTTCCCAATTTTAATAAAATTGTCAACTCGAATCTCCTCAATAAAGTACAATAATAAAAATCTTTCGCAAAGCATATTCTAATTGCTTTGTGTTAAAAACAGACAGTTTAAAAATTATTTAAAATGTATATAGCTAAATCAAATATACGTAATAAGCTACTGGCGGACAAAAGAGGCATTATTGAGGAGATCAAGTTGGCAAACCAAAGGAAACTTACTCGTATGGAATTTAGAAACATAAATAAAATTGGAAAGAGATTTTAAATGAAAAAAAATTAACTTTTAAACTTAACTGCAATGAAATACAAAATATTTACACATGTTAGTAATGAAGAATAGCGAAGGAAAAAAGGTTAAATATAGATAGATGATCACACACATATATATTTAAGACTAGTCTAATAAAAATGGTTACATTACAAATATCATTAAATAAAACAATTCATAATATAATTCAATTAAAAAAGGTATGAACAAAAGGGTAGAAAATAAATAGTTCAATGGAGGAGAGATATTACCATCCTGGTTCCTTGGTCATGTTTCCTATGGCATTTGTGGCTTGATCCGACCATCGATAGGTATTTGCCCAGACAAGGAAAGTGGAAATAAGTAGCATGCTTTTATGAAAAGTCCTACAGACATGGGACAGAGTTCAGATGACTATTGAGTGGATACTAAGGCATTTTGATGGTATTTAGGAACCTCAGTGATAGGCAAAGCTATTTATTTGCCTAGCCAAGCATAGTAGAATCCATCAAATTCATATGACTTTTAGCTTGAGCATGTTCAAACTTCTCCATGATTTTGAAGATGACAGTTGTATAACTTTTTGGAATAGAATTTCAAAAAGAAAAAGTAAAATCTGCAAGAGTTCTCCCAAGAGAAATCTGAATGAAATCTCAAAAGGGAAATCTGAAAATGCCAAGTCTTTTGTTCACTCTCCTATTTATAACTTTTTTGTGAGCTACCTTCTATTGTTTGTATGATCTTAGATCTTGATAAGCCCACCCACATGCTCCTTTGTTTCAAGGTAACATTTTCTAAAAATAACTTTTACTTTTTTATTCTAAATTTTTTAGCTTTAAAGTTAGAATTTTATTAATTAAAAAAGAAAGAGAAGGCCATCTTTAATTTGACTTGAATGGGCTAATTAATTAAAAATATGCTTTCTTTTAAAAAATGTTGGCAGGCTTATCTCAAAATCAAATCATACTAAATATTTTAACAAGATTTAAAAAGAAAAATACATTCTTATTTCTTTTAATAAAATAAGCATTTTATTTCAACAGAATTTTGCATTAACTCATATATATATATATATATATATATATATATATAATATATATATATGTTTAACTATATATATATATATATATATATATATACGCTTAATGTATATATATGTTTGACTAATAGGTTTTACAAGTAATTTTTATTAACAGAAATCTAATCTTAGAATGGAATTTATTTAAAACAAAATATTTAAATGCAAAACCCTGCTGATATTGGACTATAAACTTAATTCAGGCCTACAATACTAACCAAGTTTATAGTAGGCTGTGAAGCATGGATTGGACTTCAGATCCATTGCTTCAATATACTTCATATTCTGAATACTAAACTATTTCATGCTGATCCTCATGCTTTATCTCACATTCAGTCACCTTACAGTTTGAGATCAAACTAATTTTTTTTCAAGAGTTTACCTTGAAAATGGTGGATCCTAGTTTATCGAAATATCAGTATATAATAAAAAATAATACACGGTTTTACCCAAAAAATAATTCATCACTTTATATATATATATTGTAAGAGTAGCTTACAATCCAATTGAAACCAACCTTTATCCATTCACACCACCAAATCAAACCCATATAAAACATAAACTTATCAAACAAGTAGTTAAATATGCAATATCATTTGTGTTCATTTGAGTAGACATACACACATATATAAACATGATAAATGTTTGCCATATTAAGTACAAAATTCAACAAATGTCACATTGAACTAATTTCCCTTATTAAATAATAAATAAAAAAACAGTTAAATAAATCTTTTCTCTCTATATATTGTAGCAGTCAGATTCATCTATCTCGCTAACATACTGCAGAATTTAAACCCAGACACCAAACTCAACACTAGGAAGGGCTGCTTCTTGGAAAACCTAAGTTTGAATCCAAAGCCTATGCTCCACAGCACCATCTACATGATAACACATCTGATGCTACTAATAATATAATTTTTTTTACCGGTGCTGGTGATCAGGGAGAAACAAAGAGACACTAAACTACAATATAAGCTTGGGTTTGTTAACTAAACATCTATAGATAGCATAAAAGAGGTGTATAAAAGATATAGACTGAGACGGAATCTATAGATAGCACAAAAGAGGTGTATAAAAGATATAGACCGAGACAGTGATATAAATCAAGAAAGTAAATAAAAAATCAAAAATTAGTAAAGTTCCAAAGATTTATTAAGCTATCAATTATATACACACACTGTCTGCATTTGTAAGATAGTGATGTTTACTAACTAAAATTGTGTTTTAAAACAAATATCAATCAAAATTTACATTATGGCTTGTTAATTAATTCTCTATACCTCAGGCTAATACAATAACTTTACGATAATGTGCCCACAGGAATTTACGAAGATATGTGCTTTGAGTAAATATTAGAAATAATTGAATAAAAGATTTGGAGACAGTAAGGTTTCAATATAACACTTCTTGAATTTGAGAATAGAATGGACTGATGCTTGTTAAACTATTAGGTGGGTATGTGTATAAGGCATGCATATTTATAGAAATAATTAAATTTCATATTAGGGGGTTAGTGGTGATCATGAGGACTTCCTGTAAAGGACGGAGCATGTGGTACATTGAAATCACAGAGCATTGCAAAAAATAACTAAATAATAAATAAATAAAATGAAATATGGAAAGGCATCTTGCCATAAATCCATAGGCAGTTGTATCACATGGCAACTCTTCCTTCATAGTGACATGACATTTGATCATCATCACTATTATGATATGGAATGAGTAAAGATTTTTTACACTATTTCATATTAAGCACATTCACTAATACACAACAGAGTTTTTGTTTTATTTGTTAATCATTAACTAACAATTATTTATATTCATTTTTTCTTGTGTGGATACTCTTTTCTATCAACTATAAGGAATTGTACTTTCATAGGGGGTCCCAAAGAAGATGGAATGTCAATAACTGAAATTGAATGATGAGGCTATCATAGATATACTTACATAATATCATAAATTAGTAAGTCAGTTTCATAGTCAATTTGATAAAAGATTTTTTTAATATTTTGCTTTGTACATAATTAGTGCCTTGTTATGAATTTCTACCATGGGTTACGGGTTGGAGTAGTGAATATATTAATCATTAATATGGTAGAAATGCATTCTTCACACATGCAATAATAATTTTTATCATGTTCAGGAGTTTTAAATTTTTATTTTATTATCAATAAATGTTGTTAACTTGTTTTTTATTAAATTGGTCTCTAGTTTGCCAAAATATTTTACACCTTCACTTATCAACTTTTAATTATATATATATATATATATATATATATATATATATATATATATATATTCTAATGTTTTCACGGATAAAAGATGTCATATTATTATTACTATTTGCGGGATATTCCGTGTAGTGAAAAAGCTAAATGCTGACGTTTCAGTACAATATCAAGTACCTTCCTCAGAGCGTCCTCTTTCTCAAATCATAAGAATGCATGTGAGATTTAAAATTGTTTTTATCGTTTTCTTTCTCCTCATATTTAAATTCTATTGGTTGAGAAGTTTTAAAATTTATTTTCTCTTCCAATAGTTTCTTCCAAATGTTGTTAATCTTCTTTAACTCACACCTTTCATTTATGCTCTTGGGCCTTTTAAAAATCTCTATAGCTTCTCTTAGCAATCTCTGGTCATATTGTTCAATTTTTGCTAAAATATTTGTTTTTTCAAAATTGATATCATGGTTTGTTAATTTAATATGAGAATAAATAGCTGATGAATTAGATTTTTCTCTCACTGCCAGAATGTGTTCTTCCTTTCTAATATTTATTCTACGATTAGTCTGTCCTATATATGTATGTGGACAGACCCTACATGGAATTTCATACACACCATGACACTCCAAAGCAATTTTATCTTTAGGAAGAGGAAATATTTCACTAATTTTTTTATAAGTAGTGTAAATTGTGTGAATATTATTATTCTTTAAAATGTTACCAATTCTATCAGTTACTCCTTTAATAAGCCCTATTAATAATTTTGTAATTAAAACCATTATGAAGAAGCATTTTATTAGTAGCAAAAAGGTCCCGGTGAAAATGGCTATCATCAGAAAGTCTCTCTGTTCTATCCAATAATGTCTTTGCCACTGAAAATAGTTGTACAGGATGGTGATGAGAGGAAAAATGCAGATATCTCCCAGTGTGTGTTGGTTTTTTATATATACCATGGGATAAAGAACCATCTTCCCTTCTTTCAATCAAAACATCTAAAAAAGGTAATTGATTATTATTTTCTATTTCCATGGTAAATTTAATATTGTTGTGAAGAGAGTTTAAAAAATTAATGATGACTTTTTTAATTTTTTAAACTCTCTTCACAACAATATTAAATTTACCATGGAAATAGAAAATAATAATCAATTACCTTTTTTAGATGTTTTGATTGAAAGAAGGGAAGATGGTTCTTTATCCCATGGTATATATAAAAAACCAACACACACTGGGAGATATCTGCATTTTCCCTCTCATCACCATCCTGCACAACTATTTTCAGTGGTAAAGACATTATTGGATAGAACAAAGAGACTTTCTGATGATAGCCATTTTCACCGGGACCTTTTTGCTACTAATAAAATGCTTCTTCATAATGGTTTTAATTACAAAATTATTAATAGGGCTTATACATATCAAAAGAAAAAAGATTTTGATGCATCAAAAATTAAGACAATTTTGCCATATATTAAAGGAGTAACTGATAGAATTGGTAACATTTTAAAGAATAATAATATTCACACAATTTACACTACTTATAAAAAAATTAGTGAAATATTTCCTCTTCCTAAAGATAAAATTGCTTTGGAGTGTCATGGTGTGTATGAAATTCAATGTAGGGTCTGTCCACATACATATATAGGACAGACTAATTGTAGAATAAATATTAGAAAGGAAGAACACATTCTGGCAGTGAGAGAAAAATCTAATTCATCAGCTATTTATTCTCATATTAAATTAACAAACCATGATATCAATTTTGAAAAAAACAAATATTTTAGCAAAAATTGAACAATATGACCAGAGATTGCTAAGAGAATCTATAGAGATTTTTAAAAGGCCCAAGAGCATAAATGAAAGGTGTGAGTTAAAGAAGATTAACAACATTTGGAAGAAACTATTGGAAGAGAAAATAAATTTTAAAACTTCTCAACCAATAGAATTTAAATATGAGGAGAAAGAAAACGATAAAAACAATTTTAAATCTCATATGCATTCTTATGATTTGAGAAAGAGGATGCTCTGAGGAAGGTACTTGATATTGTACTGAAACGTCAGCAGTTAGCTTTTTCACTACACGGAATATCCCGCAAATAGTAATAATAATATGATATATATATATATATATATATATTTCTATATGTTAATATAATATTATTAAATGGATCTTTAATTGGAATCTGTATAGAGGTGCAGTAGTTATTATCTAGGATAAATTTACACCTGAAGAGAGACAAAGGCAAATATCTCCCTGAGTTTTGAATACTGAAGGATAATGGAATCTGAAAGGGAGTTGAAGTATGAATGAACTAGCCCAAATTGTATATGCATCTCTCAATACTTCTATGAGTGGTCTGAAATCTCTGTGTTGCTATTCTATATTTCATTTCAAAAATATTTTAGCACATACTCAGTAGAGATATTATGACTTCTGTCCTATCACAGTGCTTATATAATAAACTATACTTGAGTGTTTGATTCTTCCTCAACTAAAATTCCAAACATGATAAATCAGAGATAGCACTGCCACATTAATTAACACTTGGATTTGTTGTTACAGAACTCTGAACTTTAACTATAAAGTTACCACCATTTTTTAGATAAATCAAGCAAAGATGTAAATTCATGACACAAATATTTAATTCATACTATCAAAAGTCTTGGCAGCCAAGATCTCCACAGTCAAAAATGTGAGTGTAATTTTTATTGTGACACATTTAATTAGCATCAATTATTTTACGAATAATATCTCTGAAGAACCATTTATTCAGCTAACAAACTGGCTATGATTTATATTTATATAAATATGTCTACATATGTATTTGAAAATGTTTTCTAAGTCTAGTATTTCATCATAATTTTAATTACCTGTCTACACAAAATATATTGACATTAAAATCCATCAAAACATAATTTTACCCATTGTAAATATTTGAAGTTACTTTTTATTTATTTTCCTGCAAAAGAAAACTACTGAAAAAACAAAACATAATTATTATTATTTTTTGCAAATTTTTAATGATAGTCAACAAGAAACAATAACAAAAAATGCCTATAATAATGTTCCTGATTTAGACTTGTGGTAGTAGTTTTGTGAACTTACTTAGTGTTAATATACATATGGATTCTGTTCTTCAATTAAGGGGTTTTTCTAGATTGCATTCTGGCATGATTAGATTCAGTATTCCCATTGAGACTAATGAATATAGATAAGATATAACTAATAACAAGAAAAGGTCAATAAGTGAAAATTCTCAATGAATCCAAATGGTTTCATTATGGAAGATTACCTATCCATAAATTAACAGTCCATTTGGTAATATAGAGTCAGATAATGCAACAAGATAAATGTCAGAGCTGGACAGCAGTACACCTACTGTTCTCAATAGTGTAGAGTAGTGAGGCAAGTAAATATTGAAATGGAAGCATATTAACTCTGGCATGAAGCAATCTCTTATGATATTGTTGGAAGGGTCATCATATCTGAACAGAATGTCTGCTACTCTGACACAACCTGGAGTGTTAGGCACACCTAGAAGGACACCTGAGTCTCTTGCTTTAATAATTACATGGCAGCTACATGTTACATTTAACCAACAGTATTAGGCAAAGGTATATCAATTATTGTAAATATATGTAATTACATATGCAAGCCTGTGTTTATTTTGACTTAATGTAAACAACAAACTCTATGTAAAGAATTAATACAGTTAAATTTAAATTTATCTTCTCTGTATTTATTTATTTAGAGAGTGGATTTTTATTAATTTAAACAAGCTATCATAACAAAACATGTATGATCACTATAATGGAATTAGATTATTTTATAGAAAGTTCTGCACAGATTTAGCATTTTATGACACACTTTAATATAGACCGGACCATTGTTACATAAAATTATTTATTTAAATTATAGGTATTGTTTTATTAATAATGAAATCTTAAAATTAAAAAAAAAACGCTTAATAAAGGTAATGTTTTAACTAAGTAAATATAGGAAAAGTTTATATCCAGTATATTTTGTATTCATAATCAGCCACAAACTTTTAATAATGTATCGCTTGCAAAGCAAGATATATAATTGATTACAAGAGTGTTTAACTTGGTTATCTTTGGATAATAATTTTTAAAAACGATATTTAAAAAGATAGAGAAGTAAGTTAGGAAAAAAAAAGAAAAATAATTATTTTGGTTTACAAATAGAAAATTTCTTGTGTCATCCCTAAAATGAAAGTTCAAAGATCAGTTATTCAAATATTAAATAATTGAAATTCGATTTTTTTCTTTCTTTTTTTTAAAAAAAGATTTAAATTTTATTTAGTGAAATATCAATTTGTAAAATATTTATATCATAATAAGTATTTTTTTTTTTGCTCTAAGTAATAAAGATAAATTAATATATATGTGATTAGAAAATAATATAATACAATTTATTATTTTAATCACGCTAACCTGGATAACTGCTTGTAAGGCAGTTGTGCTGACCTATCAATCACCAATGCTTGGAAGCTAGCATCCTGCCAGTATCTTGTTTTTCTTTCCTTTTACAATCGTCATTAGCAGCTTGTAAAAACTTTTAAGTTTATTTTTATTAGCAACCAAATTATGAATAAATATAAATATTATAAAATGGATGTTATGGTTCAAGGCGTCTAATTTCTGTGTATGTGTATCATTTACCTTGGATCAATGAAGACTGTTTTAATTATTTACCTTGTCTGATATGTGATCATATTTGAGCTTTTGAATTGTGCTTGATATATGTATTAAAAAGGAAAATGCTTATAAATAATTGCTGAATGAAAGCCATACCCCATGGAACATTTGTCTTTAGAGAGTTGAAGAAATATAATCTAAGAAAATATGATTTGAATAAATTAAAATTTAAAGTCGCTAATTTCTACATCTTCAATGATGATACTCAGAATCTTAAATGCTGAAATAGACTCCCTAGAAAAGTTGTTAAACTTAATATAAGGTCATGTAAAACTGAAGACATTGATAAAACTAGAGTTTAAAAGGATCACTAGGAGGATGGTGATGTTTAAATAATAATTTTATTATTTAATGTAATGATGTTTTAAATATTTTATGTCTTATTGTATAATATGTATATATTTGTTAGTTATTAACCTGATCTTCTGTTTTTCTTTTCATAAGTTTTACCATTTAAATTGTCCTTTAAATTTATAATAGCTAGAGAGATAAGAGTTCATATTCTAATCAATTAGTCATAGTAGTTGTTTTTGATAATACTAATCATGTGGTATATTCTTTTATGGATTTCTCAACTTTGGGGTGGCACCCTGGTTTTTAACTTAATATAAATTTGTATTCCATAGAGAATCTAATTTCCCTTCAGTCATTTTGGAGTGATTAAAGGTTGGGAAAGGTGACATAGTTTGTAATATTTCTATTACATCTATCTCTGATCATTAGTATGATTTATGATTGAATTAAATGAGATTTTACTCCTGTTTTATTTCTGTTATTTGGAGTTGAGTGTGAAATCTGGAAGATTATTTTAATTATTAAGCAATAACTTTTCGTATAATGTATTCTAATTAGTTGGGTTATGTGGAACACATCAACATAGTGTGTGTGCACATATATGTATAAAGTGAAGGAAATGTAGAAATAAACACAGACAAATTTTTATAGATATTTTCTATATTTTACTTGGAATAAAATTAATAAATAAAGGGTTAAATAACTGAAATGAAAACAGAATTTTATTATGAAATAAATATTTTTTTTAAAAAAGGTCTAAATAAATAATATTATTGTGATTTTGAAATTTAAAAACAAGCACAGTATTTTTGAAATCTTTTAATTAATACTTCTATACATTTTTTTTATCTATTTTATAAAATCTTTGTAGATTAAAAATACCAGAAAATAGCTTTTAATCAAAAGTGATTTGAAGAGAGTAAAAACATGTAGATCACACTTTTGGTAAAATTTTAAAATAGTGATTGGGAAAAATTAAAATTGATTTTAAGCAAGATAAGGGATTAGAGAGATAAAAAAACTCTGTTTCCAATTATGGTGTTTTTATCACTTTCAAATGATTCTATAAAAGATCTGATAAAAATATCAGTTCAAGTTGTGGCTTACAGTTTTTGTAAGAGCTGGCCAAAACAGTCTGGTTTTAATATTTTGAGAAGCAGTGGCCAAATAAGTCAGCTGCAAAGTTTGGATAGTAATTTTTTGAAGACAGTTCTTGTCTTAATATTTTTGTGAAGCAATTGGCTAGCAGAATTGGTGTATGGAGAGTTATGAAAATCAAAATAGCTCCCACGAAGATGTAACTGAATCCAAACCAGTAGATACAGCAGTGAGAAGTTTATTAATTCTATATAGTGGAGTTTTGATTCACTTGAAGACTGTGTCAACATAAAATGAATCAATTAGTCTATACAAATGTGTTTTAAAAGATAGGTTGCTCACCTGAATCTCTTCAAACCCTAGACAGAAGAGAGAATGCCAACATACAATCCTAGACTATAGCTGTCTCACCAAGGACAACTCACAAAAGTTTGACCCTGATATTTTGTAGGACAGTTTAAATATGTCCATTTCTAAATTGTACTGTACTCTGTGCACATTTATATATCAAAGAGTGCTAACTAGACACTTATATGTAGATATTAATCATTTTTTCTATTATTGAGTGTCAATTCAAACATGTTCATTTTATATTAAGCCAAAACCTGTGTGTTGAATGGGTTTTAAGTACAGTTAATGTATTAATCATGTAAATCATAATGTAATAACTTCAATTGTGAATAGTAATTTTGTAAATCACATATATGTAAATCTCAATGTGATAATTTGTTTTATTATTGTATGTTATTCAAAATCAGATGGTTTCTAATTGTAAAACCATATTCCAAGCTTTAATATCATTTTTTATTGTTAATAAACTTGTGTTCAATTATTAAAATTACTCCAGTGGTTCTAAATATTTTTACCATATCTGTTTCCATCATCTCTTGGTCACATACAGTAATAGAGCTTGTGTTCTTCTGAGTTAGATTTATGTATAACAGCTGATATATAAATGGAGATGTATATTAGTGCTTTTCTGGTTTGCACAAAAGAGAATTGACTTTAAAATCCCTGTCCTACATTTTATTTTAGTTTCATCTTATTAAAAGTTTTGTTTATAGTTGGTCAGTACAAGTGGCCAGAATATTGATGATGATCAGCATGTTTTAATGTCCCAGAATTATTGTTTCTGATTTTTTTTAGTTATATATTCTATGGATGAGCACTTATGATGGTGCATCCAAATTATGTTTCAATAAATGCCCAAGCTGGCAAAGACACAATAGTTAACCTGATCTACAGAAGACCAATTTTTAATCCAGTCACCAGATTGACTGTTGATTTATATTGATTTTATTTGATGTTGATCATTCATGATGATGAATGATTTGTTTTGAGTATTACTTGCTTAGCATAGGGATGATTGATGTATAGTTAATCATACTTGCTCTAAGGAGTAACTTGACTCATCTCAGAAAAATTTTATGATCTCATGCTCTCTCTCTCTAATATATAACATTTCTTATATATTTTTTGATATTAAACATTATTTAAATTTTTTTAAAATAATATCTCTCTAAAATATTGGCCCATACTAGCCAATGGCTGTGTTTTATCTATGTTTGCCCATTGGATAGAAACAATGAATGCTCAATCTGATCAGATAAAGAAAGAATCTGAAGTAGTCCACTTCTGAAGACAAGGTGAAATATTAAACTGAGTTGTAGGCAATTTTAATTATAATAATTTAATAATGATGTTTATGATTGAAAGATAGAAGAGTATGCCTGTATCAAAGATTGCCCATTAGATGAATCATGTATGTTGAATATATATCTACATGGAATCGACTTTTGAATTAATAATTATCTATAAGTAAGTACCCAATTACAAAAAACAAAATTCCTTATATAATCTTTCATTGATGTCATGTGAACCTGAGTTGCATAAAATAAATCTTTATGAGAAAATCCATTCTTTTTGAAGGAAATTATATGATTATTTAGATCAACAATATTTAGAAAGAGATGGGTCAATTTAATCATTAAAAGTCTATGACAAAATAATACAAAAATTCTAAATAATTTTTAGTAATTTATTTTAAATTATTGATAAATAAATATATGGTTTAGAAGATAAATAACATTATGTAATTTTTTATGATAAATTTTCATATTATTGAGTAGTTCTTCAAACAAGCTTATCTGCAAAAGATTGAATTAATTTTTCCATTTATGTGATGCACACACAATATTTCTAGAGAAAAACCTTTTGAATTATTTATCTCTTAAAATGAAGTTAATTCATATACATATTTGTAATCACTGAAACACTGGCTTGTTGTATACCCTATATTACATATTTGTAATCTGTTATTTTATTGGTGTGTGCTTGGGCGCATTTAAAGTGTATAAATGTGTGAATGTTTGATATGTTTACATTTTATATATATGTGGGTGTTCTCATAATAAATTCAGTTTATTGAAATTTAGATCAGAACGAAGCGCTAAAAAGAGAAAAAAAAAAAACTTTTGAATTTGAAATCTATTTTATTGGCAATATATATATTAATTTAATTAACAAACTAATCCATCCTTACCATATATATATATTGTAACATAATTAAAGGATTTCAAAAGAAATAAGTAAGGCAGTCCAAATATCAATATTTCTCAAGATCCAAATATCAAGAATTATAAGCAAATTATTAATAACAAGTATTATAACTCAGGTATATGAAATCATGTGAAGTGAGTACACTAGTAATTCAATAAAATATAACTCAGGTATACAGGCAGTAGATCTTATCCACTTTCATTTCTTGGTTTGATGTTAAGTGCATGTTTAAACAAATACTAAGTGAATATGGTCTAGCAGGGTGCCACTAGATTATCTGAATCTAGACATGGTTATATCTAATAACCTTTCACATGTACCGGGTTTGAATCCCTTTTTGGTACTTTATTTCTAATAAAAATGAGAGATTTTGCTTTTTGAGCCATATCACTATAAGCACTAATATTTAGGTAAAAGTAAAACATCTTTAAACCAAAGTGGAGTATATTAGACATAAATCATTTCTCAGATCTTAGCATAACAAATGTGTTTCAATATTTTTATAAGTTTACTAGCTCAGATTATATATAACTAATTTAGGATGGCAATTCACTCATCCTTGCATGAAATAGATGACGGGATGTGGTTATAATAATACTAAGAAATCACTAAATATTATAAAATCAATATTTATTTATGGCCTTTAAACAGTTAAACAGCTCATTAATTAAAACGTTGATGACGATGATGATGATGATAATAATAACGATAATGACAAGGGTTTCAACTACAGCTCTAGGACTAAGCCTAAACATAAAACTAAATTTTATAAAGAAATTCATAATTATTGCTTAATTTTAGCATATTTACTTATATCTTAAATAACTAATATTCAACCATTGATGATGATGAATAATCACACTTAACAAAGACTACACTTAATGAAATATATACGCCTCGTTTAATAAAACAAACTAATATTTATTACTACATTTCTAACATATACATAAAAATTTCTAGATAAATATGAAAATTGACATGAATAATAATAATAATAATTGATTATATAACAATCCTCAGATTAATTTTAAGTTCTTCCCCCTTTCCCTTCAAATGTATTTTGTATTAAGTTGGACGTCACATTGACCATGATTTTCACTCCATGAGAAAAGTATTTCAAGAAAAAAAAAATATTATCTGCTCATTAGCACACATACTTTAAAAATCTAACATGTAAATAGAATGTAAAAAAAAAATGTTAGTAGAATTGAAAGAGCAAGTTTTAGAAACAAGTTTTAAATTATTTTCTCCCCCCTCTCTTCTACCTCTGAAATGCTATACTTAACTTGAAACAAACTAATCTAATATTCTAACACTACTTGTTACTCCACATTCACTCGCAATTATACACATATAAAATATCATTATGTATGTGCGTGTTTTATCCCATGATAACAAAATATTATTTAAAACCAAAATAATAATATATTAGTTAAAACTAAAATCATAATACCATAAAAAAAATTGTTTTACACATTAATATTTTTCATAACTGTAAAATTAATAAACAAATAATTTTGATACATTCAAGATCATTTATGAAGCTCAAAGTTATTATTAGTAAGACATTCTTGTTTTTAATCGATCTGAATAGTCTTTAAAAGTTCTTTAAATAAAATATACCACTTTATTGCTAAAATGTTTCTTAAGACTGATATCATAAAGAAAATAGATATAAAAAGTCATATTACCGATCTTTTGTTTGTGGCGAATTTCCAAGGGTTCAAACTTGTCTTGTATAATGTCTATATTTCTGCAGCTACCATTTCCGTTTTACGTGGGAACAATCTCTTTCTTGAGGTGTATAACTATTTGATGATGATGACTCTATTGAGTTTATTTGCTTTAGTGGACAATTTGGAAATCATTATATTAATTTTTCTTCTCTTCCTGTCAAGCATAATTCTTGGTGGATGAAATACAGCAGTTGTTTTCACATTTATAAATTTTCTTGAGTTTAAAATCAGTTGTTGTAACAATTAATTGGACTTGATGATTAATATTTATCAGTAGATTAATTCATCTTCTTTGAATGCAGGTGAATGCTTTCTTCCTTCTATTAAAAACATCTTATTTCTCTGGTCAGTTGAAAGGTGTAGAATATTATTTTAGACACAACATCTTTTCTTTCCTATATGATGTGCAGCTTCCTCCAGATGGTCAGCAAAAGATGGGACATACATATAATTTTTCTAGCCAGCCATTTCTTATATTTTCAACATTCAATTTAATAGTTTAATAATCTGAATCATAATCACCCAAAAATAATAATTCCAGACAGCTTTTTATATCCAATTTTTAGCTAACTTAACCAATCAGAGATAGCGTCACTTGCTATTTTTGGACAAATTTGTTTTAATTAGATCTCTAATTTATTTTCAACTAAATTATTTTTCAACTGAAAAGTTTAATCCTTTTTCCAGACACTTTTGTTTCAAAAAAAAATAGACTTAATCCTTATTTCCTTTCTTTTCTTTTTTTTTAACATCCAGGTAACATTTCAAATCTTTGAGCTTCCTTCTTTAGATCTTGAGATAAGACAATTTCAAAATTAGAGTTCTCACCCAAATTAAGCTCCCAAAGTGACAAACAATTATTTAAAAAAAACAAAATTGCTACAAAGATAGATATCTGATTAAACAATTTCCTCTTTTAACATAAAATTGTACAAAAAAAAATAATTTGACAGATTTAATCCTTCCTTTTCTTTCAATATTTAGTAAATGTAAATTTCTGTATGTAATGTACACACATCCTTCATTCTTTCAAATCATTCATAAACTAACATTAAATAATATAATTGCTAGCTTAGTAATTATAACCCTATTATTTAATTAAATCTGTAACTTTTAAATCCCAATTACAATTAAAGAAAAGCAAAATAAAAGCATAGAATAAAATATTAGAATTGATCAAGCATAGGTTAGTTTTAAAGAAAGTTAAAATGTTGAATATTTGAAATATAAAACAATTAAATAGCTTACACATACATTGCCTATACGTATGCATTATAACTTTGCTTTTTAACAGAAAATTTAAATATTAAATAGTTTAAATGTGTGTATTACCTTTCTATCAACACACAAACAAATAAAGCATATAATTGTTGACCCACTCTCTTTCTATCTAAAGCTTTTAGAACTGGACCTTGTAGGGTTTGAACTTGGATGCCCTACAGCTTCATTTATGATTATATAAAAATGTGATGATGATTTTTGGTTTACCTTTTCTACATGCACATTACTATAAATTTAGCTAGTGACTAAATTGTAATGGCACAATATATATATATATATATATATGTATATATATATATATATATATATTATATATATATATATACTAAACCGATCTTTATCCTATATATATATATATATATTAAGTTTAGTATAGATAATATACAATATTTGAAATACAGGCATTCTTCATCATATACTTGGAGCTTAATTGTAAATATAGGGGATTTGAGCACAATCTTTGCTGGTTCAGCACAAATTACACATATTGGGGATTACTTACCTTTTTTATATATGTGTATCAGTGGTATGAGATAGGGTAGATAGATGAAGGGTGATCAAAAGTTTGTGTTCAAATACCCTATATTTATAGATAATATACATGTATTTAAATATTACATATATATAGAATGAAGCTGAAAATAAGCGAAGAAAGGACATTATCAGAGAAATTCAAGCACTTCACTATGTGCCTCATAGAAAAGAAAAACTAGTGGATTTAACAGAAGTAAAACATCAAGGCTTTTTTTCTGAAATGTCTATAGCTGAAGTGAGTATTATGTGTGTGTTTATATAAATTGTGTGATTAAAACAAGCTTAATATTAAAATAAAATTATAACTAATTTTTTAACGAGAATATTAAGTTTTTTTAATTTTGTAATAAAAATTCTTCATATCATTTATAATAAAAAATTATATTGATGACCCTTACATTTTTCATCTTATAACCCTTTTAATTGATGAGGTCCTGTGTTAGTTTTATTTTATAACTGAATTCTCCTATGACTGGATTGTGGATAATTAGTAGAAGAATCCACTTGAGGGCAGTGTGAACGCAGTGCAATTGGACAAAATCTTGCTCTTATCATAGCATTTTATGTGTAAATCAAAAAGTAAAATGTTTTACCTTTTGCTAAATCGAACTATTTTTTTTGCCAAAAGTCTGTAATTTGACTTAAAGTGAGTATCACGTGCCAAGTAAACAATTATAGAAACATTTCTTGTGCAAGTAATATAGATTTTTTGGCTATGTACAATACTTTCTGTCCATATTATTGTAAAATTACATATGTTAAGAATGATTGCCTTCGTTAGAAATTTTATCTAGTGAATTAGAATGTGCAAAAGAAATTGAATTATGGTAATGATAACACATTTGCAATACAACATTCAAGAAAATATATACATAATATTTAAATACAAGTATATTATATATACGTTTAAGCTAGATGTAATTAGAGGAGATTTGAACCCAAACTTTCAAACTCCCCTTAGTCATTCACTTCTACATGTATTTTACTATATTCTCTCAAATACGGTTTTAATAAAATTGGACAATGTTGTATTTTATTTTAGAAACAATACTAAATAAGTAATTGTTTAAATATTATAAGTACTAATTTGTGCAATTTTATGGTATCAATATTTGAGAAAACTACACAAATGATGCATAATGTAATAAATTATATTTTATTTTATTGATTGCTTTTTTAAATGAATTCTCATTATTAATGGAGGAAATTGGTCTAGATGTGATTTATATATCTACAAATAAGATAATTTTAAAAAAAATATCTGTATATTTTTTATGATTGTAAAACACCCCCATATGAAAACATTGCACCAGGCCCTGCTTTTTCTTGGGCTGGTTTGGATTAGTAGTAAAAACTATAAATCTTAAATGAATTAGTGGCAAAACAATAACATCTCTATAAATTATTCAAAAAAATATTACAACTTATAAATACTGAATTTTTCAAATAGTTAAGATTGAATGATTTATCAAAGAGAGGCTACTGCTAAGTAATCTATTGTTTCATTAATCATTTGTTTATAATGGAACTGTTTTATATTGATGTCACATTGAAATACTCATTGAATCTTTTTTGTTTTAGTAAAGAGTTTATTTTAACGAGAGTGATTTTCTATTTCAGTTTCATTTTTGTTCCTAGATGTTAGATATAATCAGAAAATAAGAAAATCTCTGAACTCACTCTTCCCTTGCATAATGCAGTGGGAATTTTACACATCACATTTGTCACACTGAATGATAAGTTTTAATTTACTGTGAAAGATTTTTTTTCACTTCAAATTCATTTTATTTATTTCAATGATATTTTTATAAATTAAAATGAAATATTACCAAATTCACCCCTTCGTTTATTTTGCTGTAATATCTTATATAAATGCAATTTATCCACTCTACTCTGAACACATTTTAGCAAAACCCTTTTTTATACATATATGCATACAATTTTACATTTTCATTGTCCTGAAGAAGACTGCAGGACAGTCAAAATTTAAATTGTGTATGCATAAATTGCATTTATATAAAATGAAATATATTTAATATTTTTGTAGTATTTCTTTTTTTTTTCAGGGATAAATGAATCTGCATTTGAGACATTCAAAATTTGACATTAATTGGAAACTCAGACATATTTTGTTCTTATTACAAATTAAATATTCTTAAAATAAATATATTTTTAATTCTTTTTAGAAACACTTTAAATATTAACTATTATTTTTAAAAGCTATTTTACTTTATTACATGTAATACTTTATACATATTAAAAAGAAAAAAAAGCTTTTGTTAGATATTATTTTTTGCATGACTCTCAATATAACTACTTAAATATTTTATTGCATAGAAAACAGGTAATCATTAATGGCTGTTGTGAGTTCACCTTTCATCTATGTCACATCAAATTCCATAAATTAAACAATTCTTGTAGTTCATATTTTAAATCAATTTTCATAGATATTTTAAATTTCTATAATGCTATTTCTATCAATATTTATGAAAGTGTTGAGCAGAAAAATGTTTTTTTCTTTTTGGATTTTTTTTTTTTTTGGATTTTTTTTTTGGATTTTAGTACTCATAAAAATCGGGAATGTGATACTATAGCTTTTATTGATTTTTGACTTTGCAGCAAACCACATCAAAACTAAAGAATGCATATGTAAAAAATTAAAAGCAATACTTTAATCCTACATTTAATTACATTTAATCTGTGAAAAAATTAAATTTTTTTTTTAATTTTCTCTTACCTAGAATTTTATATTTGATGCAAGATATACTTTAATGCTTCTAAGATGCCTCATGATTAAAATTTAAATCAATGTATGTACAGATAATTACTGGCATTAGATGAATTTTTTCAATAGAGGCTATAACAGGATTTGATAATTTAAACATCTCTAGGCAGTTAAGCAGTTTAATGAATAATTGATCTACTTACACTGACTTTCATTTATAAGAAACAAAAAAAAAGTTTTATAAATGCTTTAGAATTACGTTTTCGTAATTAAATACAGAGTACAGCTAAAAGCTGAAGGCTATTGATAAGAAATTAGAAAATGAATTATCTACTCATTTTACAATAACTAAAAACTTTAAACTTATGTAAAATAGTACTAAATACTAATGAATTATATTTCTGTAGGTATTTTCACTATACCTCTTACCTGCAAGATAGGGATGGTTTCTATCCATTTTTAACACTTTGTGAAGGGATGTAATCATAATCTTGTGGCTAAAGACGTGAAAAATATGTATGATTCCCAATATGTGCATTTTGTGTTGAATCAGCACTCATCAGCTGGCCCAGATTACAATTTAATACACATTTCTTTCTTATTGTTCAGTATATATAGCAAATTATGACAGTGATAGGTCAAACTTGCTGCCCTCACAGCCCAAGATGTACATTTTGTGCTGAACCATTGCTCATCAATTGATCCAGATTACAATGTAATACCCACCTCTTTATCATCGTTCAGTATATATAGTCAACAAATCACAGCAGTTTATTTGATGTGATAAACTTGCTGCCCTTAAAGCTTTGATAATTACCATTTAATCAATGTAGTTTATTTTTATTAATAACAATAATGATGTTTTAAAAAACATTTTTAAAAATTATCTGCCATTTGGAAAAAAAATTAAACCCCTTTAAAACCAATAGCTCATGATTTGTATATTGTTTTTTTTTATTACTATTCCACTATCACTTTTATATTTATAAATTTTCTATTTTTGTTTTCTATTAGTTGATACTTTAATCTTGTCTTACATCAATGCTTACAGCATCTCTTCAATGGTTTTTTATTATTACATTTATTATCCCATTAATGGCTGATGCAACTGAATGGATGTATAATAAATCCAGGTAATGTCATTTATGTATATTTCTTCAGTGATTAAAGCATTGGATCATCATATTTTAAAAAAAATCAACATTGAGAAAGGTGTAAGGCAAGGTGACTCCATATCTCCAAAACTTTTTACAGCAGTGCTGCAAGAAGTATTTTGTGGATTAAAATGGGAATCTAAAGGAGTGAAGGTAAATGGAGATTATTTAAGCCATTTAGATTTCACAGATGATGTACTTGTTTTTGCAAATAATGCTTCAGATCTGCAGGAAATGTTGCAGGAATTATCAGATGAAAGTAGGAAAGTAGGACTAAAGATAAATGTTAAAAAGACTAAAGTAATGTTTAATTGATTTACTCAAAATATGAAAATACAGATTGATTATGATGAGTTAGAAGAAGTTAACAGTTACAAATAACTTGGTCAGATTATTAATACAGATGGAAACATAATGGGATAAAATTAATCATAGAATGAAATGTGGTTGGAGTGCTTTTTGTAGAAATAACTTTATACTAAAAGGAAATATGTCTATGTGTTTGAAAAGGAAGGTTTTTAATAAATGTGTTTTACCAGTTCTTACTTATGGATCTGAGACTTGTACACTTAATAGAAGAGGGATACAGAGACTTTAGACTTCTCAAAGAAGTATGGAGAGATGCATTAGGAGTAACAAGAAGAGACCAGAAACATAATATATGGGTAATAGAACAAACAGGTGTTACTGATCTCATTGAAAAAAAATGATGTGGAGTTGGGCTGGACATATTGCTAGAAGAGATGATAATAGATGGACAATTGAAATTTTAAAATGGACTCCAAAAGATTATAAAAGACCCAGAAAAAGACCACATGTGTGATGAATGGATGAAATAAGAAAGTGTACAGGGGTGATGCGAAGAAGAGAAGCTAAAGATTGGAGAAGATGGATTGCACTTGGAAAGACATTCATCCTGCAGTGGATTGATAATGGTTGATGATGATAATGGCAAGAAAATAAAGTCATATATCACATGACTTCATTCAACAAGTTTATATTACAAATGTTATATAATGAGCATGCCAATAGCTCTTAACAAGTTCAAACTGGTCTGGAGATAGGGATGTTCTGAAAAGCTTATTAAGAGCTATTGGCATGCTCATTATAATATATATATATATATATATATATATTGTACCTGACCATACTCCCTGCGGAATTCTTTTCCTAATCTTTCACTGAGCATGAAGTGACCAAGATTCAACAGGTAAAGAAATGGATATCAATCTAGTCGATTGTCTGTACTCATGTATATTGGTACTTCCAGCTAAATTGATAGAAAGAGTGGATTGACAGGACTCTTCCAGTTAAAAACACCCTTTAGTTGATATCTTATTTGAATGCCCAAATATTTAGAACAATGGCAAGTACACACCTTTGAAAAATTTATTTACAAAATAGACTTTTGCGCGCCACTTCTAGAAAAGAATAAAAAAAATGAATTTTTCACCCTCCTAGAAGGATGTGCAATACCATATGTTTAGTGAAGCATAAGAATAAGATTTAACACCCCGGTAGAGCGATATCCCTTTGTGGCTATCTCAGTCATTCTACAATCTAGGGTTTTCAAACGGGTAAGTTAAATGATTATTACCGGTACGTGGTTGATAAGGAAAGAATACATTTTGATCAATATAAATAATAATATGAAAATGAAACAAGTTTAATATTATGATTAAATATTTATTTAATCCCAAATATCCACCACCGTTTTGTACTAATGATGATATAATAATAAAAAAATACTAAATAATTAATTATCCCCCCCATATATATATTCGAGGTGTTGAAATAGATAAAATACAATTTTAAATAAGAAAAATAATAAATCCCTAAAGCTATTTACAATGTTTATAAGTAATGGAAGTGGTCTGAGCTCCTTTTACCCAATAGAAATAAATTTTACTTTGTGTGATTTGATATACAGATAGAGGTTTTCGGTCATACAGGCATACACTTTTACTGATGACTTTAAAACCTTTTTATTGATAGCAAATATAATAATAAAAAAACAAAACAACAACAACTATGCATACATATTTTTGCACTGGGTAATATTTCACTAATTTCATATTTTCAACAAGTCTATAGGTTACATTGGCTCAGTTACTATATTGTACTCACCATAAGGTACTGTATCTATTTCCCTTTTGCTATAGATAAATTCCTATACATATATATACGTGCAGCACAATTATACACTTACTATTATTTAAATATAAAGTTGTTAGAGTACTTGCTTACAGGGAATCTATAATAGATCAATCCCTTCTTATACGCATCGTGAGGTGCAGCAGTGACAAAAAAAATAACTTAAAAAGGATATACGGTTAAATACATTTTTAGATATTCAGCATGAGATATCGTATTTACCGAATATTATAAGCGTATGTACGCATCTTTCAGGAATAACAACAAGAGCAAAATGAATAGCAACAAAAAAAATAATATCATTGCAACCTTTGTTCCAAAATACTAGAATTTGAAATAGAAAAATTGACTTAAAAGATTTAAGTAAAATCTTTATCATTAATGCCTGTAATAACCGTAAATTCATATACATATGCGAGAGACTCTCTCTCTTTTTTAAATGATTAATAATAATAATAATAAAATAATATATTTAATCGGAAATATCAAAGTTAATTATTTCAATATTAATAAATATCTTAAAATAACTTATATCTGCGTCTTCATTCTTCTCCTCTGGGCTCTGACTGGGCTTCAAGTTAACTGAATGTGTGGTGAGGATTTCATCCATTTAGCAAGGCAGCATTTGTCATCATCGTGGGTGGCTGGAATTGGCATGGTCATATCTTGGCGGCTTGGGACAGAGAAAGGGCGGTGCACCGGCTGGTTGTCTACCCCACGGTCATTTTGCTGGAATCTCTAGTATATTGCTTTATATCTTCTTTTTTTATATATATCTAATAATAATTAGGATTATTAATAAATTTTCATATGCTGTTTCGAATGGTTACTCGAATCCACAAAAGACAAGAGTTCTTAAAAGAACTGTATAATGGATTTGTTCTTAAGAATGTCACTAATAGTCCTATTCATAAATGAATCTCTAAGTAGCTGGTTGCTTGGAGAATTCTGGAGCCACAAAAGTGAATGACTTGCCCAGAATGACTGCCAAAGAAAGAATGAATCTCACAGCACTATCAATCCCACTAATAAGAACCAATTCAGATATCCCTCTGAGAAGAATGAATCAGCCAATCCTTTTAATTTAGCTTATCACTTAGATTGCAAACATTTCTTTATATTTTTCCGATTAAATTCTACATTTTAAGTTTGACATCCATCTTGAATAACCCAGACCACTTGCTTACAAAATCAATTCAAAAGAAATTTTTTTAAAGAAATAACAGTTTAATTATAGCATTATCAAACCTTTTGCTTTTAATCAGATTTTTGCAAAAGCAATTAACATTACTTGCTTATGGAATAAAATTACAATCTTTAGAAAAGTAATTAAAAAAAATATACAAGTATGTTGGAAAATAAAAAAAAAAGCAAATACATATAATGACATATCATAAAAAATATACAAAAAGGAAAAACAAAAATAAAAAAAATACATGAGTTTATTATACGTGTACAATATTTAAATTTGTGTGTGTGGGTATTCTACTGCTCAGACCGAACCTCCATTATTAATCTAGCACATTTTTATATGTGTTGTGCTTAATACAGACTTTTATGCAAGGCCATTTGATAATGCCTGGCACAATATATATATATATAATTTTTGAAATACAAGCATAACTTATATAATTGGAGTTTGAATTCCATATAGGGTATTTGAACATAGATTTTCAAGCTTCCTTCAGCTATCCACTCTGTCTCATACAGCTGATACACATGACCACACACATGGGAAAAAGATAAATGATCTCCAATATATATATTTTGGGCTAAACTAGCATTCATCAACTGGTCCAGCTCATCTCCCACACACATTTATAATCAATGCTCGGTTTATATTAAGATAGCAAATCTTCAAACTTTAATGAACAGGCTTCAATAGCAAATCTTCAAACTTTAATGAACAGGCTTCAATCTACTCCACCCTCCAACTCTTCAGCCATCTACATCATTGAAAATCTGATAATACGACACTCAAATCCCTTATTGATTCCAATATTTAATTTCACGTGTGTTGTCATGTGTTTGAGTTATATGAGATAGAGTGGATAGTTGAAGGAAACATGAATGCTTGTGTTCAAATTCCCTATATATATATATATATGAGTAAATAGTGCGTGTTCAATAAATAAATAATATTTAATATAAATTCTATATTTTAAGTTACTATAAGCAAAATAATATTTTTTATAAAAAGAACAAAAGGTGCTTTGAAGTTCAATTTTATAGAAAAAGTTTTCTTTAAAGATCATAGGTTTAATCGTGCTTTAAATATTAGTGAAATCAAGAAAGTTATTAATAAATTTTTAAGCTTTTTATATAATATATATAAAAATAAGTTCTAATAGGAAAAAAAACTATAATTTTTTTAATAAAGATGCATTCAATTGCGTATGAAAGTTAGTAGCTGATTTTTTTATTGTTACCCCCACCCCCCCCCCCTCTCCTTCCCCCCTTTTTCCCTCTCTCCCCATTCCACCCCCCCCTCTCTCCCACTCCCTTTTTTTAATAACCTCTCTCCCTCCCCCCCCCCCCACAAACCCCCCCAATACCCCCCCCCCCACCACCCCCCCATCCCTTGTAAAAAAATTATTATCAATTTTAATACCTTTCTTCCCCCCTTTTTTTCCGCCCTTTACTCATAACCCAAAAAAAATATTTTGTTTTTTTTTTTATCCATAAAAAATTAGACTGCCACCTGGTGAAAAAATATATAAAAGATAATCATTCTTGCTCACTTTTATCTGATGTGTTGTTGCATATAATCAACCATCAGGAAAAATAAAATTAGTCAATCTAAATGTTAGATTATTTACCAGTAACTCAAATATTAAATTTGAGTGTACTTTTGTGTTAAACAGAAAACAATGTTGGTGCGACCATATTAATATTTTGTGTTGTCAGACATATGAACATTAATATTTTTATGAATTACTCTACAAAATACCTAATAATAAATGAAGTTTGAAAAAAAAATCTATAGAAGCTTCTTTCTTAGATTTATAAATGTCTGAAATAAATCTCTGCGTATTTATAAAATATTGTCAGCCTATTTCTATTTTATGAAAACAAAGAGAAATAAAAAATCCATCATATAAATTGTTCAATTGTTCATAAAATCCATTTGCCATTTCAAAAGCAATAACTGCTCATAAAATTAGTTAAAACTTCAAATAGATCCAATGGAGTGCAAACTCTAAGTAATTTTGATTATTATTTCTAGTTGGTGGCCTAGTGGTTAGCACAGCCGCCTTACAAACGTTTCCCGGGGTTCGCTTCCCGGCTGATACTTTGACATATTAAAAAAAAAAAAAAACTTAAACTGATCAATCGTAAGAAAATAATTATTTTCTTTTATTTAATATTATTTAAATTTATATACTCATATAAAGCCACATTTAAGTATTTTAATAAAACATTGAATTGGAGTTTTAAAATTAAAAGTGAAATTTTACATCATAACGCAATATCTGAATAAAATTATTTATTGCAGTTGGGTATAAAGAAAATAATTCAATGGAATTTTTATTTATTTTGCTAGTTTGTGT
Source organism: Epiperipatus broadwayi (assembly GCA_028023455.1). Classification (NCBI taxonomy): domain Eukaryota; kingdom Metazoa; phylum Onychophora; class Udeonychophora; order Euonychophora; family Peripatidae; genus Epiperipatus; species Epiperipatus broadwayi. Next base: position 3,169,478 of record JAQFVV010000090.1, on the reverse strand, counting down.
TAGATAAAGAAAATATGTGTTACAAATATGTAATCCATAATTACATTTAGAATTAATTTAAAAAAGAATATTATTGAAAATTAACATTTTTAAAATAGGGCACGATAAATTGTTATAAAGTGCTATTTTAAAATAAGTTCATAGAAACTAAATTAAAATTCTATTTTAGACACTTTTAAATTAAAAAAGATAAATACTAATTCTTGCATATTTATGCATGCTAATATTAGTAACGCAAAAGGAAAATTCTCAATGATAAAGTTATTGCAAATTAATCTTTAAACTATTTTATAAATGGATTTATATTAATGATAGATGTTATTTATTATAATGTAATGTATTACAGATCTACAGTTTTAATACTTATATAGATGTTATACATCAATGTGAGTTGTATTTATATGATGGCCGATTTCCATAATTTAATATTAAATATTGAATATCTATAGATAATTTTTTTTTCTCATGTGTCCTAGCATCAGCCGGGAAGTGAACCCTCTATCCAGGGACAACTGCTTGCAAAGCAACTGTCACTGACCGCTCAACCACCAATGCTTAAGCTTTAAAATTTTCATTTATATTCAACTGTTAGTAATAGTACTCAGATTAGTGTATAACAACATTTTGGCTGGTATTATTTTTTCTCCAATTCAGGTGTTATTGACCTGTCCAGTGGCAGTATCAACATAACAACTAAACATTTAGTGTATAATATTAGATGAGGAAAATAATCCAGTATATAAATACAACTAGAGTGCCATCACAAACCTTCAGGTAAACATCAATATGAGTTGATTGTAAGTTAGAGCATCAAGAGTTTGTAATAACTTCTAGATATGTTTTATATTTTTAAGAAGTTATTTGTTTTACTAATCATGTACTTGATTACTACTTGGACCATTATGACTGAATTGCCTGCAGATTTGCAAGTGCTAATTATATTATAAGTTTCCCCAATTTAAGTATTAGATGTGGTGATTTAAGCATTTGAGATTTTTTATGCATGTGTCTGTCATTTTTTATATTAATTGAAGTTTATCTGCAATAGCTGGTACTGTTTTGTAATACTGGTATCAATTTTTAAATGTTTTAATTTCATAGCATTTTTACAATTAAATAGTACATTTCTAGGTAAGTCTGTTTCTCAAAAATCCAATGAGCTCAAATTTAGCTTGCATAGTATAAGTATTATTCCCTTTATTACAGGTTTAGCAGTATTTCATACTGCTTGCAGCCTAAATGCAAGTAAATTTTCCTTGTCTTCAAAGAATTGCATTTTTTTTTAAAAAACAAGGATTATAATATTTATTGTAACTAATGCTTACAAAAATAAAATAAAAAAGTATTTAAAAAAGCAATCAATTTATTTACAGTTAGAAACTATTCTAGACAAAAGGTAATTTTATCTCTCTTTTTGTGAGATTTTATGATTATGTATTTAAAATTTCCTTATACACAAATAGTAAAAGACTTTATCTTGTGTTTGAAAAAGTGAGAGTATTCATTTATATAGTGACATCTACAAAGCGCATGTGCATTAGCTTATTCGCTTATTGGTATTACAGTTTATAAAACATTGTGCTATATAAAATAAATGTCTTGCTTACATATGTTTAATTTAATAAGAATAATGTATTGTAAATTCTAGAAATTTCACAAGCGTCATTCATTCATGTAGTAAAAAAGTAATTTAAAGTGATCAATTAACAACTTCACGCTCTCATTTTCAAACCCTTAAGATTTGCCCATATATATACGTTTGGATCGAAAAGGTAGATGGATTCATTCTATCTTTTCCCAAATACTTTATCTTGTGTTTGAAAAGGTGGGAGTATTCATTTATATAGTGACATCTACAAAGCACATGTGCTTTAGCTTATTGGCTTATTGGTATTACAGTTTATAAAACATCGCGCTATATAAAATAAATATCTTATAAAACTTATTGTAAATAGTGCTTACAATAAAAAAGTCAAATTTGGAAACAATATAGGATGCAGGGAATGCAGTCCTTTTTTATACATATTTTTTAAAAAAGATAATTTTCTACCTTTTTTTATGAATTTCCATGATGATTTACTGTCCTAATTTTATAGTTATTTATGTGTACAAAAATGTAAGTAGAGAGCACTGTAGTTAGGTATATTTTAATCTTCATTCTCAAAAACCAGAAATTCATCTCCTGATCTAAATGATCTAACTCTTGAAGCCTCTTCTTCAAAAACTGAGTTTTTATATAACAAATCATCTTCTGTACTATCAAGTGAGTTACTAATTCCACATTTCTTAAATATCTTTACAACAGTTTAATGTTTCACAGCATCCAATGGAGTTTGGACTCATTCACAAATCTTCAAAATAATAGACCTCTTCTGATGCTGTCACATCAAAATTTGTAGACTAGATCCAACTGTTCCATTTCTCCTTTATGAAACCTTTAAATGGTTTATTAATCCAGACACCTAACAGTTGAAGATGATTTTTAGGCCACCTGGAATTATAGATGAGTTTTTAGTTGGTTGATTTTATTTTTTATAGCTTCTTTTCTGTGACTCTGAAACTGATCTCTTACTAGCAAGACAGGTTTCATTAACAGTTCACCCACATTACTAGACCAGGCATTGTCTATCCATAACTTCATTCATGCAGCCCTTAGGATGAATGTCTGCAAACATACCTTTATATTTGTACTAGTATGTCATTAAAATCAGTCAACTCTTAGACAATCCCAATATCAATAACAATCAACAATCTTAAATTGTTCACAAAGCAATCTTCATTTATCAATAAAGATGGACTATATATAATGAAAAGAAGATTGTCTTGACAACAAATTGAGATTGTTGATTGTTATTGGAATTATCTAAATGTTGATTGATTTGTATGAGTATATATATATATATATGAAAAAACAAAAAAACACAAGTTTAAAAACTTGCTAACGCTTGTATTTATGATAACAGATGGCGTTCTACCAAAAACACCGTCAAGCGTAGTTTTCTGTTTACATAAACATCAGAGCGAGCATTCACTATCTATAACTTTAATTCCACTTTCAGATCATGATTTCAATCTATTTGCTATCGTCAGTGAAAGACAGGAATAAGAAACTAGATCTAAACACAAACTCTGAGCATTTATGAAACAGTTTCTATTCAGCTTGCAAGCATGAATCTTTTAGACACGTAATGTCTTCAAACTCAGCTTAGCATGCCAGATAGCTACATGGGTCTGATCTCAGTTCAGCATCACCACATAGTAGAAGCCTCTGCAATATACATCATTGCAAGAAAGACCTCAAAGGTACATTTATGAAAAACAAAAAAACCCAAGTTAAAAAACTTGCTAACGCTTGTATTTATGATAACAGATGGCGTTCTACCAAAAACACCATCAAGAAACTGTTTCATAAATGCTCAGAGTTTGTGTTTAGATCTAGTTTCTTATTCCTGTCTTTCACTGACGATAGCAAATAGCTTGGAATCATGATCTGAAAGTGGAATTAAAGTTAGAGATAATGAATGCTCACTCTGACGTTTATGTAAACAGAAAACTACGCTTGACGGTGTTTTTGGTAGAACACCATCTGTTATCATATATATATATATATGTGTGTGCAAATATTTAGGCTGACTGAAATTTCAACTCATAATTGTGATTACCAACATATAAAATGCAATCCATATTTTATGCATATTTTGAAGGAAAAAAGAGTGTCTTATAAACCAACAAATGCAGTTTCTTTCACAGGATTAATGTAGCATTTACATTACATAATTGTGTAGCTGGTGTGGATTAAAGAAAATAATTTGCCTAACACATCTTTTAAAGAATAATATAAATGGTGCATGAACAAACAGATCTATGGATATATTATTCAATTTATTTTATTCCAATATTTGCCCTGAAGAGATAACATAATTTAAATTAATGCTGATTTGTCCAATGCATTATTTTCCATATATAAACCTTGGTTATAATTGCTACCCTCTGTTCTTAAATATTTTTAAAACTTAGTGTATATTGATGTTTGTATAAAGGAATATCTTCTATTTATTGATTTTAAACAAAATTAATGTTACTTTCCCTCTTTTTAAATTAATTTTCTTCCATAAGTACTAATTCATGTATAAAAATGGGAACCAATAATATTTTTTGTTTTAATTAAAAATGAAAAATTGTTTAATAACATTAGTTTTCATACACTGATAATTATATTAAAAGGCGAAAGCAAAATACTTAAGCACTTAAAGACTAGATAAATAAATTAGTTTTATTTAAACTCAGATTTTAGTATCTGGTAAAATGAAGTTAATTTTCTATTCAACTCAAACTTTTTACATGATTCAGATTAACGTGTTTTTTTGATTAATAAATAACTTTAATAACTGTTATTTATAGATTTTATTATATGTTTTGATTTTGAATTAAAAATTATTGTATTAGAAATAATTATTTAGCATTATAATTGTGATTTAGATATGAGTGTTTGGAAGCACAAATTAAAAAAAAGCTCGAAATTGAATTAATGGGAAGCAAAGTAAACAAACTCTCTGATCGGATTCTTATAACCTGCTAAGTATGCTTTCAATATGAAAGTATTTGAACTTGATCATTTTATAAAAAATAAATTTTCTTATAATTTTTGTAATTATAATAACCTTTCATCTTTATTATCTTAATCTATAATTTTTAATCGTTTCTCATATTTTAATTGTTAGTTTGTTATTTTAAATTATCTTGAATATATGTTATTGATTTTTGTTGTTCCAGCAAAAAAAAAAAAACCCTTTGTAATAAAGTATTATAATCGTCAAGCATTGATGGCCGAGTGGTCAGCATAGCTGCCTTACAAGCAGTTGTCCCGGGTTGGCGAGTTCGCTTCCCGGCTGATGCTTTGACACATGAAAAAAAAAATGTAAAAATCATTAGTTTCTCTCTAAAGTTATAGTTTGTCATAATTTTCTCTAAAATTAAATTTATTGTGCTTTTAGATAAAAATCTATTTACGGTTTTTATTTTTATTTGGCTAAACTCTTTCATATGCTTTGCAAAAAAATCTAAAAAGTTTTGATTTAACCAATCATATCAAAATAGAATCCAGATTTTGGTACTACTGGATGAGAATAATCAATCGATTAAGTATTTGATCAATTTTATTATTATTGTAAGAGCAAAAGCACGTTCTTTTTGTCCTACTCCAGAGCCATCTTTGTAAATTTGAGAAATGAATAAATATAACGATAATGCCATTTCACATTTACTGACTAGTTTCTACCAAATGCTCTTGATTAGTACGCCAACCAGAAATTAATCTTTTTTTATAAGTATATAATGTTTTAGAAATTAATCTTTGATGTCGCTTATAAATATATATTGCAGTAATTATTAATTAATCAAGATTACAATAGATGGCTCAATGGTAGAGTTAATAGATAGATTGCAATTCATGGGTAGTAAGAGAATAGCCAAAAGAGTATTTAATTGGGTGAGAAAGGTAACATTTGGATAAAGACTTTATGTCAGTATACAAAAAATAGGATGATTTTGTTAGAATTGTTGAATGTTATTGTGGCAAAGAATTGAATAGAAGAATAGATGCATTGATAAAAATAGGGAGTTGGAGAGATGGAGAACTAATATAAAAAGTAAAAGAAGTTTAAATATTTATAAAAAGTAAAATCGGGGAGGGGGTCGGGGAGGCTTGTTTCATTGACTTAGATGAAAACTCATTAAATAAGAGACACGTTTTATGCAATCTCGAAGAAATGGCAGACTTAATTTAAATAATTTGCATCTGTTGGTTTAAATAAATAAATAAATTGAACATCACTATCTATCTATAGCTTTGAAAATGAAGGCATAGCTCCTTCGAAAAGCACTTTAGAAATAAATAAATAGAATAATAATATATATTTGAGTTTGTGTGGGATATTACCGAAAATATCTGATTTTATTACATATATAAACCCACATTTCTTTATTTAACAGTTATAAAAGTAAAGAGAATATTGGATGTGCGTTTATTTATGCTAATAGCAAGGAAAGTAGTTTATTGTTTATGGCTCGAATAAGATCATTAGCAACACGGGAATAAACACATAAAACGAGGAATGTGAGTAATTTAGTCTGCAAGTTATGTAAAAAAAGCATGGAAAATATTAGGCCTCTGTTAATTGAATGTAAATGCTTAGAAGCAGACAGAGTACAAATAATGAAGTTGTTTGAGAATAAATATAAACAATGGAATTATCCAGAAAGTGGGTTCTTGGTTTTTATGCTGAGTTTAGAAAAAGATAAAGGGGATCTAGATATAAAGACCATAGAGTGTACAAAGATGATATTGTGGAAATGGAATAGAGCAGGATAGAGAAGAATTTGGGAGAAACATAGGGTGGGGAATGGAAAGGGAAAGTGAAGTGTTAACAAGTGTCTCTGGGCATAGTGGCTGAGAGATTCCTGACTCTCATAAATGAGAAGACAGCGCACCACATCGCATATACCCCTTGTTATCAAATCTTGTATCAAATGTAATATATAATAATTCAGAATATGTAATAATGCAGAATTAAAAAATTAAAGACAAGATAAATTGGTAATTTTAAAAAAAAAAAAGAAAAACATCAAAAAGCCGGTTTTGTTATTTAAAAAGAGACAGAGATAAATTCTAAAGAAGTAATTAGTTAATTATTTCCATCGAAAATTATTTTAATAATTATAATATGTAATGTAGACTTTTAATGCAATCAGTCAAGATTCTTATAAATAAATAATCTGAAATATCAAAAGAATAAATAAATAGAATTAATTAAATTCAATTTATTATTGCTGACTGAAAATGGCATGGAATAAATTTTATCGAAGATTAAAAAGTTAAATTATAAAAACTAACCGAATAACATGCACGTAAGTAATATTTGAATTAAAAGATAAGTTGATAAATATACAATTATTATACCAAAAATAAAAAAATGGCAAGTAAATAAAAAAATAGTTATCCCATTTAAGACACTTTGTAAGCATAGAAAATGTTTGTGCGACATACATATGTATTTGAGATATTATAAAATTCAAGGTAGAAAAAAAATCATCAATTATATTTAGAGAAACAGCAGGAACAAAAGTAAAGTGATAAACAATGCGACAAAATGTAAAAAAAATAAATAAACACTAGATTCGTTGAACAGTTTATGAATTATACAGAATTGAACAGTAATGTCATTAAAATTGAAATACACATAACATTTCTGTTACATCACATACATATAACAGCAACTTGTAAATGATTATGGCCATTCTAACGCCAGGGCAAGAAAAGTGAATATTGCAATGACTATAAAAACCAACCTGTAAAACACAAATATGTCATGTAGAATATATTATCTTTCTGTTGATTTGATATTTTGTGACGCAGCCTATTAATTCATTTCGTCATAAGATTCCATCACATCTGTATCTGAAAAATATTAGTGGTCCCAAGATGAATTTCTCACTGAATGAGTTAATTTATTAGTTTGCAACTTCCAAACAGTTATATAGTTAATAAATACTCAATGATTAACTATATAAACAAATTTTAAATGCAGTAGGGTAGTTTACTATTAATTAAGTATATCTGTCATTATTATCTAACTTTATATGCACGTAGTAAAACAAAACTCATGAATTCATACTACAAATTTCAATATACCAATATGTATAAGATGCGATGCGATGGACCATGGCTTCTCCTTTCTCGGAGTCAGGAATCTCTCAGCCACTCTACCCAGAGAAACCTGTTAGCCACTTTACCTTCCCTTTCCATTCCTTTCTAAGTTTTTCCCATATTCTTCTCTATCCTGCTCTATTCCATTTCCACAACGTTATCTTTGTTCACTATATAGTCTTTATATCTATATCACCCCTATCTTTTCCCAAACCCAGCATAAAAACCAAGAATCCACTTTCCATATAATCACTTTGTTTATATTTATTCTCTCAACATTATTTGCATCTATAAGAAATAAATAATGACTAGCTTCCTTCACCTGCGATAACATTTACAATTATTTATTTATTGTTATATTGGAAAAAATAGTTATTTTTTTTGTTTTATTACATATTTCGTCTGATATTATATATTTTTCAAATATATTTGTAGTTACGGGAAAGATTGATTTTGATTAAAAATCAACATCACAACAAAATCGAAGCCAAACGTATGGAAATAAACATGAACAAAAAGGTATCTTTTTTTTATCTTTTAAAAAATATATTTCTACTTAAGTAAATATTATTACATTTAAAAGACTTAAAGGAAGATAAAAAGTCGTTTTCTTTCTGTTTAGTTTTACAAATCTGTTATTCTGACAGGCAAAATGAAAGTCGTATACAAAATTGTAATATTTAACATATAGGATATATTTAATATATAGGGTATATGTGTTCAAGTGTATCAGTGATATGAGATAGAGTGGTGAGCTGTGGGAGGTGTGAAAATCTGTGCTCATATACCCTATATATTACATATATTGATACAGATATATAATAAGCCTGTATTTCAGTTATTACATGGTTTGATATTTATAAATATATACACATATGATTGATTGGAATGTCTGTGATTACAGGTTTTCGGTTAAACCATGTGAGTAGTTGCTTGTTACTATTATTGTAGATAATCAATTTATCTCTAATTTCCATTTTCGGTTTTCACTAAAAAATTCTAACCATTATTTTAAGCCGGGCCATGATAGATGAATTCCAACCAGCAGTGCTATAATACTAATAGCAAGCATCTATACAATTAGATAAATCTAAAACTGTAGTCTTAAATATATATATATAAGACATATTTTGCGGGTTCATCCGTGTTAAAATATTTAAAAAAAATGATATACTGAGTCACTGACGTTTCGACTTTCTAAAACAAGTCATCCACAGAGTGATAAAAGATTTACAATGGAGACAGAGTCTGGTGGGAAACTCCTTTTCTTGATGTTTTAGTCACCAGAACACCAAATAGTTTATCTTTTTCAATTTGTAGAAAGAATACACACACGGACAGATATTTACATTTACATTCTCATCATCACCCAACTCAGATCGTTTCTGTAGCCAAAACACTCTTTTAAATACAGCAATTAACCTTTCACATAAGTCACATCTGAAAGAAGAAATAAATCATATTAATAGTGTTTTATTAGCAAATAGTTATAATTATAAATTTATTAAAAAAGGCTTATTTCAAGCCCAAAATGGACAAAATAGGAAACAAAAAGATGATAAATCAGCTATTAGGATTTGTGTTCCATATGTAAAAGGAACTACAGACAGTATTGGAAGTATATTAAAATGCTATAATGTAAATACAGTGTTTTCTATTCATCAAAAGATCAGCAATATAATAACCAAGCCTAAGGATTCAATCCCTCTTGAATCTCATGGTGTTTATCAAATCTCATGTGAAAATTGTAAGACTTCTTACATAGGTATGAGTAATCATCACATCAGTGTTAGGAGAGATGAGCATGCTAATGCAGTTAAACAACACTCATCATCATCAGCACTCTCACTCCATACTATAGATTCAGGTCATAAAATTGATTTTTCTAGTACCAGGATCATATCCAGATGTGATAATCTCTACCAATGCAAAATTAGAGAAGCCATTGAGATACTTAAAAGGCCAGATTGTATCAATAAGCAAGATGATACAAGCAAACTTCTTCCTATTTGGAAAGATTTTTTTTAAAAAAAAACGTTCTTAATTTAACATTTTTGCTATTGGTGAAACTTTAACATTTTTTTCAAATCAGTGATTGTAGCGCCTCTACAACCATCTTTCTACCTTTTATCACTCTGAGGATGACTTGTGTTACCAAGTCGAAACATCAGAATATCAATTTTTTAAAATATTTTAACACGGATTAACCCACAAAATATGTCTTTTATATATGCAACCCGTGAAAACCTTCATATAAACATATATATATCAATAAACCTTAAATGTATATAAATTCTAATTGGTTATTGTATGTAAAACATACCAACCCAACCAATGCATAAAACTAACCAATAGATTATTAACAATATGTTGTCAAGACAACACCCAAATTTCCATTTATTATGTGAGTGTTGTTTTTCTAATAGATTACTATCATTATATTGATTATTTTTAAGCAATAGTTGTTGTGATATGACTTACTTATCTTACATATAAAATCTTTATTTTCTCTGTTGTGTGATTGGTCAATGTATGTTTGTCCATAAGACTGTCATAAGTCAAATTCACAAGAAATTAAAAAAATATTCAGCCATTAGTAAAAAATGCTCAGAAAAATTCAGTAAATGTGCTAAAATGTAATAAAAATATATAAATTCATGTTTGAAATGTGATATTCAGTGGGGGGAGGATAGAAGCTATAGTACCGTATTTACATTTAGTTTTGCTTAGCCTATAATTGAAGTCGAAACCACAGCCTTTCAGGACAGGTATATTTATTAAGCAGGCAAAACTCTCCATACAGTAGTGCCACCCTGTGCCAACCAAAATAATCAATGGATTCCAGAAGGCTTGTGCATAAAATCCCCATCTAGTGTCTACTCATCCAATATCCCCAAACTAGTTTCTGGCTTGTGGCCTTTATCAGTGAGGAGCCTTGGATCTGAGAGCACTGCACCTAGATCTTAGGATCTAATGCAACCCTCCAGCAGCCACCTTTTATCTCTAACTTCAAAACTATGAGAATGAAATTGAAAACACAACAATAATATTTTCAATCTAAGCTCAATAGCTTATATAGTCACATGGGTCTGAACTCAGTTCTGCATTAATATATTTTGGTGTCTTTGGCTCTTTAACAACCATAGCCACCACTATCCTATTAGGCAGGATTATATGACTATATAAGCTATTGAACTTAGATTGAAAATATTATTGTGTTTTCAATTTCATTCTCATAGTTTTGTAGTTAATTAGAGATAAAAGGTGGCTGCTGGAAGGTTGCATTAGATCCTAAGGTCTAGATGCAGTGCTCTCAGATCCAAGGCTCATCACTGATGAAGGCATAAGCCAGAAACTAGTTTGGGGATATTGGATGAGTAGACACTAGATGGGGATTTTATGCACAAGCCTTCTGGCATCCATTGACTATTCTTGTTGGTATAGGGTGGTACTACTATATAGAATGTTTTGTCTGTTTAATAACAGTTATGTGTTAGCATAAGATATGGTGATCATGTGATGTTTAGGTATATTTATCATATTTATTTATATAATATTAAAATCTTTTGCTTAATTTGCATTAAATCTTTAAAAAAGTTTGTTAAACCAATCAATTAACTAAACAGCCTATTTAGGCAGATGTAGCTGGTATATATATATATATATATATATATATATATATATATATATATATATATATATATATATATATATATACATATATATATATATATATATATTGTGAGAGTACCATATGAGCCTCACCTAAAACAATTTTTGTTTCTTTGTGAATTTAACTATGCCTATATCGAATCAACAGATATAAATAACTTACACCTATCTTAAGCTTTTCATGTATCAGCTATATATGTAAACTGGTCAGTATTAAAAGAATAATTCTAAAAATGAATAATTCTAATTTGTTTATACACATGCATAAATAAATGTTTCTAACTAATAGTATTTTTTTATTAACTAGAACTTGACATTTGACAAAGCCTTAAGTCAACATTGCATTTTTATCAGTTGAAACAAAGGAAATAAACATTTGGGGTTCATTACAAATTGTATATTTTAAACAATAGAGCATGAGCATGATTATGTGATATTCTTGCTGAAATTAATCCAGTATAAAAACGAACTAATATTGTTATAACAATAATCTTCTATTTAGTTATCAAGGCAAGAACTACGTCTGTAAATTTAAATGTGTTCGAATTTAGAACACATTTAAGAAAAAAAAAAGATTCAATATTTTAAAACCTGCTTCAAGTAATTAATTTACTGCCTTTTAATATTATAAAGACCTATAGAAAAATAATCAGTGAAATTAACAAGGTTATAAAAGTTATCAACGTCTTCGAAATGAGCTTTCAAAATATATATTTAAGAAGACAAAAATTTATAAAGATGTTCTTTGGCTAGATAATTTGTGCCCGGGATTTCTGCTGATGTTTTAAACCTGAACATGTAAATTTATTGTTACTTAATCAATGCCTAAGATATAATCGTCATAATTCTCATTTAAAAAGCTGCCTTTAATATTGGAGTATTATATTGAAGAAGATGTTAAATATTTTACTATGCAAATATTTAAAGAATGAATATCTGGATTGCCTCTTCAAAGGATGATCAATGAACTTTATGTTTCAACATATTCATAGTCATTTTATTTCGTCTAAGGAGGGATATAAAACTGTTATTCTTTCTCGTCTTGGATTACTTCATTGTGTATTTTAATAACCCTCAAACTTTATTTCCTTTCTGGATAATTATATTTACTTAGAAAAATTACTTCCTATATTAAAGTGGAGAACTGATAAGATGAACATTTTATTTATTTTTATTTATTTAATAAAATTTAGATGTTGATATTTTGATTTATACTCTGATGAAAATGACAGCTGACAAAGGTAAAAGTTTTTTAAATTATTTCAATTTGGAAGTAAGTTTTATGATATTCCAAATTGAATCTTACCTGACAATTAAAATAATTTCTTTTTAAACATACATAACTAATATCAGGATACATTCTATTATTAATCTAGTGTGAATGGATGTTATCGTATATAGACATACAACCCACACTGAATCATTTTAATGACATAATAGGTAGATTTATAATGTATCATGTGTATTATTTATTATACACATGATTTTAAATTGTATATATGTAAATGATTACATTATTTGTTTTTGAATATTAAATAATTTATTCGTGTATGTATATAAGCACAGATTATAATTCTAAATTTTAATGTTTTTATGTGATAATATTTTTGTTTTTTATTGCGGATTAAAATGTGTTAAACTTGATTTTAAAATTAAACAGGTCTCATTTGTTTATTTTATTTAGTCGTTTTATAAAACCAATAATTATAAATATACATTCTTATGCATATATATGTTAAATCAACTTAATGATTTAATATTTATAAAGAAGTTATATATAGCTTATACTAAATTTATCATTACTATGGGATATTTGTGGAAATTCCTGAAGAGAGTCGATTGCAATTTCTACTCTGAGCTCGAATTCCGAGAGTAACGAGGTAATTAATAGAGGAGTGGATTGGATTATATTTTAAATCGCATCATCCATGGCATTCTATAAGAAGACTCAAAGTCCAACTATAGTTAGATGTGACTTCCTCGAGTCCTGAAAAGGATCATCCCATTATACATGGTGCCCATACTTAAGGCATGAAACAGTAGTTTTTCATTAATTAAATCCATAGTTTAAAAAAAAAAATTATATGAGTATGTTGTGAATTGGTAAAAACACTGAATAATAAATAATAGAGACCTAGAAATAAAATAAACCGTAGCAAACAGATAAATCAGTCACTTTAAAATAAATAAATAAATACAATTATAATTTGGGCATTAAAATATATATTATAACAACATCTTATAAAAGTAGGAAAAATAGTATTACATTTAGGGTCAAAAGCACAGCCTGAAATCTTATGGCATATATTAAATTATTACTTTGAAAGGAAAGTAACTTATATTTATATATATAACAGTAGAAATTTTTTGTTAATGATAACTAGAAGTGGGAAAAAGCTAATAATAATGGAAGTAAAAAGTTCCGAAGAATCTTTAAGTAATAAAGATAGTGAAATAGAAATTATTTCAATTAGTGATGAACAAGGGTCTTTACAAGTCCTAATGTCTGAGGGGTCTGTAGAAGAACTTCACAAGTTCACATGACAGATCAAATATTACCCCAAACCCAAAAGGTAACTGAAGCTATAATAGTACAACCTCAAGGAAGTGATAATTATATGGCTCAATTGGTCCGAATGATGATGGAAATGAAAGCTGATGTAAATAATTTAAAAGCTGATATGAATAATATGGCAACCAAAGCTGATATAAATAATATAAAAGCTGATATGAATAATATAAAAGCTGATATGAATAATATAAAAGCTGATATGAATAATATAAATGCTGATATAAATAAAATGAATGCTGATATGAAGGGAGAAATGGCTAGAATGAATGATAATATGGTAACTAAAGTTGGTATGGATAATATGGAAGGGAAATTAAAAGAAGACATAATTTCTATAAAAGAAGAGTTAAAGAAAGATATTGATAATGTTAAGGAAAAGATGCAAGTAGAAATCAAAGTTGTTGAAAAGAAACAAACTGCCAATGAAGTAGAAAGACTTCATGATACAAAGGCATCAACAATATCAATGGCAATAAAATGCCAAAAATCCAAAACTTATTCTGAGCATGAGATATGTGAATATAATGATAGCATCCAGAACAAATCACTTTTAGTTCAAATGAATATTTCAGAAGAAAACTGTCATGACTATCATTTTATCATACAGCAGAGCAATGAAGTAGAAGATCATTGCAGCATTAATAAAGTACTTGAACCTGATCCAAAAATCTTAGAAAGAGAAGAGAATATGGATAAGGTAGAATATAAATTAAATTCAGAATCTCAGGAATTGAGAGAAGCACAATCAAATGATAATACTGAATGTCTACATAAATTAAGACTTCAGATTTATTGTATTAATCACAAGTTAAGTCATGAACTCAAGAAACTTGAGATGGCTCCACTATCTAAAGATATAATAGATGAATACAACAGTGAAATGTATTTTGAGTCATCCCATCATATTTATTTTTACTCCCAGAACAAAAGTAAAATATTTCATCAACAAGGTGTTGATAAATTGTATGACAACCATCTGATAATATCATTATCAATGATAATATTTAATGGAAAAGAAGGTTGTTTTAATAGAAAGTTTAATTTAGAAGATATGAATGAAGGCAATAGATTTAATTGTCTTAAGTGGAAATTATGGTGTATGAAGCATCACCGTAATCCTGAAGATGAACTAATTATAAAAAGTCTTCAGACAATAATAAAGATATTTATAATACAAGCTAAGAGACAGAAAGGTTCACAATTCCATAGATTGTGTAATACTTATGAAGGTTCCTTCATGTTCATTGAACATGTCAATGAAAGTGCTTAAAAAGTAAAGCACACATATAAGGAAGGACTTCATGGATTACGACTTTGGGATGTGACAATGGACTTTCAGTAATGATAAAATACATTAGGCTATTCTTTTAAGAGAATAAATGTATATATATATAAATAATTGAAGTTGATATTAATAATAATAAAATGCATCAAGTTAACCAAAGTGTAAAAAAAAATACTTACAGGTTTATTAAAGTACAGGTTATGGTTGGTTAAATTAGTAATAATGGTAGGTCAATTAAGCATCACGATAATGCAATCTGATGTTGATGCTACTTATAAAATGCAAGTCTATTATTATAATTTTGATATGGATATGTATAAATAAGACATTTATTTTATATAGCGTGATGTTTTTAAACTGTAAATACAATCAGCATTAAACCAATGCACATGCATTTTGTGGATATGTGTATATGGATATATAAAAAGATGGTGTAAAAGCTTATAAACAAGTTGTTAAAAAAAAAGGCCAATGAAAAAAATAAAAATGTGAAGACAACTTTACACAAATTCAAAATTGGGGATCAAGTTTTTATAAAAACACCTCATATGAGTAAACCCCAAGAGAGCAAATATCAAAAGTTTTACCATCAATATGAAGGACCTTATACTATCATAAACAAACAGGTCCCAATGCATTCTGGATAAATATAAAGGGAGACATTAAAGGCACTTACAATGCTAGAGCTTTAAAACCCTACTTTGGTCAAATGAATTAATAATATTTTACCACATTCTACTTATGTACAAAGTAAAATATAGAAAGAAAAGATCATTCAGAATAGGTAAGGTGAGAAAAAGTTTTCATTTAAAAGTATATAGGTATATATATATATATATATATACCTATATACTTTATAAATATATATATATATATATATATATATATATATATATATATATATATATGTATAAGGATGGATATAAGTCAAAAGAGACATTAATTTTCTTTGATGAGGGTATGTTAAGCAATTAAAATTAATTCTTAGGATACCTGAAAACTAAAACTGTTTTAAGAGGTAATCCATGCTGAATGATGGATGTTCTTATGTTTTGGATAGTTCTCAAAAAAATTCCATAAGTCTTAAAGAAAAGCAGGATGGAGAATACTAAACAAATATATGTGTCATCTATAAAAGAGGCACATAACAATAAATCCATTAACGAAAAATAAAAACGAGGAGAAAAAGAAAGAACCCTATATATATGAACCTCCTTGTCCTTCTAGTTAAACTGAATGATGTTTGGTATAGAGAAAAAGAAAAGGGTTAGAAAATAAAATAATAAGGGTTGATAAAAGCAAGAAAGAAAAACAAGCTCCACAACTTTATATTTAATGCATACATTGACACACATTAAGTGTCCAAATTTTAATGGTAAATATAAAAATTGAACCTTTTAAGGAAGGGGTACTGTGAGAGTACCATATGAGCCTCACCTAAAACAATTTGTGTTTCTTTGTGAATTTAACTGTGCCTATATCGAATCAACAGATATAAATAACTTACACCTATCTTAAGCTTTTCATGTATCAGCTATATATGTAAACTGGTCAGTATTAAAAGAATAATTCTAAAAATGAATAATTCTAATTTGTTTATACACATGCCTAAATAAATGTTTCTAACTAATAGTATTTTTTTTTATTAACTAGAACTTGACATTTGACAAAGCCTTAAGTCAACATTGCATTTTTATCAGTTGAAACAAAGGAAATAAACATTTGGGGTTCATTACAAATTGTATATTTTAAACAATAGAACATGAGCATGATTATGTGATATCCTTGCTGAAATTAATCCAGTATAAAAACGAACTAATATTGTTATAACAATAATCTTCTATTTAGTTATCAAGGCAAGAACTACGTCTGTAAATTTAAATGTGTTCGAATTTAGAACACATTTAAGAAAAAAAAAAGATTCAATATTTTAAAACCTGCTTCAAGTAATTAATTTACTGCCTTTTAATATTATAAAGACCTATAGAAAAATAATCAGTGAAATTAACAAGGTTATAAAAGTCATCAATGTCTTCGAAATGAGCTTTCAAAATATATATTTAAGAAGACAAAAATTTATAAAGATGTTCTTTGGCTAGATAATTTATGCCAGGGATTTCTGCTGATGTTTTAAACCTGAACATGTAAATTTATTCCTACTTAATCAATGCCTAAGATATAATCATTGTAATTCTCATTTAAAAAGCTGCCTTTAATATTGGAGTATTATATTGAAGAAGATGTTAAATATTTTACTATGCAAATATTTAAAGAATGAATATCTGGATTGCCTCTTCAAAGGATGATCAATGAACTTTATGTTTCAACATATTCATAGTCATTTTATTTCGTCTAAGGAGGGATATAAAACTGTTATTCTTTCTCATCTTGGATTACTTCATTGTGTATTTTAATAACCCTCAAACTTTATTTCCTTTGTGGATAATTATATTTACTTAGAAAAATTACTTTGTATATTAAAGTGGAGAACTGATAAGATGAACACTTTATTGTTTTTATTTATTTAATAAAATTTAGATGTTGATATTTTGATATATACTCTGATGAAAATGACAGCTGACAAAGGTAAAAGTTTTTTAAATTATTTCAATTTGGAAGTAAGTTTTATGATATTCCAAATTGAATCTTACCTGACAATTAAAATAATTTCTTTTTAAACATACATAACTAATATCAGGATACATTCTATTATTAATCTAGTGTGAATGGATGTTATCGTATATAGACATACAACACACATTGAATCATTTTAATGACATAATAGGTAGATTTATAATGTATCATGTATATTATTTATTATACACATGATTTTAAATTGTATATATGTAAATGATTACATTATTTTTTTTTGAATATTAAATAATTTATTCGTGTATATATATAAGCACAGATTATAATTCTAAATTTTAATGTTTTTATGTGATAATATTTTTGTTTTTTATTACGGATTAAAATGTGTTAAACTTGATTTTAAAATTAAAAAGGTCTCGTTTGTTTCTTTTATTTAGTCGTTTTATAAAACCAATAATTATAAATATACATACTCATGCATATATATGTTAAATCAACTTAATGATTTAATATTTATAAAGAAGTTATATATAGCTTATACTAAATTTATCATTACTATGGGATATTTGTGGAAATGCCTGAAGAGAGTCGATTGCAATTTCTACTCTGAGCTCGAATTCCGAGAGTAACGAGGTAATTAATAGAAGAGTGGATTGGATTATATTTTAAATCACATCATCCATGGCATTCTATAAGAAGACTCAAAGTCCGACTATAGTTAGATGCGACTTCCTTGAATCCTGAAAAGGATCGTCCCATTATAATATATATATATATATGAAAATAATAAATATATAGGCTAACTAAAGGAAAAATAAAAACATAATAAAAACACAGAATTACTTCTCTATAAAACTGCTTTAATATTTCAACCAGCAGAAAAACAGTCTGCTAGTTGAAATATTAAAGCAGTTTTATAGAGAAGTAATTCTGTGTTTTTATTATATATATAACAAAAAGTAAAATAATCCTCCAATTTTTTATATACCATTATATAAGTTCCAATGCAGAAAAATGCAAGAGATTCCATTATGCATTTAAAATGAATAGCTTCATAACCATTAATTAACTTATAGGACATTTTTCAATTATTAGAGTCGCTGAATGATGTTAGATCACATGAAAATGTATCAAAGTATCATTTATGTTTATTTATTATGGTTGGAGTGCTTTTGGTAGAAATAACTTGATAATAAAAGGAAATATGCCTATGGGTTTGAAAAGGAAGCTTTTTAACAAATGTGTTTTATCAGTTCTTACTTATAAATCTGAGACTTGGACACTTAATAGAAGAGTAATACAGAGACTTCAGACCAATCAAAGAAGTATGGAGAGATGTATGTTGGGAGTAACAAGAAGAAATCGAAAATGCAATATATGGATAAGAGAACAAACAGGTGCTACTGACCTCATTGAAAAAATTAAAAGATTGAAGTGGAGTTGGGCTGGAAATATTGCTAGAAGAGATGATATTAGATAGACAATTGAAATTTTAAACTGGATTCCAAGAGATTGTAAAAGACCCAGAAAGAGTCCACATGTGAAATAGATGGATGAAATAAAAAAAATGTGCAGGGGTGATGCGGAAAAGAGAAGCTAAAGATCAGACAAGATGGATTAAACTTGAAGAGACCTTCATCATGCAGTGGATTGATAATGGTTGATGATGATGATGGTTATGCAATCATTTACAAAACAAGTTAAACCATGTACTATATGAGTTGAGTAAAATAGCATTATGAATATTAATACAAAAACAATAAATTGTGTTTTAACTCCTATTCTTAATAAGGTGACAGTTCAAACAAGGATCAGAATCATAATCTGGATGACAAAATACTCATTTTAAAGAAACAATTTGGGCAGGATAATTTATCTAAATTAATCTTTTTTTAAAAAAAAACAACAAACAAACTAACAATAACACAAATGTCATCACATCTTCTACTTTCATTAATTTTAATTCAATTCTTTAATTAATATACATGTCAACAGCATTAAGACAATTATAGATAGCACTGTAATTAATATATACTAGTGAATTAATATATACTAGTGTAGAAATGCAAAATAAAAATTAAAAAAAAGGAAAAAAAGAATGAAATTAAATAAGTAGAAAGGTAATATATTAAATGGGATTAAATTTTTTTTAAAAAAAAATGGCTCTAGGGAATTGTTTAAATTCTAAATAAAAAATGTTATTATTTGCAGTCTTTATTATAAGTTCTGGTAAAATGAAATAAAGGGAAGAATTCAATTTTATTTAAAGTGGAAAACAACAACCATTTTATACACCCTACTTCAAACACTTTAGCAAAAAAATATTTTATACATATATAGACACACACTTGATATTATTTTGTTTGGTTTTAATTCCACTTGATTAATTTATTTTAGTTTTATTATGTTTTGCTAAATTTTATGTTTTATTGATTTTATTTTTATTGTATTATTAAAAAAGTTCTTTATTTCATTTTATTTATCATTAAATATCTGAGGAAGGCTACAGGATAGTTAAAACATCACATTTTGTATATATATATACAATAAAAAGATTTTTCTAAAAATATTTTTATTATGTAAAAATTGCATTTATAAACTATTTAAATGTGAATTAATTAATTTAGTACTTACTCTTATAAATATTTATAAACACAAATATCATCTCTGATTCCACATAAGTTTATATAGGATCTGTCTATCATGTATTTAGATTTATATAAAATGACCTGGTTTGAAGTTACTTTTCAGCATTAAAAATCATTCACTTAAATATTAAAATTGTAAAATAATTTTGCAACAAGCTTAATTCTTTAGTTTATTAGCATTTGAATATAATAATCTAATAATTCATTCTTGAGGTAAATCACTGTAGCTTTTACTACAGTTCTTAGGCACCTAATAATATCAAAAATACCCTCTTTTGTTTCTGGAAACTGCCAAGCTTTTAAATTTTACATGATTATAAAAATATCCAGTTTTTATCTCGTCTCTACAAAAAATGATATTATACTAATCATACAACTTTATTAATTAAATGTGGTGCAGTTTGGGAGTTCATAAGAACTCGGGACAACAGAAATATAAAAGCTAGCCCATGATTAATAGACTTGAATCGCATAGTCTACTACTCTATAACCAAACCCAATCATATGGGACATGTCACTTTAAAACTAGATGTCTTAAGTCAATTTGTACCCAAATAATATTGTAGCTGGTTCTATGTTAATACATTCAGCACTGAACATATTAAGTCATCACATGATCTTTGATTCCACTTTGCTATTAATTAGAAAATATTTTGATTGTCAATACTTTCATGCCATCTAGTGTAAGCTTTAATAATCAATAGTTGCCATGCTTAATATGCTTAGTAAGTTTTTATCCATTGCTCTACTGTCAATCATTAGGACATTCTTCTATTCTTACTTTTAGATCATCTAATGCAAAATTAAGTAAACATAGATGTCAGATGGTAATGCTTAATAAATCCTTATCCAATGCTGTATAGTCCAAATAAACTCTGGCTATTTTTTAGCTTGTGAAAGCCATAATCCAAAAACTAGCCAGGAGATATTTGGTTAGTATAGTATTAGATAGGGATTTATTAAACACTATCAGCTGACATCTATTGATTACTTAATCTTGCACAAGATGGCATAAAAATAACAAGAATAGAAAAATAACCTAATGATTGAGCCTATACCTGACTGGAGTTAAGGCAAGAACCAATATTTATGGAGATCTTTGAGTTTAAATAATTCTTAAATCATTTGTAACAGAAAATAATTTCAAAATTATCAACTTATACCACCACTAAACAATTAAAATGGCATTTGGGGCAATGGTCCAGTGATCGTGAGTTGAAAAATCTTCCCTCTACCATTACATAAAACAAATAGGTATTAAGAATTAAAAAATATTCAGTAATGAACTTATGTTTAAATCATCTCTTTTTTATATATTTTCATTAAGTTAACATAATAGGGGATTTCAACTCACCTTTCAAACTTCCTCCAGCTTTCCAACCTATCTTTTATAACTGATAAACATGACCACACACATGTAAAAAAGAAAATATGTCTTTCATGCTGAACCAGCACTTATCAGTTGGTTCACATCATCATCTCCCATATATATATATATAATCAGCGCTTGGTTTATATTAAAATAGAAAATCTTCAAACTTTAATAGATAGGCTTCAATGTACTCCACCATGCAACTTTTTAGCCTTCCATATCATTAGAAATTTAATGATGGAATGCCCAAAGTGTGTGGTCATGTGTATGAGTTGTATGAGGCAAACTGGATAGCTGAAGGGAGATTGAAAGTCTGGGTTCAAATTTCCTGTAATTATATCTAAGTTTGTGGGATATTAAGTATACCTGTATTAAAATAATAAGTTGAAAGAAATAAAAGAATTTTTTTAAGCATTTTTTCCACATGCACTTGATTGTTTAGCTATCTGAGCACAACTGCTACATTCAGTGATAAAAGTAAGATTTTTTTTTCACTTCACTTAGGTAATGATCAATCAATGAACATGTATTTTTGTGTCAATCACAGTAACACAGTGCTAAAATGGAGAATCCATGAACTGCAAAATAATATTTGGACAATGAACTAAGATTTAACTGGCTAATGTTATTATTCCAAACATAGATCTACCATAACATAATTTATTAATTAAAGTATACATGTTATTATATGATATCATTATCAACTATTATTGCACACAACCCCATCATCACCCATTATCAATCCACTGCAGGATGAAGGTCTCTCCAAGTTCAATCCATCTATGATTTTTAGCTTCTCTTCTCAACATCACCCCTGCTCTCTTTCTTATTCCATCCATCCGTCTCACATGTTGTCTTTTTCTGGGTCTTTTACAGTCTCTTGGAATTCAGTTTCAAATTTCAACTGTCCTTCTATTATCATCTCTTTCAACAATATGTTCAGCCCAATTTCACTTCAGTCTTTTAATTTTTTCAATGAGATCAGTAACACCTGTTTGTTCTCTTATTCATATATTGTGTTTTTGATCACTTTTTGTTACTCTCAACATGTATCTTTTCATATTTTTTTGAGTGGTCTGAAGTCTCTGTGTTGCTCTTCTATAAGTAAGAACTGATAAAACACATTTATTAAAAACCTTTCTTTTCAAACCCATAGGCATATTTCCTTTTAGTATCAAATTATTTCTGCCAAAAAACACTCCAATCAAGTTTAATTCTATGATTAATTTCCTCCATGATGCTTCCATCTGTATTAATAATCTAACCAAGGTATTTGCAGTTGTTAACTTCTTTTAATTCATCATAATCAATCTTTATTTTAATATTTTGAGAAAATTCAATTAAACATTACTTTAGTCTATTTAATATTTATCTTCAGTCCTACTTTCATACTTTCATTTGATAACTCCTGCAACTTTAAAACATTATTTGCAAAAACAAATACATTATCTGCAAAATCTAATTCTTCAAGTCAAGCGTTGGTGATCGAGAGGTCAGCACAATTGCCTTACAAGCAGTTATTCCAGGTTAGTGAGTTTGCTTCTTGGCCGATGCTATGACACATGAAGAAAAAAAATCTAATTCTTTTATTTGTGCAACACTAAATAATACTGACATTTTTTATGATAAAAACACTACTTTAAATTGTAATGATTTTATATAAAACTATTTAAATTCAAAAAATAAATACATATAACATGTATATTAAAAAAAGCCTGTTTAATATTTTAACAATGTAGCATACTGCTCATGCTTTTGACTAATTGGTAGAAAAGTTTAAAAAGATTGGAAAATTATTTTAAGCAACATTTAATCTGAATTAAAACTAATTTATATGCATCATTTAAAACCAATCATTGATAATAATAATAATAATAATAATAATAATAATAATAATAATAATAATAATAATAATAATAATAATAATGAATAATAATAATAATAATAATAATAATAATAATAATAATAATAATAATAATAATAATAATAATAATAATAATAATAATAATAATAATAATGATGATGATGATGATGATGATGATGATGATGATGATGAGAAAAAGAAAAAGGGAGATGAAGAAAGAAAGAAAAAGGAGGATGAGGAGAAGAAGAAAGAGAAGAAAAACAATAGCACAACAACAATGTTCGATTCAATTAATTTATTTCAGTACTAAACAGCAGCACATAGCCAATTAACATTTGCGTACTAAAAAATTAAAAAAAGATGATAAATATAAAGCATATACCATAATAAAAGAAAGTAACAAACAAAAAAGTAAAAAAAAATAGATATATAACTGAATAAAATAAATTAAAATTAATCAACCATGATATTTGAATAATATTACAAAATTGCTTATAATCGAAATTAAAATGATTAGTATTACTAAAAATCTGATTGTATAGAAGGGGTAGAATAAAGAGAGAATTTAAGGACATTGAAATGGCAAGTTTGAGTATAGCAGACAGAAACAAATGGAATATCATGCTCATAAGACCTAAATATATTAGTTAAAATTCTATCAGATAGAATAGCTTGTTGATTAATGATTTTATAATGATATTTGAGATTTCCCTGTTTCCATCTAGAAGAAAGGTAAAGACCTATCCAGAAAACATATTTGGAGAACTTATTAGACACTGTAATAAATTACATCATAGTTTATGAAGAACCAATGGCAAAAATAATTTTGTATCATCACTGAAATGATAAACATGTTTAACGATGGCACCCATGATTTTAAAAGCTTTGCCAATGATCATTTCTAATTAAAAAGATAAGATCTATTACTAGAAAACAAAACTCCCAGATATTTTTGGAATTGAAGAGAATTAATTTTGTGAGAATTAAATAAAAATTTAAAACTTTAGATTTTTTAGAAAATGAAACAAGAGAACGTGTAGTAAAATTAACTGACATATTTAGATCATACCAAGCAGTAAATTTATGAATATCTTTCTGAAGCAGAATGCAGTCAATCACTGATGTAATTCTTCTAAAGATTTTACAGTCATCAGCATAGCACAAAAGATAATATTTTAGGCCATCTTTGACATTATGAATATAAATATTAATATGCATGAGTGCAAAAATTCTAGCCCGAGGAACATCTAAATTGCATTCAAAATGAAATGAAATATTATTATTGAATTTGATATATATATATTGTATGACTACAAAGTAAAGAATGAAACAAATAAATAAGTTAAGTACAAAATCCATTTTATGCAATTCGTTAAGGGTAATGATATGGCCTATTTTATTAAAGGATTTTACTAAATCAAGATAAATAACTTGAAATCTCTGCTGATCTCAATCGCATTTGCCATATGGTCATGTTGTGAAGAAATGAGTTTATTAACACCTGAAATATTTTTATTATAAACATACCTCTCAATAATTTGAGTAATAATATGTAAAACGGAAATAGATATATATTTATTAACACAATCATTGGAACCATTTTTAAAAATTGGAATCATTTTGGTGCATTTAAGAACATTAGAAAAAACGAGTTAATTGATAAATTCAAAATAAAGGCAAGAGATGATGCAATAAATTCAACTATATCTGTACATGATGGGTCAGATTGACCTTAGGTCAACATGGGTGTGACAAGAATCCTGGCCTTAGGGTGGCATTTGAGCATTCCATCATCAGATTTTCACGTGGATGAATGATTGAAGAGTTTGAGTGTGGAGTAGATTGAAGGCTGTCCATTAAAGTATGAGATTTGGCTATCTTAATATATATCTGAGCACTTATAGCATATATGCATAGAGATGATAATCTGGACCAACTGATGATTGCTGGTTTAGCATGAAATACCTATATTGGTGATTATTTATCTTTTCAACATATATGTGTTCAATTGTATCAGTGTCATGAGATAGTGTGGAGAGTGGTGGTTCATGTGAAAGTCCGTGCTCATATACCCTATATATTATACCTTTATATATAAAGAAAGGAATATTATCATATTCTAAAGTAGAATGAGTTTTAAGTCACCTGATGGCTACAATAACATCTTCCATATAGATGTGATCAATCATGCCATGAACAATAGGTGAATTGCAAGATAATGTAATTTTTGAAGAAATTCTGTGAAAAATATAAGTCAACAAAAAGTTTGGAAAAATTATCTGCATTTAATGTGGAACTATGAATAGTTTGAACTCTTTTCTTAACCAAGCCGGAGTTATTACTAAAATCTCCAAATTCCTTAGGATTAAAAGAAATATTAAATTCAATTTTTTAAATATAATTTTGTAAATCTTTTTTGTAAACTTGTTTAGCAAATCTTATAAAATTAATGAAATTATTATAAAAAAAGGTATTCAGTAGTTTAAAATAGAGTTTGTGATGGTAAGATTTCATTTAATTATCTTAATGAGAGTGTATGAAAACCAAGTGGAAAAATCCTTATGGAAAGATAATTTATTGGGAACATATAAATCAATAAAACTATTAAGAATCTGCAAGTAATAATAATAATAATAGTGATGATTATGATGATGATTATGAGGTTTGTGCATAAAATCTCTATCTAATGCCTACTCATCCAATATCTCCAGACTTGTTTCTAGCTTGTGGCTTTCATCAGTGAGGCATTACTGTATAGAGAGTTTTGATTCTGTGTAAATAACTTATGTAAGCATAAATAATGGTGATCATGTAATGTTTAGTGGTTTAATATCAATCCTGCTCATTAGAATTATTTTGATTGCTGTTATTAAAAAACCAAATACCTAAAAAAGTATGGATGCTGAACTGAGTTCAGATCTATATGACTAATGAACTTGAATTGAATCATTAAAAGTGGCTGCTGGAGGGTTGCAGTGCTTTCAGATCCCAGGCTCCTCACTGATGAAAGTCACAAGCTAAAAACTAGTCTGGGGATATTGAATGAGAAGGCACTAGTTATACACAATCCTTCTTGCACCCATTGATTACTCTGGCTTGCACTGAGTTGGGTTATTGTATGGATAATTTCGCATCTGTGAAAACAGCTTGAGTAAACATAAAAAATGGTGATCATGTGATGTTTAGTGGAATAGTAATAATGATGATGATAGTGATGAGTGAATGACTTTCTGCTTAAGAGCTCATAAGATGTTCCTGCACAGGAATTAATATCCTTGGAATCATTCCATGACTCTATTGGCTTTCAATTTCAGGGGTTTCCAATTTATCACTACACTGAAGTATACATAACTATTGGGGGTGAAAAACATCTTTTCAAAAAAAAAAGATTTAAAATCTTCAGAACAATTAATAAGATAACCATATAAAGAAGAACTAAGAATGAAGACGATTAGTCATAAATTCCATAAAAATGAAAACAAAATAAGAAATAGCCTTCATAAAAATTTATGAGGTTAATAGGTTGGTTAGCTTGTCTAAGCTAAAGATCGGAGTGGAAAATGCTTAACTCAATACTTGAGTGACTGATATATGATAGCAATATTAAACTGACTTATATAATAGATGTCTAAGTAAGTTATATGATCTAACTTAATGTGGATGAAAATAAAGAGAATGGTATGTATGGATGTAAAATTATAAGATTGGTTTCAATTTTTATTATGTTCATAAACTTGTCTATTTTGGGGGGGTATAAGACTCCATAGTTTATTTTTTGCTTTATGATTTTTGGTATATATATTGTAAAAAAAATAATTAGAAAATTTGTTATAAAAGAATCTTAAAATATTTAAAAAAAATAATTAATTAGATTATGGAGAAATAAATAAAGTATAAGGTAAATAATGGATGTGTGGAAACTAAAAAATAAATATATAAACGGAATCTAAACTAATCCTGATATTTTTTAAGAACTAAAACCATGAATTAATTATGATCAGTAAAACTGAAAAGAACAATTAGAAAATATATATATGCAGGACGAGCAGAAGCAATTGTAAGCGATCTCACTCTCATTGCTATGTGGTAAAAACTTTTTGTATTAATAATCAGATGCAAACAAAGTTCTAAAATTGTATGGTGTAATTCTCTGATCTGACTTACTTATGGGAAGCCAAAAACCATGTAAGCATCAAACATAGTTATAAGAAGCCCTCATAGTCCATAATATTAAAGCTATATATATACTTCAGTCAATTTGTATTTAAATCCTTTAAAATCATGTTAGAGGAAAATTTTTAATTTGATTTTTATTAAAGGCTTATGAGAATAAAAAATTATTTTATCAAATTTACTAAAGGCACTTGTATGTGTATGTAGAAAAAGTTAGCTGAGATTCTAAAAAAATCTGATAAAAAACAGGTAGTTTAAATCCAGCTAATTAAAATTTCTGAACATTATTATTTTATAAAATTTATAAAGGCGGATTAGTTATAGGGCACAAATATATTTATGTTTGTTATTGAAACCTTATCTAATTAATGAAAAATAAGATATTTGCTTTGTATTATATATGCACAATAATGTTTTTTTTTTTTTTTAATATTTGGTTTGGTGTTAAAAAGGTGTTAATTGATGCCTAATTACTGCAAGGAATGCATTGGGTAAAAGGAATTAGAATTGGGAAATATTTTCATAATTAGTAAACAAGTACAAGATTAAATTGTAATTAATCTGATCAAAATTGTTATCAGCAATATATATATGAATTTTTGAAAAGAAAAAAGGATTGAGTCGTGATTAGAAACAGAAGTAAATGGATTTATATATATGAACTAACTAAAGGAAAAATAAAAGCATAATAAAAACACAGAATTATTTCTTTATAAAACTGCTTTAATATTTCAACCAGCAGACTGGTTTTCATCAGAAAGCAAAATGGTTGTTTCCAGAATTTAAGATTGACTTAAATTCTGGAAATAGCCATTTTACTTTCTGATAAAAACTAGTCTGCTGGTTGAAATATTAAAGCAGTTTTATAGAGAAGTAATTCTGTGATTATATATATATATATAAATCTGGGTGACTTTTATAAAAGTTGCATTACCTCGCCAAATATAAAATGGCATTGTCAAGCATTGGTGGCCTAGCGGTTAGCATATCTGCCTTCCAAGCAGCTGGCCTGGATTCACTTTTTAGTCAATGCATTTGACATATGGGATATATATATATATATATTGAAACAGGGCTGAGTTCGATCCCTGTTTCAAAAAGTAAACTTGACTATATATGCGTCAATATAGCCCGATTAATTAAATGTATTTCTTTTTCATATTTATATTTTTTTAGTATATAAATTTATAATTCTAAATAGGGATTTAAAAAGGTTAAAATAAACAGAAAAGGGGGGGGGTATGTGTGCTGGGTTTTTTTTTGTTGTGAAAACGCATGTATATATTTTTCTAGATAGAATAATATATATATATGGTATAAATGCAGTTATGGAAATATACTTTATTTTTCAAGATGGAAACTTTTCAATTTCATTTTGGAAAAGTTAAATGGAAAAAAGATATCAAAAATAACTTGATCGATATCTAAGGAATTTAATTAGTGAGATTTAAGTTTAGATTCAAAAGAATTTCGATGAAAACAAAAGAAGAACAAAATTAGATTCGGAGGTGCAAAAAGTTTTTGTTCAAAAATAATTTAGATTTTTGAGCGGCAGAACTTTCTAAAAAGAATTCATTCTATTGCTGATTTTTGTAGAGAGTGCTGTAAAGGGGAGTTGTTTAGAATCATCGGGCAAAAGAACGTGCAAGTGGGCTTTAGAGTCATAAGTGTGAGAGGCTTTTACAATCCTGCCCCCGAAGTCACTGAAGTTGCTGCCATGTATGCAAATATTGTAAATAGAAACCAGTCACTCCGATGCCAAGATCAAGCTCCAACAATAGTAGCAGGTCGAAAATCAATAAAACAGATCAAATCACCAAAATCACCTACATCGAATGCAATACACATTGGAAAGAAGTATTTTAGCTTTAGTTTTCCATGAGGAAGAAAGAAAAAGGTAATGTGCACATTTACCACCTATATTCGTCTAATAGTTCAAATGTTAGTGTGTTTTCAACTACACATAATAAAATGTCCGCATGAACGTTATTTATTAACTCTTCTGAACTTTAAAATTTTTTTTTTTTACTGTGGATCCGGATAAATCTGATATTGTTTTCCCTTATATTTATATTTTCTATTGAATTTTATACAGTTCTATGCAGTGTATGTGTATGCATGTGTTTATCACCATTTTGAGCACAAAACAAAAAGGGTCATATAAATAATATAGAAATTAAAAGTTATAAGATTAAAGTAAAATGAAACTTACATATATTTGTGTTATTTCTTTGATTTTGAGTTAGTTAGATTATTAGATTTAAAAATTAATATAATGGATTGGATTGAAGAGTGTCTCATATAATATAATCCCCTGTATATTCCGACAATTAAATAATTACCCACCCTGAGTAGAGCTAGTCAATGGCACTTCCATATTGTATTCCTGCTCTCCCAATATAATTTTTATAGTAATATAAGATTGGCACTTGAGGTCATAAATTGATGCTCATAAATATGCTGGGCAATAAATGGAATAATTTTCGAAATACCTTTAAGAATAAATATATATATTTTTAACACATATGCATATACGTGTATCGTTATATACATACACACAATCTTACAAATGGTTTTATATATGTGTAAGTTATATATGGAAAACAGCACATCACGTTACAATATATATATATGGCATTATTGTTTTTCATGAAACATTTTTCAAACTGTTCAGGTGAGAGAAATTCTTGAAGATTGTCAACAAATGTTTTAAGAAGTCATTAACTATTTGGCTACTAGAAGCCCATATTATATTAACCAGTGACTAGAAGCTTGTGTCTGCTTCCTGTTTTCCATCTCTGGGGAGCATAAGTTTGGAATTATGATAGAGTTGGTGAATTGCTAGGCATGTACCTGTGCCAATATTCCTGGCTTCATAAGTAATTCAGCATGCTGATATGCTATGCTACCATTTCAGAAATAAAAATCCACATAGGCAATTGTGCTACCTTCAGTCATGTTCTATTCTGAAAAGACAGTATGTTTCCAATTAATTTTAATATCTGAAAGAAGAACTACCCAGGACCATGTAAATTCAATCATAAATATGCAATATTATATCTACATGCTGTTTTTTATACTTTTCCATGTTTATCTTAAAGTCCTTCATGAATTTAATAATTACAGAAACATTGAAATCTAGCCATGATTGAGATTCTAAAATTTTATACTGGTAAAACAATTCATATGTATTTGATGTTTCTCTTTTACTTGTATTATTTTTTTATTTTATTTTGTTACTTTGTTTTAATATTTTACTTTTGTATTATAAATTAACCTATATTGTTAAGAATGACTGAATAGATTGTGAATTGCGGTCATTTTTAAAGATTACATATATGCTAGATTTATTATTTGAGAATCAGGTGATGGAAAGCTATTTTGTAAACACATTTTCATTTCTTAATAACATATTTCTCCTTCCTCATCCATTAAAAAAGAAAGCTAATTAAGTAAAAAGCAAAGACATTTTATCCCTTGTCCCTCATTTGGCTCAAAGATTTTGTTTTCCCTAAAAGTAATGTCATTTCTGCAATTATAAAATTAGTTTTTTTTATATAAACAAATATAAAAATCAGTTGAGTTAATTTTAAAAATAATGTTAAAATAATGGTTCATTTATATATTTTTGAAGGGGCAAACATATATTTCATTTGATTTATGTTAGCTGAGATAAGTTAAGGTCATCTTTCATAAATGTTTTATTATAATTATATATATAAATCACAGACCTCTTGAACTCTTGTATAATGTATTTCTTCATATGTGTGTGTAAGATC
Source organism: Epiperipatus broadwayi (assembly GCA_028023455.1). Taxonomy (NCBI): domain Eukaryota; kingdom Metazoa; phylum Onychophora; class Udeonychophora; order Euonychophora; family Peripatidae; genus Epiperipatus; species Epiperipatus broadwayi. Next base: position 3,137,816 of record JAQFVV010000090.1, on the reverse strand, counting down.
TGTAGGGTGGAGCTTCATTTAAGCAGGTATTATTGGTATCTTTTACAATTTTTATTTACTTTGGATGAATCATTTAGACCTTAATTTAGGCAAGTAAAGTAATATATGAGTGCTTGTTCAAATTTATAATGTGGCTTTCTATGCTTATTGTTGTTGTTCTTTGAATTTCCAAGCTTTCATTATGAATAATTTCTTATTGATCACTCTTTCACTGTATAAATTGTGTTGCTAAGGTATTTATATATATATATATATATATATATATATATATATATATATATATATATATATATATATATATATATATATATATATATATATATATATATATATATATATTGATTCATTTGTATTTTTGTTTCTAAAGCAAATGTTCATTCCTATTTTGGGGAATATTATTTTACCAGGTATTCTTTGGATATGACCATTGCTGGGATAGTTTTATCTCTTTTATTTTCACACCCAGAGAAATTTCTTTATTTGTATTATTATCAATGCAAATGCTCATTCCTGCTTGGTAGTAATAAGTTCATTAATGGTTGTAGGAGCAGATGTTCATTCTTGCTTCTTATGATCCTCTGAACTGATAAAATTTCTGAATAGGGCTTCATCAAGGTGATCATATCTCATCTCTGTTTTATTATCATATATACTCTTCTGTTTTTGATAATTTAGCACCACCCTCTGTATCTTTTAATGTATTTTAAAGCCTGATATTGCAAGCTTGTAGCTAGTTATAATTCTAACTCAGTTGTGGTCATTTATTAATAATTATGATTTTAATTTAGTTAAGCAAATATTTCTATCTTAACCCTGCTTGATTATTCGTTAATTATAAAGTTAAACCATCATAGAATATCCACCTTGGAGATTATTAAGACATAAAACCTATAGTCTCTCCATTTTATGTAAATAGTAATAATGAACTTTTCAGTCACTAATTATTTTTTTTGGCAACAAACTCAATATAATCTTTAAATCTGGCCATTTAAACTTTGAATCCATTTGGATTCATTTTTTTTTGTTATTGCCATTAATAAATTTATCGATATACACATAACCTCTTGCATTTATGTCTTGTTTACCACAATTAGTTTTTGTATCATTTAAAAGGTCTCATATCTCCTTGACTTTGGCAAGATAAAAGAAAAATGGCATAATATGCTAAAAGTCATTGATCTCAACGGTAATGCTTAATCTAATCATGACAGAATGCAATCTAGAAAAATCCCTTAATTGAAGAACAGAATCCATATATAGATTAGCACTAAGTATCTTCACAAAACTTCTACCACAAGTCTTAACCAGGAACTTTTTATAGGCATTTTCTGTCATTGCTTTTGGCTGTCAATAAAAATTTGCAAAAAATATAATAATAATGTTTTGTTCTATCAATAGGTTTTTTTATTTGCAGGAAAAGAAATAAAAAGTAACTCTAAACATTTAAAATGGGTAAAATTATGTTTTGATGTCTTTTAATGTCAATATATTTTGTTTAGACAGGTAATTAAAATTATGATGAAATATTAGACTTAGGCATTTTCAAATAAATATGTGGATGTCTTTATATAAATGTAAATCATAGCCAACTTGTTAGCTGAATAAATAATTCTTCAAAAATATTATTAAAATAATTGATGCTAATTAAATATGTCACAATAAAAATTATATTCACATTTTTGACTCTGGAGATCTTGGGTGCCAAGACTTTTGATAGTATGAATTAAATATTTGTGCCATGAATTTATATCTTTGCCTGATTTATCTAAAAAATGGTTGTAAATTTATATTTAAAGTTTAAGGATTCTGCAAAAACAAATCCATGTTTTAATTAATGTGGCAGTGCTACCTGCAATTTATCATGTTTGGAATTTTAGTTGAGGAAGAATCATACACTCAAGTATAGTTTATCATATAAGCACTGTGATAGGACAGAAGTCGTAATATCTCTACCGATTATGTGCTAAAATATTTTTGAAATGAAATATAGAAGAACAACACAGAGATTTTAGACCACTCATAGATGTATTGAGAGATGCATGTTATGAGTAACAAGAAGAAATGGATATACATGGATAAGAGAACAAACAAGTGTTACTGACATCATTTGAAATAATTAAAATACTAAAATGGAGTTGGGGTGTGAGTATTTTTAGAAGATATGACAATAAATGGACAGTTGAAATTGGAAACTGGATTCCAAGAGATTGTAAAAGATTCAGAAAGAGACCACATGTGAGATGGGTGGATGAAATAAGGAAGTGTGCTGGGGTGAAGTGGAGAAGAGATTCTAGAGATCGAAGATCAGTTGAACATGGAGAGATTTTCATGCTGCAATCAATCCATAATGATTGAAAATGATATTGATGATAAACGTGAAGCGATTTAGTCATGATGAACATATAATATCACATTAGAACATAACAGATTTTTAATAGAGTGAACACTAAAGATCACTAAGTTTATTTTATCAACCCATTATTCTGTTCTTGAGATTAGAATTCATAACTAGATTTCTTCAATATTATTACCAATTCTACATTGGATTTGTGAAGTTTTATTCTTTTTGATTTTTAATTCTATTAAGCTTAAATGATTCTATTAACACTTTCACCTTTTCTTCACTAAATCTTTTAAATACAACAACAATAACTCTAGCTCGAATGGTCAATGAGATTTTATTATTTATTTGCGTCTATTTTCATCAATTCGAAATTGAAGAAAAATTAGTCACAAGCAATCTTCTCTAGACTAAAGCAATTGATCAACCACAGCAACTGTGAGAGATATCTAATACTTAATTAATTAGTCAAAACTTCAGAGATATCCTCATTATTATTATTAATGCTTATTCCATCAACAGTCAAACAATTTTTATAAAGAATTATTTTTATAAGGGCTACATAGTTGAAATGCATATTTTGCTTATTCTCTTTGAGAAATTATTACAAAATACTATTGCAATGTTGACCATTTTATAACTTCAGGATAAATTGGCACAAAATTTATATACCCATAAACACACTCATATGCTTTCAAGTTTTTTCGTTTCTACCATGTCATTATCATCCACCCATGTGAAAAGTAGTCTGAACAAAGACTCTCAGATACATGCCCTTTTCAAATAACGTCATTTTTTAGGTGAGCAGAAATATGAAATAGCTGAAGTTCGCACCCATGTTGACCGTCTGAATATTTTATTGCAAGAAAACAAATTCTAATGAAAACTTTTTATGATTTACAACAGTAATAGTTATTTTTATATACTATAATGTATTCACCACTTTTTTGATTATTCACTTTGCCCAGTATTAACTCTACTTTATAAGCAAAACAAATAGATACCATGTGGTTTAGACATTGAGGCTATTTGATATATATATATATATATTGTGTACCCCCATACGTCTGTTAGAGTTTGTTAAATTTTTTTTCGTTTAATGTTTACTGCTTGATTTTATTTAGAATATATTTTTTATGTTTATTTGTTATTCAGTTTAGATTTGAAAGTAGAATTTTTTCACACCTGAAACAATTTTAAATGTTGATTAATAATTATGCATATGTAAGGACAGACTATTAGTACGCAGGTCAAATAATTAAAATTCAATTTTGAATTTGCGTTATATCATCTATTATATTTTATTTAAGTCAATTTACTATTCATGAAAAAAAAAAAAAACGTTCTTAAATTCTCATATATATATTGAAATGAGAATTTCATATATATTAGAAATTAATTTTCTTTCCTTTTTGATAACAAAATTTATCAATTTATTAAAAGTTTATTGAAGCAAACTCGATTAAAAATTTATTAAAAAAATTACTGAGAAAAATGTTTAGTTAGAATTTAGATTTTGTTGTTATTATTGTTACACAGTTCAACATTTATTTCATATTAATATATAGAGTATGTTTACGCAATCTTTTTTAAAGTATATTGTTAATTTTATGATGTATTATTATTTTTAACTTATTAAAAGAAAATGTTAAAACCGTAGCAATTTCATATTACATATCTCATACTAAATTATTGCTATGTTATTCAAATCTCACTTTGATTCGCTAATTTAACATATGTAGAGGAATTCTATATATTGCTTACTCTATAAATTAAATTATGTAAATTTACTTTTTTGATTAAATGTTTTATTTAAAATCTTTTTTCAGTATTTAACAACAATCGATAGGAAAGTTATATTTGAATTAAAAAATAAACACACTTTTTGTAGTGTGTTTTAGATAAAATTTGCCTGAATAAATAAGTTGTTGTGTGTAAGTGTTGTAGTAAAAATATTAAGCACAAGTAGAATATAAATCAATTTAAGAATAAAAATATTATATATACTGTATATATTTTAAAATGCTTTTATTTAATTTCAGGACAAATGCACTAAAAACAAAAAAAAAGATAAATAAGTTTTCTTGGTCTTCAATTGTGGTTGTTATATGTAACTTTAATTAAACACATGGCCCATCTATAAATTAGTACAAGCAATTCAGTTTGTGATCAAACTAAATATTCTATTCTGACTTAACTCTATAACTTGCCTTCTTTCCTTTAAAAAGGCCAAGCCAAGGATAGATTGCCTTCAGACCAGGCCTCCAAATCGTTTATGAAATTAGTTGCAATGAAAATTCAAAGCTGTCTACTATGATGAATCACAGGAAAGAATTGTGCCACTAGATTGGTACAATATCGTTATATATATATATATATATATATATATATATGGGTAAGAGTATATATATATATATATATATATATATATACTCTTACACACAAAAAATCCCAATGTAAAATCAATGTTTTTTGAGCACCATTTGAATTCTGGCCATGATTTTGATCCATGGAATATCAAAATAGTTTGTGCTGAGTAAAAGAAATGTTAAAGGAGGTTTAGTTTATCATTAATAACATCCATATGATACTCTTGCATAGCCTTGTCCTAGGTTTGTCCTTCAGTTGTAGAGGGCTCAAAGGAAGAAAGGGAAATGTTTAACTGAATAACAGCATGGAAAAAAAATTAATTACTCTCATTATAGCTCTATAAATTAAACATGCCTTACCCAGGAAAAAAAAATGACTAGCTAACCATGGGCTGTTTATGTAAATGATGTATTTATATATCAACAAGTAAATTACATATTTACATATTAGCCCACAAATATCAAGATCATGATTTCTTTAATACCAAATGGTCTGACAAACTTTAGTGTTATGATTATGACCCCCCACCCCCCAGGTTGAAAGCAATGCTAAGCAAATTATTTAATTGTCTAACAGAATATAATCTTTTCTCGTATAAGCTCACATTATTCATAGAATTATTCTTTCTTAAATTAATTTATTTCTGGATGCCCATGTTTTTATTTAAAGTTACAAGTGACAAGAAAATAATGGTCCAAGAAAATAAATGCTTTTTGGTGCATTAGTATTCAAATTAAATAAAAGCATTTATATATATATATATATATGTGTGTGTGTGTGTTAAAACAAAGATTTGCATGGGTTAAATATATAAAATACATATTTTGCGGGTTCATCCGTGTTAAAAAACTTTTAATATTAATATACTGATGTTTCGACTTGGTCACACAAGTCATCCACAGAGTTATAAAAGGTAGAAAGATGGTTGTAGAGGCGCTAAAATCACTGATTTGAATAAAACAGTAAAATTCCACCAATAACATAAATGTTAAATTTAGGAATTTTTTTTTTTTTTTTTAAAAAAAAAATTTCAAATAGGAGGCAGTTTGCATGTATCATCTCACTTATTGATACAATCTGGCCTTTTAAGTATCTCAATGGCTTCTCTAATTTTGCACTGGTAGAGATTATCACATCTGCATATGATCCTGGTACTAAAAAAATCAATTTTATGATCTGAATATATAGTATGGAGTGAGAGTGCTGATGATGATTTAACTGCATTAGCATGCTCATCTCTCCTAACACTGATGCGACAATTACTCATACCTATGTAATGAAACTTTACAATTTTTACATGAGATTTGATAGACACCATGAGATTCAAGAGGGATTGAATCCTTAGTCTTAGTTATTGTATTGCTGATATTTTGATGAGCAGAAAATGCTGTATCTATATTCTAGCATTTTAATATACATCCAATTCTGTCTGTAGTTCCTTTTACATATGGAACACAAATCCTAATAGCTGATTTATCATCTTTTTGTTTCCTATTTTGTCTATTTTGGGCTTGAAATAAGGCTTTTTTTTTATAAATATGATTTATTTCTTCTTTTAGATGTGTCTCATCTGAAAGGTTAATTGCTCTATTTAAAAGAGTTTGGCTACAGAAACTATCTGAGTTGAGTGGTGATGATAATGGAAATGTAAATATCTGTCTGTGTGTGTATCCTTTCTGTAAATAGAAAAACAAACTATTTGGTGTTCTGGTGACTAGAACATCAAGAAAAGGGAGTTTTCCATCAGACTCTGTCTCCATTGTAAATTTAATATGAGGATGCATATTATTTAAATGTAAGAAAAAATCATCTAATTTATTTTTTCCATGTTGCCATATGACAAAAGTGTCATCTATGTATCTGAGCCAAATGAGAGGTTTTAAAGATGATGATTCTAAAGCACGAGTTTCTATATATTCCATGAATAAATCAGCTATTACTCCTGAGATAGGTGAGCCCATACGAGTACCAAAAACTTGTCTGTAATACTGTCCATTGTATACAAAATACTATACTATAGATTCTGGTCATAAAATTGATTTTTCTAGTACCAGGATCATATCCAGATGTGATAATCTCTACCAGTGAAAAATTAGAGAAGCCATCGAGATACTTAAAAGGCCAGATTGTATCAATAAGCGATATGATACATGCAAACTTCCTCCTATTTGGAAAGATTTTTTTAAAAAATATTCCTAAATTTAACATTTTTGGTATTGGTGGTATTTTTACATTTTATTCAAATCAGTGATTGTAGCGCCTCTACAACCATCTTTCTACCTTTTATAACTCTATGGATGATTTGTGTGACCAAGTCGAAATGTCAGTATATTAATATTAAAAGTTTTTTAACACAGATGAACCCGCAAAATATGTATTTTATATATATTGTAGGAGTATATATATACTCATACATACATGTAATCAATATGTATAGATTATATTTACATTATTATTATACTTATGAAAATAAATATATAACTTGTTAAGTTACTATTTTTCATTCTTTAAAATGAAAAATGACATTGTTGACAAAAGACTGTTGACAAGGTGATAAATGACCTCTGGGTTCACAGTTTATCGAATTAAAGGAAGTGAAATTAACTTAGTGTTTTAATATCTAATTGTTATTGCAACAATGAGAATGCATATGCTTCAGCGAGCTGATGGAGCGAGACATGATATATTAATTCTATTCTTGTTGTTAGAAGAATAAGGATTCTATTTTTATTAGCTATATTCTTCATAAAAACTTCTACTATGTTTGATTTCAAAGAATAGTGTAAGTTGAAGTTTATATTTTCAACAATTGAATACTCATTAGAAGAAATTTCTTATATTTGTTCAAAGAAGGTAATCTAAATATATTTTTGTGTTCTAGAAAAAATTGTTTGAATTACATTTTAAAATCTAAACAGTGTCTTAAAAAAAAAGAACATGTTTATAAAAACTTCATTCAAATTTTATGTACTTTACATTATAAAGAAAATGCAAAGTGGCTAGAACACAAATATTTATCATGGGATAGATAAAATGCACTTGCCTAATCAAATATATATGTGGGAATAACATCGTTTGCTGAATGCCTTAAAATTATAAAGAAATTAGATCTTCAAAATGGAATTATGAATGCCTTAAAATTATAAAAATTAGATCTTCAAGGTGGAATTATAAATGTTAATGAAAAAACTTTGTATTAAGAAGGTGAATATAAAGAGGAAACTAAATGTCAATTTAGGATATCCTAATATTATTCTCTTTAATGTTTAACAACAATGGAATCAAAAAACTGCATCTTGGAAGGATTTTCATTCGTGAGGAGCATTAACTTTTGTAAAAGCCATTTAAGATTTTTTGAAAGTTCTAATTAGGAAAAGTTAATTTCATTTTCTTTATCATCGTATTCATTTTATTATAAAAAATGAAAAATAAGAGAGAGTTAATAATTTAGAATACTTTTGTTTTATTTATAATTAATAAAGACTTAAATATCGGTTAATAAATGTTAATTTGGGAACGGGATAATGTGAACTTAGAGGTAAGAGATTAAATTATTTTTAAATTCACATATTATTTTCTATGACATGACAGTACATTGTTTATACTAATATAAATAGTTTAATAACAGTAATGTATGGTAAATGAATAAATGATTAACATTGTTGTGAAGTATATATTTTTATATTAATAAATATAAATTACAGACAATCATTTTAACGAATGAAGGTATTATATACAAATGATTGGATTATTATTTGTATAACCCAATTATTGTAAAATACTGTTAATATAAATGTCTAAATATTAGAATATTTATATTTTATATACATTGTAAAATCATGTAGTGTTATAGGTTTAGAAAATATATCTACCGTAAGCAAAGAAAATGTTTATATTTTTAATATAAGGAGGTAGATATATAAATTTTTTTTATTATATATATTGTAAAATTTAAATTATTTAATTGTTAAATAGATAATTATGTTTTTTATATTAAATGAAGTCTTCAATTTTGTTTTATTTGAATTAAAGAGTTAGTGAGATTCGTTGTTAATATTACTTTAAAATATTGATAGGAACCCCTGAAGAGAGTAAAGTGTTAAACTTCCCTGAGTTCGAAATCTGAGCATAACGATAAAGTTAATTAAGGTGAAAAGTGATTTGATGTGGTTTAGATATAATAATTTTTTAAAATAATAAATTAGTTATTGGGAACAAATATAGTTTTATATCAAAATCAAATCACATCATTCATGGCATCCTATATGAAGACCTTAAATCTGACTATAGTGAGATGCGACTGCCTTAACTTATCTTGTTGAGAGGGGGCATACCGTTACATATGGTGCACACAACTAGGGCCTTGAATCATAAATTCCATATCATTATTATATTGAATCATAGATTTTATATTGTTGGTATAGCGATACAAAACATCGAGGGATAAATGGTATTAATAATAGTCTCATATTAAATGTTTTGTAAAATAGTAGTTAATAAAATAATGGAGACTTTGAAAATTAAATAAGTAAAATTTAAATCAATAGATCACTCGCTTAAAAATATAATTTTAAAATTAGGCATTAGAGTAAGAACACATATATATTTTGAAAAGAGAAAGGCATCGCATTAATATCCTATGATAAATAATATATTATCGTACAAATAAAGTTATAGTTAAGTTAAAGATAGTTTTATGATTACAAGAAGTATAAAATATTTTCTTCTAATACTAATAATATAGAAATGCAAACTGAGATATTTGGTTCAGATATAGATGATGATACTATGAATAGTACTATTAAACAAATAAATATAGGTGTGTCTGAGAGTAATTCTATATTAGATACTCATGTTCCAGAAATTATGGATATTGTTGACAAACCTATAGAAAGTAAAACCAGTGATAATCCATCATTAAGTCAAATGATATTAATGATGCAACAAATGATAGAGAATTTAAATATAAACATAGATACCAAAATGAAAAATATGCATACTCAGATGGAAAACCTGAAAATAGATTTGTCTACAAATATCGATACCAAGATAGAAAGTGTGAAAGTAGATTTGTCTACAAATATCGATACCAAAATGGAAAGTGTGAAAGTAGATATTACAAGTGAATTATCAATAAAATTAGATAATATAAAAATAGATTTGAAGGACGAGGTATCACAAATACAAACAAATATAAATAATGAAATTCAAAAAATTGAAAATGTTATTGAAGAAACAGATCTTAAGTGTCAAAAAAGATTTTTTGAATTTGAAACAAAGCTAGAAAATAAAGTAGAAAACAAATTTTTAGAAATAAAAACTGTATATAATCATCTCCAAATTGATATGTATAAAATCCAAGAAGAGACTGAAAAGGTTTTAGATGAGAAAATAAAAGATGTCCACGTAGAAATTAATAACCAAGACAAGAAAATTCAGTCTATGGAAAAAGATTTTCAGTGTCTAAATGTGAAGCAAAATTTGATTGATTCAGACGTAAAGTTAAATAAAGATAATATTGAAATATTATTAGAGAATCAATCGGAGATATTTAATCAATTGGAAAATAAAAATATTACCGTAGATTAAACCATAAAAGTTTTGAAGGATGAGTTTGAGAAAGAAAGAAAAATAATGATGGAAAATTATACCCAAGCTTGTAAAAGGATTAAATTATCTAATATTAAAGAAGACACTACTTCAGATAAATTTAATCAAATATTAGAAGCTATTAATAGGATAAGGGAAGATCCAAATAAAAAGGAACATCAAGATGAAATAGTGATTGAGATGGAAAACATGCAAAGGGAACAAAATAATGAGGATAATATTAGTTATTTTACTGGAGACTTTGCTCACCATCACAATCAACAATCATCTATAAATCTCCAAAAAGAAAATGTTAGCAATACAAACCATGTATTACAATCTAATGTTGTAAATCAATTTGTAAAATTAAAACATTTTCAAGGGTTTACAAATGAAGCTCCAATAGAGCACCTAAAGAGTTTAAATTTATATTTTTCAGTAAATACTAATTTGACAGAAGGTGAAAAATTGATAGTAGCATACAGTCATTTACAAGGTGATGCTTTATCATGGTGGGAATCATTATTCCAAATACCTAAAACTTTTGAAGAATATCAAACATTATTGATAAAGGATTTTTGGAATAGTGATCGTCAAGAATCACTGTTGTATCAAATACTTCAGGAAAAGTATAAAAGTATGCCAGGTGAAACTCTTACTAAATTTTTTAGAAGACAGGTATCAAAACTGGAAACCGTTGATACTTATCATTTTAGCCAAAATCAAATTATTCGTAGTGCAAAACACAACTTACCTATGAAGATTGAGCAGTCTTTATTATTTTCTAATGCACAAAATATCGAACAAATTATAGATATTTTAAGTAATATTGACTCGAATAACCAAAATGTTAATCAAAATTATTTTTAAAGAAAGAAAAAAAAAATTCAAGTAAATGCCATTAATTATAAAAAAAGAAAGCATTAGACTTTTAATCATTCACAAAGTAAAACAAAGAAGAGTGATAATAATGCAGATGTTAAATTAATTTCTGATACACGTCAAATTTCAGAAATTAAGAGTATAGCATCTACTAGTGGACTGAATAAAGATAAAACAGGGTATAATAAAAATGTACCCAAAACAACAGCAAAATTACATTAAAGAGGGTCTTAGGAAATAGTTCCTCTCCTCAAAGACCCACATTTAAAACAAGGAACAAAAATAAAATTGTAGTTAAACAAATCACCAACATAATATGTTCAGAGGAAGATGATGAACCCAAGTATGCTGTTCAAAATTGTCCATTAATTAATATTATGTTTGAAGAGTTGCAAATTAGAGCCTTATTAGATTGTGGTAGCCAAATATCTGTAATATCTGAGGAGTTTTATAAAAGGTTGATGGATAAAAAATCCACATATTAAAACCTTACCTCTAAAATCAGTACAGATTACCCTAGCTAATAATAAAAGGGCAAAATTAATTCAGAAGCAAATCTGGCTCAAACTAACTATTAATCAAACATGTATTTATCATGTATTTTTGGTATTAACTGGACTTATTCATGAAATGATATTGGGAGTAGATTTTTTACATCTGAACAAATGTTTGATTGATTTTAAAAATAAGATAGTTCATATAGGTGATGAGTTTTTAAGGATGACATTGTCTCCAAAGTATGATCTGTTGGAAATTTATTGTATAATGTCAAACGTACCAGAAACACTTGTAAAATCAAAAATTGCTGAATCAAATTTAATTGATGGCGATAATGTTAATAAATTGCAATCTATTATTAATGAATATAATACAATATTTTCAGAAATACCAGGAGTTATTGAAGGTTTTCAGCAAAGAATAAAATTAATTCATGATCAACCTTTTCAATCCAAATCTTATCCTATTCCTTATCAATATAGAGAAGAAATATATAAACAAATTAATAAAATGCTTGAATGGGAAATCATTTCCAAATGCTCTTCACCATACTGTAATCCAGTTGTGACGGTGAAGAAGAAAGATGAGTCGATGAGATTTTGTTTGGTTGCTAGACAACTAAACAAAATTACTGTGCCTGGCAGAAATATACCACCGCCCATACACAAATTATTCGTACGATTTGGAAACAAGAAAGTATTTTCTACTTTCGATTTGACCTCAAGCTATTGGCAGATAGAACTTCATCCTGAATATCACCAATATACTGCGTTTCGGTATGAAGGATTTACTTATCAATTTAATAGGATGCCATTTGGATTGATTAATAGTGGTGCTGCTTTAATTCGATGCTTAGATAAAACCTTATCTCCTGATATAAAACAGATTGTGACAATGTATGTAGATGATGTTATAATTGCATCAACTACAATTGAAGAACATCTTCAACATATAGAAATGTTTTTTTAAAGAATGTTCTGACAAAGAAATAAAAATCAATTTTAAGAAGCGCACTTTAGTATCTAATGAAGTGATCTTCTTAGATCATATTGTTGGTCACAATGGGATTAAACCTCATCCGGATAAGATTAGTGCTATACTGAATTTCCCTAAACCCACAAATAAAAAACAAATAAGATCATTTTTAGGAATATGTAATTTTTATAATCGTTTCTACCAAAAATTTTCTGATTGCATGGAACCGTTGTTAAAACTCATTAGAAAAGATGAGAAATGGAAATGGACTGAGGAACAAGATGATGCGTTTGCTAGAATCAAAGCTGGATTTTTAAAGCAAACTATATTAGCTTTTCCTGATTTTAGCAAACCATTCATCTTACAAACAGATAGTAGTAGTTACGGATTAGGGGTAACTTTATTTCAAATACAAGAGGATGGCCAAACAGGAGTCCTCTATTTTATTAGCCGGCTATTAAAAGGACCTGAATTGAATTATATGGTTACAGAGAAAGAAGCCCTAGCAACAGTGTGGGCTTTTCAAAAATTTTGACAGATGCTTCTTGGATCAGAGGTGATTTTGACAACTGATCATAAAAGCCTCAAATTCTTGAATCATAGCTACTTGACTAATTCTTGATTAGTGAGATGGAGTCTGTTATTACAAGAATTCAATTATACAATTAAATATTGTAAAGGATCCAAGAATGTTGTAGCTGATGCACTAAGTCGAAATCCATGTAAATCAGAACAACTACATTTATCAGTAGATAATGCCTACATTATGAATGTTGACCTGATAGTTGATGAAAATGTAGAGAATGATTTATTAAATATCCATAATTTACAAAATCAAGATAAAAATTTAATGCTGATTATTAAAACATTAAATAAAGAGGAAATTCTGTATACAGCCAGTGATCTTCAATTATATAAGATCGATAATATGGTCTTAAAATATAAAATTAATGATAATTTAAATGAGTGGAGGGTAGTAATACCTGAAGTTCTAAAAGACCCACTCATACAATATATCCATTGTTTATATGGACATTATGGTGTCTATAAAACTGAACAAACAATAAAGAATTGGTTTTATTGGCCTAATATGCATAAAGATATTTTGAATGAAATTCAAAATTGTCAAATATGTTTGAGAGCTAAACCAGTAAATAAAAATTATGTTAGTTCAATAAATTCTATCATTCCAGAAAGACCAAATGAGATCTTAGCTATAGACTACTATGGACCTTTACCTCCATTTAATAAAAAAAAAATTTTAGTAGTAGCTTATGATCTCTTCTCTAAATTTGTGTCTACTTATCCAGTACCCCAAGCTAATACTAGATATACTATTAAAGTATTAGAAACCCTCCATTTTGAAAGGATAGGGAAACCTATGATGATCTTAACTGATCATGGCACACCCTTCCTATCCAAAGAATGGAATATGTGGGTAAATAAACATCAAATAAAACATGTGAACGTGTAATGCAGGAACTTGGACGTTTGTTTAGAACTTATTTGAAAGCTAATCACAAGGGGTGGGTAAAGCCCACACCAGATATGGTAAATTATATAAATTGGAGTGTTAATGAGTCCACTGGATTCACACCCATTAAATTGCAATTAAAACAAAATATACCAATATTATTTAAATATTATAAGCCACCAATCCCTAATTTAACCATAAACATTGAAAAAAATAGAAAAGAAGCTTTAGAAAGAATGAGACAAATGGCTCAAAAGTGTCATAAAAATACATGCAAATCAAACTATCAATTCAAAGCAGGTGACAAAGTATTTTTAAAGACACCACATGTTAGTAATCCACAAAATTTTATTTTTCATAAATTTTGTAATAGCTATGAAGGACCATTTACCATTATAAAGAAAGCTGGACCAAATGCATACTAGTTGGATTGTGATGGTGAGATACAAGGTACTTATAATGCTCGTATATTAAAGCCCTATAGAGGAAAAATATAATAATTGTTTTAAATAAACAATTACCATGAGTTTTGTAATACCTAAATTATGTAATAATTATTAGGATTATAGAGAGAAAATGTAAAGAATTAAGATATGAAAGAGAAGGAAATACTATATATAATTGTGTCTAACTAAGATGGATCATATAATTAATGTTGTAAACAGTCGGGTTTAAACCCTGTTTACAAATGTAGAAAAGCGCACACATGTGTTATGTATTTTTTTTAATTAGTTTCATATAGTTTGGTTTTATTCCGTTTTAGTATTTATTTTTTTTTGTTAGTGGAAGAAAATGTTTAAAATCTTATTAAAGTGAGAAAAGAGGGAGTGGGGGGGGATTTGCGTTTTGTTTTAGTAAAAGGGATATATGTATGTATGTGCGGTGTGGACGGACAATTTCAAAAGAAAAAAAAATAATAATAATGAGAAAACGGACGTATGAATAAATTTGGTATCCAAGATGAGAGATTATTGTAAGAGAAAGGAAGAGGAAAAATATGTATTGGAGACCTTATCTGAGGAATTAAAAAAAAAAAAAAAAAGACAAAAGAAAAAAAAAGAGGAAGGGTTGAAATGGACGGTCAGGAATGTTGTTTGCTAAAATATCCGAAGGCGCGAAAAGTTCTTTGCTTGTTAGCCTAACTGGCCATCTATACCACGTGGTGAGGAAGAAGGGGGCGGACTGTTTTTGCGAGGACAAAAAAAAAAAAAAAAGAAAAGTGACAGGGAGAGTAGAGAAGTAGTTGCTTTTTTTTTTTTTTGTTGTGTCGTTTTGGAAGGGAATCGCCATTTTTAGTTTTTGTTTTTTGAAGAAAAACAAAAAAGGAATAGCTAAGGCTACGGCCGAATATGCGTACAGTGGGGTAAAAGCTTAAGCGTGCTGGGTTTTCTGTGCCTTACCCCGAAGAGACCATGCGGCAATAACCGGAGAACATCTACCGGAGATCTATTAACTTTTCACAAAGGAACTGACCCGACTCGGAATGGACTGTAGCGTGATAAATCGCCTCGTGTGTCTACTTCAAATTTCATATGTTTCCATCTTGTTTTGATATCCCCGGGGATCACATCGGACAAAATTGCAGGTAATGTGAACTTAAAATATTTATTTTCCAAATATTACCACGTTTTCTCCAAAATTTTTAAGGAGAATGAACAAAGGCAAGAAAGTCATTTTTTTTTAAGAGAAGGCCGTTCAAATCCAGCTGATTAGATTTTGTCTGTACATACGTTCGTTTTCTTATTCCGTTGTAAATCCACACAGTATATATGTATGTTTTCTTAGTTTATGTAAAAACAATGTGAGGGAGGGGAGGGAATATTATAATAAAAAGATGTATTATTTTAAAGCTTATATTACATGTATATTTTTTTTTTATTATTTAACTCATGAAAGATAGTTCACGAATTTAGACAATTGGTTCGGATTTTCTTGTTGAGAGTTGCAGGGAGTCCCCCGTACATTTTTCTACGGTTTATTAACCACCCGCCCTGAGTACTGAGCTAGAGGTGTGGCCCTATCACAATCGTATTCTGATCCTCCAGCATAATACTTATGTAAAAAGTAAGTTTGGCGCTTGGAGTCTAAAATAAAAAAAAAAAACTGACGTCCATAAATATGCTGCGAGAAAGATACGAGTTTTCTTATCAATGTTCTAATTAGACAAAGAGAAAATATAGATAAGTATATGGGTAACGAGTACACCCGCTACAATGGCGTCCCAACTAAGGCTTTTGAAGAACGGAATGTAGGGGGACCCGAGTAGAAAGAGTAAAGATTCGATAAGGAAAAGGAGGGGGAGTAGGATGGAAACATTAGAGAGACGTAAAGTTTGTTTCGGTTAAAATGGGTTTAGTGAAAGACAGAAAATAGTTTCCGAGTGTTTAATAAAGAAATTAGATTCGTAGCATGGCGCTTTGGGGGAGGAAAGGAAAACCTACCACGTTGTAAATTTGGAAGCGGTCAAAACAAATTACTACGATTTTTTTTTAGATATCAAAAATATATTTGGTAAAAGATAGTGTGAATGAAAACAAGACTCCAAAGGAAAATGGACCAAGAAAAGAAGGAAGAATCGAAGATTTTGGAAGTCATTCTGGAAAGGCTGGAACAAAGATTCCAAAAATTCGAAGATCGATTTGAGGAAAGGCTACGAAAACTAGAGCAGCAAATGGAAAGAATAACAGGAATTAATCAGGGAAAAGAGAACGAAGGAGAGTCAAGGAAGGAGGAAAGTATAGATAAAGACGGGAGGTCCAAGGGAAAGAAAGGAGATGAGAAACAGGTTGAGGGCGAAGAGACAAAAATAGTAGAGGAAAGGGAAGCCGTGGCGAAGTACGCACCAGCACAGGCCCATGTAAACCAATTTTTAAAGGTCCGGCCATTTGCCGGCCAAATGGGAGAAGCTCCCGTGGAGCACCTACAGAGTCTGGGAAGATATTTTAGCGTTAACCCTATGGCGGAGGAAAGCAAAATCGCTATTGCTTGCAGCAACTTAACGGGAAACGCACTATCATGGTGGAATTCGTTGTTTCAACAACCCGCGACATTTGAAGAATATCAACGAGAGATGAGAGATAGTTTTTGGTCAGAAGATCGTCAAGAGTTGGCTAGATATCGGATTATGCAGGAGAAATATAAGGAAGGAGAGCAGGAAAGTTTTTCACAATTTTTTCATCGACAAGTGGCAAAGCTGCGAACGTTAGACGCATGCAATTTAACGGAAAACCACATCATTCGGATCGTGAGGCATAACATGCCGATGAAGGTGGAACAAATGATGTTAGGCATAAGGAAAGCGTCCATTGAGGAGGCCGCTGAGCTACTTAACGCGATTGATATGAGCGCCTATGATTATAATGTACCGACGGAGCGAGGAAAGGAAACTCACGACACTCGAGTTGTGAAATTCGGGACGGAAGAAGGAGGGTCGGATTGGAACCCACAGGATCCCAAACGAGGGGATGGTAATACTAGATCGAAATGGCAGTATGAACATGAAGAGCCACGACCGCCACGCAAGCCGAATTATGGACAAGGAAAGAGTTCGAGTTCATCCTGGCAAAAGGATGGCAAATAGAGTTAAAACATATATATACGGAATTGGACACATGCTGAAAGTTTTCTTTGTTTTTCTTTTGTGTAGATTATTTTATTAGGGTGTGGGTTTGATATTTAACAATGATATTATTAAGTATAGGGGCTGTTATATACAGCCACATTTGAAGTTATATATGTGGGTCGAATTTTTTTTTCTCCTCCATTGTTTCGTAGGCTAGAGAGTTAGATAAAGAGGTAGCTCGGGAGACTTGAGATGGGAGCGGTCTATCGAGTCTGACGGTGGATGGCGGGGCTGGTTGCCTGGATCGGGCATGTGGTGTGTCGCGTACTGTATATAAATGTTGTTCCCGACATGGTTGACCGACTTATGTAAACTTAAGCCAATAAGTCTCCCAAAGAGAGCACGGCAATCACATACCGTCACACCCACAAAGCTCCAAAGGAGAGCAAGGTCTTGGATGACCCCTACTTAAAAGTCGGATTTTGTTCTAGTTACCCACGCCCATAAGACTCTGAAGCAGCAGAGCGTGGTTAGAAAGTCCTGACGCGTACGGAAAGAAAAAAAAAAAAAAAAAAAAGGAAAAGCGATTTTTTTTTTGTGTGTTTTTTTTTTTTGTGTTTTGTGCATGTTCCCGGTCTCATAACCAAATAAGTCTGTGTGGAAGTGACAGGGTGCGGTGCGTTACACATCACATGCGTGTGAATTGGTGGTTGAACTTATAGTGTATCGTTGGGATTGATGGTCGTTTCTTTCTTTTGTTCTAGAGCAGCAGGGCAGAAAGTTAAAAAAAAAAGAAGGGAGATTTGGAGGATGTATCGTTTTATTTGATAAGTTAGGTAGGAGCCGTTCAAATACGTAGACCGTATTTAAAGGCTTCCGGGAGGAGGGTATTGTAAACAGTCGGGTTTAAACCCTGTTTACAATGTAGAAAAACGCACACATGCGTTATGTATTTTTTTTAATTAGTTTCATATAGTTTGGTTTTATTCCGTTTTAGTATTTATTTTTTTTTGTTAGTGGAAGAAAATGTTTAAAATCTTATTAAAGTGAGAAAAGAGGGAGTGGGGGGGGATTTGCGTTTTGTTTTAGTAAAAGGGATATATGTATGTATGTGCGGTGTGGACGGACAATTTCAAAAGAAAAAAAATAATAATAATGAGAAAACGGACGTATGAATAAATTTGGTATCCAAGATGAGAGATTATTGTAAGAGAAAGGAAGAGGAAAAATATGTATTGGAGACCTTATCTGAGGAATTAAAAAAAAAAAAAAGAAGACAAAAGAAAAAAAAAAAAGAGGAAGGGTTGAAATGGACGGTCAGGAATGTTGTTTGCTAAAATATCCGAAGGCGCGAAAAGTTCTTTGCTTGTTAGCCTAACTGGCCATCTATACCACGTGGTGAGGAAGAAGGGGGCGGACTGTTTTTGCGAGGACAAAAGAAGAAAAAGGAAGAAAAAAGTGACAGGGAGAGTAGAGAAGTAGTTGCTTTTTTTTTTTTTTTGTTGTGTCGTTTTGGAAGGGAATCGCCATTTTTAGTTTTTGTTTTTTGAAGAAAAAAAAAAAGGAATAGCTAAGGCTACGGCCGAATATGCGTACAGTGGGGTAAAAGCTTAAGCGTGCTGGGTTTTCTGTGCCTTACCCCGAAGAGACCATGCGGCAATAACCGGAGAACATCTACCGGAGATCTATTAACTTTTCACAAAGGAACTGACCCGACTCGGAATGGACTGTAGCGTGATAAATCGCCTCGTGTGTCTACTTCAAATTTCATATGTTTCCATCTTGTTTTGATATCCCCGGGGATCACATCGGACAAAATTGCAGGTAATGTGAACTTAAAATATTTATTTTCCAAATATTACCACGTTTTCTCCAAAATTTTTCAAGGAGAATGAACAAAGGCAAGAAAGTCATTTTTTTTTTTAAGAGAAGGCCGTTCAAATCCAGCTGATTAGATTTTGTCTGTACATACGTTCGTTTTCTTATTCCGTTGTAAATCCACACAGTATATATGTATGTTTTCTTAGTTTATGTAAAAACAATGTGAGGGGGGGGAGAATATTATAATAAAAGGATGTATTATTTTAAAGCTTATATTACATGTATATTTTTTTTTTATTATTTAACTCATGAAAGATAGTTCACGAATTTAGACAATTGGTTCGGATTTTCTTGTTGAGAGTTGCAGGGAGTCCCCCGTACATTTTTCTACGGTTTATTAACCACCCGCCCTGAGTACTGAGCTAGAGGTGTGGCCCTATCACAATCGTATTCTGATCTTCCAGCATAATACTTATGTAAAAAGTAAGTTTGGCGCTTGGAGTCTAAAATAAAAAAAAAAAAACTGACGTCCATAAATATGCTGCGAGAAAGATACGAGTTTTCTTATCAATGTTCTAATTAGACAAAGAGAAAATATGGATAAGTATATGGGTAATGAGTACACCCGCTACAATGTGGAAATGGAAGACTGGTTACTTATAGGTAAGCAAGTTCACAAATGAATTCTAACTAATATATTTATTGGATGCTAAAGATAATCTAGTAAGTCTCAATAAGGAGCAGGATTGGCATTTTAAATTGATTTATACATAAAACACTTATGAAACAACTAATTAAAACTTAGTTATAGAATAATCAGGTTTTCTACCATATAATTATTTTGATATACCCTTTCAAATACTTAGTATATTAATAAGGATACATTATATAGAAATTCATTGAAAGAAGTGAATAAAAAAAGGTAATCTAGATAATGATTTTTGCATACTAAAGTATTGCATTATTTAACTGCAATAGGAAATAATTTTAAAATAAAATAGTCAGTATATTTATTCTATGATTTGATTAAAACAGACTATATTAGATATACCATATTTAAGACATTAAAAAAAAGAACCCAATTGTCCATAAAACAATTTAATTATTATTAAATATAATAATTAATAATATTTTATTCTCTAATAATTGATGAAGAATTTAAGATTTTCAGTCGAGGGAAAATAAAAAAATTTATGAATTGTAATGATGCATAAATGATAACAAAGATGAAGAATTAAAATAAAATGTTTGTTTATTTTAATTTTCTTAGTAGAGAGAAAATGTAGGACTATATATATACTCATACATACATGTAAATCAATATGTATAGATTATATTTACATTATTATTATACTTATGAAAATAAATATATAACTTGTTAA